>CP045892.1:17133954-17184096 GCA_013387185.1 Caligus rogercresseyi
CCGAGGGCTTGGGTGTATAATATTTTAAATTAGGTTCCTCTCATCCTAATGGGATTTGCGGTGGGTTTCAATCCTAAAAGCCCCAATCGACATGCGGCCACGAGGGCTTCTTTACGACAAAATCCTCCATAAATAACGAAAAAGGTTGTTCTGTGTGTTTGGGTATAATGGAATCCCCTGTCTTAAATATCAATATGACGTGCATTTTAAATTTGATAATAAGCAGTATTATGTCCATTGGTGACGTCACATACATTCACAGACAAAATTTCATCAAAAATGCCTGTCGAATATTTTTTTCACGAAAGTAATATGTAACTAGGATATTACATATTAGTTAGTACTTGAAACTATATCTAATATGTTTGTTCTTTCTAGTTATTGCGCAGTAATATCACAAAGTAATATATACTCGCACGCGCGGTGGGAACAACACTGTATATATATATATATAATATATATATATATATTATATCTATATATAATATATATAATATTCTATATATTACTATTATATATATATATATATATATATATTATATATATATATATATATATACAATCAATCTCTTTATCTATCTATATATATATGTATGTGTGTGTGTATAATAAATAATAAAATAAATATATATAAATTATATAAATATATATATTCGTTCTCCAGTGACGTCATTGAGTAGTTATACTGCTAGGATTACATGCTTGTTTTTGTATTGCCCAGACCTTATTATACAGACCTTTGGTGAAACCATAGTGTTATTTAGTGACGTCATATGGTGCCGGATATTTTTTTTGCGAAGGCTTCATTTTGCATTTCATAATTTAAAAACCCTTATGCAGTAAAAAGTCTCCCTAGATGTTACATTAGATTAATAATTTAGAGCGCCCCTAGGGAGCAAAAAGAACTAACATTTTAGCCAACTCCTATGCTTTATATGTACTTATGAAATAATGCTTACAAATAAAACTTTTTTGTTTTTCATCCAATTTTAAAAAATTTCTTCACACTTGCATTAGTATCTCCAATTGGGAACAACTTATTAACAACTTTAAAATAATAAAAAATCCCAAAAATCATGGAGTACCCCCTTAAGTTTTTTGAAAAAACCAGTTTTTTGGGTTTTCTGAAAAAATATTTAACACTTGAGAATTATTTATTTTATAGTTTGTTGTCAGCCTTTTTAAATTCCTTCTTATCAATCCAAGTTGAAATCTGTGGGTCCACCAGGAGCGGAGAAAAAAAAACTTTTTATTTTTCCAGTTTATATGCCCAAAACTCAAAAAATTGTAAACAAAAATTCATTTTTTATCGCCCACGAACTTATTAGAAATGCACACTCTATAGATACTATTTTATAATTTGATGCGATCAATCTAACTGACAACCCACAAAAGGCCCCCCAAAATTTAGGATTCCAAAAATATCCGCTTCGTCCATGAAATAGGACCTAATATTCAATCCCGGATTTGAGGGTCTTAACGACCTCGGATTCGGATACTTAATACATCAAAGTTGCTTACTTTATGAAGCTGAATATGATTGTGCAAAAATAAATTGCGAAAAACTGTAAATTAAAAAAAATCCGGATCCCGGTCCAAATATGTCCCGGAGGCCGGACATTGACTTAACCAACATAGGCTTATTTTGCAAGGCCTTCATTTCGTATATTTTGGTTTGAACTTTTTTTTCGTTTTAAAAAGTCGCCCCAGAGGTTTTCTTGAATTTCCGGACAGGTCGGTCCTGTTTTCCGGGAAATTTCTTTGGGACCCGATTGGAAACCCTATTCTTGATATACTTTCAGAGTAGCTTTTTTTTCGAAATGGGAAATAATCAAAAGTTAAGGAAATGTCATGACCCGGTCTGGGAGTTTCTAGATCCGGAATTTTTTTTCCGGATCCAGGTCTTTGGGCAGAGATGCAGATAACTTTTGGTCTGCGTTCTGTCTCTAAAACATCTCACTTACGAACTATGGACAACCAAAGTTTTCAAGCCTTTTTTGAGGCCTTTGCAAGGCCGCTAGACCTTAGTTTTATATATACCAAAAGATGCCTACGGTCAAAGTCCACAAAACATTTAATTACATCCCGAGCCTCCTAACTCTCAAACATCCATGCAAACCGCAAAACCCTCTCACAGACACAAATCTGGTCTGATCAGAATCTAACCTAGCCCAGACCATCACATGGTCAAGATGCATCTGTGTGCCAAATTTGGGCTCTCTAGCTCTGTAGTTTTGGCGTCTATAGAAGACAGACGGACAGACGGACAAACTCCAATTATAATGTTGATGTGCCAACTGTGCCCCCCATAACAACTGTAGGGCAAGGTATATAGAATACCAGGTATGTGATATTTAAAAAGTGGCGCGCACACTTAATAAAAAGAATGTACTGATGATGTCATAGTCTCTTTTATGATCATATTTTATATAAAATGTCGGTCACAAAACCTCAATCAACAATAAATAATTAATGTATGTTCATTGCGTAATTATTTAATATTAGATGATTGTTGCAATAAATAAATAAAAATATAGAACACAGTCAATATACTTTATTTAAGCTTTAGTTTAGATTAACTTCAAATATTGTCGTATAACAATTGGCTTAAGTTATAAGTTTAGTAATATATAAATAGCTCTTTAAAAAATATTTGTAATTACGCACTAAGGTAATGCTAATAGGCAAAACTTATTAATTCAATAAGTTTAATTATTTGACCCGGATCTTACCAAAGTTTAGTGTTCTGCTATATTATTTTTATTAGTGGTTTAATTTCGATAAGAAGGTTAGACTTTATTCATTTCTAAAGCATCAGTGAAAATAAACTGATTAAATATTCTTCAGGTTAGTTGAGTTTATAACAATAACGACTTAACGATCAATAAAGCAAGATGAATGTAAAAAATATTGAAACATAAGTAGATTTCTTAAAGCAATACTAAATCTTAATATATTTAAATATCGCAACAATATATTTTTGGCTCTCAAACCTATTACTTTTTTATTTAACTTTTAACTTTGTAATAGAGCTTCCATTTATTTTGTTAAAGTTAATACTCCAAGGATAAGTACAATGTTTGAGGCACATTAAATTAAAAGTTCATCTACCTTATCAGAATATTGGTTTACATTTTTTAGGGTTTTGGAAAGTGGAAAATCAATTCACCCATATTGGCGTCTTTTCGTTCGATTAAGTGGATCTGATAAGTAGTTTTGACTATTTCTTAGCTATTGATCACGTGTGCTGTCCGAATAAAAAAAATAAAGTTGCCATGATCCGTGGATGCTGTTTGCCAATGTTATCTTTGACACCTCGATGTCTTGGCATTCTTTTCACACAAATGAGGTTGAAAGAAGAGACATTGCAGTCTTGGCTTTAGTTTCTGATATGACCCTATCAAATGTTGGACTGCGTAACTCATTGGAAGTCTCAAAAGATTTGTCATATTTTGGAATCCTTCTGATACATCAAATATAATTTATATGTTTCATGATGTCTGCATTTGATCAAACTCTTAAGAAAACACCTTTTAGACAGAGACCATTATCCGATTGAGGGATCTACCATTATTAAAATATTTTTCGGACTTAATAAAAATAAATCCCCAAGAATTATAAATAGTTCATAAAATCAAGGAAATTCATTAATAATGCCAGAGCAATCAAAAGCAAAGAGTTTGTCTAGCGCCTCAACTGTTAAACCATACGACAGCTTCTGCTATTAACTATATTTTTCTTAATAAAAAGTCTCAATCCGATTTATTGCTACACTTAACTCAGGGATAAGATGTAAGGTGTTTGTGAGTATTTATTTAAATTTATTTTTGTTATATATAATTTGATGGATATTAGTTTTATATCAATTGATCAGTCTTAGTTTTTATTTAAATTCATCAATATTTCTTATAATCATATTTTACTCATTTTTTATTAAACTTGTTTACGAGTATAAAGTTCAACAGTAATATTGAATACTCTGTCCAACTATTATATATGAGGATAAAAAATGAATGTCCAATATTATATAATTTAATCATATTATTCAACTTTTATTTCTAAAGTTTCCGTGAGAGTTAATTTTTTGTCCATAAAAAGAAGATGTCCTTATTATAGTTGAAATATTTTTCTTTATCATACATTCCACGACTTGCGAAGTAAAGAAAGAAGGCGATGTAAGTAAATATCCAATGATGTTAATTCGCTTCTTCACATTACTTACTTTATTATTTACATATACATCACTGGAGAGTTTGTTAAAATTATTCCTTTCTTTTCTACCTTACCTTGTTATATTAATCTTATTATAAGCGATAATTCTTACAAGAACAAAAAATCTTCGATTCTTTTAAATTAAATAAATGACAATTGAAATATTCCTTTTAAAATATTAGTGATTTTTGTTTGTAAATTATCTCAATATTTAATTATAAGGAAATTTATAAAATATCCACAGCTAGCACGGCAGATGAAGTCGGACCAATGACGACTGAGAGCACGCCGGGGATTTATAAAAGTTTATTAAGTAAATTTTTTAAATGTAACATACCTTGTATTCTATATACCTTGTGTAGGGCCTCCCAAAGCCTGGGCCTGCTGCCGGGCCTGCCTTATGTATAAAATACATATGGTCTCCAATCAAGACACAACATTTGTATTTGTGTAATTGAACCCATTAAAAATATGTGCAGTACGTATAGAGCGAATTAAGTTGAAATATTCCTAATATTGTGACATATTTTTTTGATGATACAATATTTTCACATATTATGAAGAGATTTATTTGTCTATTATAATATTGAAAAAGGTCAATGATACGAAAAAAATTCATTAAGATGTCTATCTCATGCATATAAATAAATATATATATACAGGGTGCGGCAACATAACTTCTTTTTTTCAGAAGGCAATAAAACAAAATGTATAAATCAGAAAGGTTTTAATTTGTTTCAATAGTTTTGAAAATCATATCAGATAGGTGACGTCCCCCATTGTCCATACTCTGTATATACCGATTTCGGGTGTTTGCCATGACCTCACCAGCTACTGAGTTACTGATCCTTTGAATAACCTGGTGTATGTCTTCTATTATTCGGACGCTCAAAGAAAGAATGTATGTGATTTTTGTCGATTACCAGCGATGATGTTATATAGATCCTCTGATGATAAATAGGGCATCATATTATGACGATAAATCGAAAGAAGCAAATAATGGTTGTCATCGTAAAATTATGCTCATTAGTGAGTTTTCGAGAACTATCATAGAAGTATTTAATAATATACCAGCCTTCTTAATACAAAATAAAAAATGGAACCCCTGCATAGGATATATATATATATATACAGGCTTGCACGCGTTCCACTTTTTATCTGTTCCGTTCATCGTTCCGTTTAATTCTTTCCGTTCTGCGGAATGCTGTTCAATTTTGCGTTCCGTTCAAAAATTGGATTTCAAAAAGTTCTCATACAAGGCTAGTTACTTTTCACTGCATCCTCGTATGTATTGGGTATAAATTTTAAACCAGGCTTTAATAGTTTGGGCTTGAAGTTAGTTACCGTAATTAAAGTTCCAAAAACTTTACAAACTTCGATAATATATTAAGATATAAAATATTTGAACCAGAGGCTCGGCCCAAAAAATTAACATATTTTTTTACCCCGAAAATGTTACAATATGAAAAGTCAAACATGTACAAATCCCACCCACATATGGTCCACCGAATTTATCGGTCTATACTACTCATAATTATTGCTTTATTTGAGAATATTACGAAAAGTTTATTTTTTACAATCTTAAGAATAACATTAGCTTATAAATTACACTATTTATTTGCTACTAGAAGGAGCTGTTCTTCGAAATTTTCATCTCCTATCTTTTGCCTTGTCCTTCGCAATAAAAGTTTGATTTGGAGAAGAGTCTCTCCGAACTGGCACTGCTGGAAAGTATATCATTAAATCGAATGAAAATCTTTTTAATCTTTTTATAAGCAATAATTGATTCCATTGCCTCAGACTCATCGGTTAGAAGCGGTCAACTCCTGTTTAGCTGAGTCAGTCTTCTTTGGCCTCTTGGTAAAGAAATTGCCTTTTTTTCCACTGCTGGTTCTTGCGAAAGTTGACTAGAAGGAAAATCTCCCAGTTCTTCGGCCCTTCTAGTAAACAATTCTTGCTAACTCTTGCTTTGCGATGTCTAAAAAGCCTACTTTGAACTCAGGGAGATATGCCGAAGCAATTAGCATCTCCCTACGTTCAAAGTAGGCTCCCAATCTTCGTTTGATCTCAAAAGAGAGTGCATCAATTAACACCCTACACCAGGCCCGGCGGGATGGGCAGGCCTGAGGGGGCCAGGCCCGCCCACCCATGAGTGACGTGGGCCGATTTTTTTTATGAATGTGCCAACTGTGCCCCCCTATAACAACTGTAGGGCCCCAAAAAAGCCTGGCCGGCTGCCGGGCCTGCCCTACACCTGGACGTAGTTTCCCTCTCCTTAGTTTGGAGGTTTAGAACGATAATGATCTAAAGGGATAAAGAACAGAATAAATAAAGTTCTGCTTGTAACTAAATAATTAAATTTAGTGACCGACAACAAACCTGATGAAAATGTATAATATATACTAAAATTGAGGTTGGGTGATTTCCCCTTGAATATTATTTGAACAGAACGCAAAAAGACAAATTTTAGCGTTCCGTTCATGATTCCGTTCAATTTTTTCAGTTCCGTTCAATTTCTTCCGTTCCGCGGAACGCCATTCAATTTACGTCCGTTCACAACCCTGTATATATATAAATATATAATTTATAGAATAAAAGTGAAGAAAGAAATTATAATCCTGACTAAGTCTTTTATCAATATGAAAATGTATGTAATATATGGACCGTGAAAAAAAAAAAATAAAAGGCAAGAAGGATATTTATATAACTTCACTTTTTAAAGAATCCCTTCATCAATGAATTTAAATTTATTTTTTACTAAATTTTAAATTGATTCGGTGGTGATTGGATCAAAGGGTCCAATTACGAGAAAAGAAAAAAGTGTGTAGAAACCCATCACTTTCATGCTTTATTACCTTGATGTTCAATTGATTCAATGGTGATTGAAGGGAGTCATTAGGGCAATCAAAGCCGATAGACAATGAATCAGTTTCTAAAGAAAAAAGATACAATCATACGAAAAATATATTCCAGTTAATGAAGCGTAAAACAATTATTGCAAGCAAGACCTGCTAGGTAACGTGAGAGTAAGTTGAAATACATTATTTTATTTTTTTAAATGAATCGGTTCGTTCTTTTAAAGTAAGGAAACTGAAGACTGGTCAACAAGTTTTGGGTCGCTCCATTTTATTATTTGCATTCATATATTTAGTCACCCGGAAAATATCGTAAAACAGTCTTTAATAAATGAAACTATTCACCAATGTTGTCAATTGAATATGCCTTAATTCACATTATGAATATATTTTATATTGTATTGACTAAATGATTCATTAACTGTCAGAGCACATTGTAAATTTTAAGAGTTGAGTCCGAGTCGCCAGTATGGTGTTTGATTTTTTTGCATCATACAACGCATATTGATTTTTTTCAGCATATATGACAATATAATGAATAGCCGATAAATAATATCATGTTTTTTCTTGAAAATAATAAACTGATAATAATTTATTAACAACTCTTCATAAAGGAATCTTTAAAAGTTCTTCTGAAAAGTGATTTATGTATTTTTTGTAACTTCAAATGTTCAGAAATATTATGATTTTAATGTTTTCTTACAAAAACATTTCCTTATATATATATATATTATATATATAATATATATATATATATAATATATATATATTATATTAGGGTTGTTCTTATTTTTCAAATGTTCAAAATGTTAGCAACATTGTGGATTTTCTGTTTCTTGGTGATAAAAGAAGACGACATACAAAGTTTGAACAAAAATCGGTCAACATTACGAGGTCGCGCAACGAGGTCAAAGTTTTAAAAATTTAGTAAAAATATAGTTTTCCGCCAATTTCTTCAAATGGTGAACGTTACAGACTTCAATTATAATTATTAATTTATAGGAAATCTAATTTACTACCAGACGTATGTTTGATGTTTTTTAATAAAACAAAGTTTTCAGTAAAAACAAAGCAAGAAAGGGAGTGAGTATTGTTAGCTTATTTCATAGCTTTTTTGTATCAATTAACTTCACTCGCCTGTAGAAGATGACTTGTTCGCTTCAGAGTAAAATAGTACTTTTAAGTTTAGTAAAACTTTGGATGATAAATCCAAAAATGACCTTGGTTGCATTCTATCCATTCAGAATTCAGTACAATCTGAGTTTACATCATATGATTCAGAGCCTGTATTGACCTATAATAAATCGATTATGACAAAAAAAATTAATAATTTGTTTCTTAGATTTGCGTCCAGGTATCCTCTCAAAATTTTACTTTGTCTCTGACGCATACATAATCCATTATATGCGTCATTTTGTACGCGAGATAGGCTTTTTATAATGTACATATAACTCTCTACTTATTAAATTGACATGATTTAGTATACCAAATATTAAAGCTGGTTAACCAAGCTTTCATTGATATGTTTGGTGTTCTAAAAATCGCTATACTTTAAGAGATATAAGCAAATACGTACTCTCCCCCAAAAATTGATCTTTTGATATGAGAATTACGATTACCATTTGGTAACGGTGTGGTAGTGTTACCTGGATAGCAAGAAAAAAAGAAAGGAGAGAAGTGAGGCAAAATACTCCCTCCCTTCTCTTTCTCTTTCTATCCAGGTAATACTAACAACCTTACCATATGGTAATCGTATATTCTCATATTAAAAGATCAATTTTGGTGTTAACTGATAGAAAGAGAAAGAGAAGGGAGAGAGTATTTTGCCTCACTTCTCTCCCTTCTTTTTTTCTTTCTATCCAGGTAAAACTAACAGCAGCTACCAAATGGTAATCGTATATTCTCATATCAAAAGATAAATTTTTGGGGGAGAGTACGTATTTGCTTATACAGGATGGGCCGCTTAAAACGAGACACCTTCAAAACCGGTCTATAATATCTGTTTAATCCATTTTTTCCCCTTCAAATTTGGAGGTTGCGTTAACCAACATCCATTCTTTCACTTTATAAAAATATATAAAGTAAACAAACTTGATAGTTTCATAATCATGGCGAATAGAGAGGAAAAAATCCTTCCGAAATTAGTAAGAATCTAAGGGTTTCAAGGCAAACTGTTTATAGAACATTGGAGAGAGGTACAGCAACTGCACCTAAGAGGATGAGAACTAAGCCAGGAAGACCTACCGAGACTGTGGAGGCTGTTAAGATCGCCATCAACGAGAAGAATGCCAAAGCAACAGTAAGGGGGTTGGCTCGTGAATTCAACATGCCAAGGACAACCATGAGACGGTTGGTGAAGGATGATCTTGGTCTTAAGAGCTTCAAAAGAACTCCAAGGCATGCCCTTAAGTCTACTGATAAGGAAAAGAGGGTTGCTGGAGCCAAAAAGTGCCTTAATCAACTGAAAAAAAAACCTAAAGAAGTTGTCATTTACATCTTGATGAGACCCCCTTTTCTCTTGGCGAGATGGTAACCATGGACACTGGATTCTACATTGCTGAAGCTTGTGGAGATGCAGATGACACTACTGTCCACTATGGAAAGGAAAGGCACTTTGCCAACCTGCAAGTCATTGCTGTGGTTGGCTCTGATGGTCAGAAGTGTGACCTCATCTTCTTGGAGGATGGGCAGAGGCTCAATTCCTTCACATATGTGGAGTTTTTGAGAAGAAAAGTCTTCCCGTGGGCAAGAGCAACATATGGAGAATCATGGTGGCTTCAACATGATGGTGCAAGTTGTCATACATCTAAGTTTACCCAGCAATTCTTAAGAACTGAAGCACCTGGATTTTTCCCTAAGGAGGCATGGCCTCCTCACAGCCCAGATGCCGCACCTATGGACTACGCCATATTTGGGCGTTTAAAGAGCTCCCTTAGTGGGACTCATTTTAAGTCCAAACACCATCTTAAAACGGCCATCATGGATGCCTGAGCCAATTTGGACCAGACCTTCATTTCCAAGAGCTGCCGGAAGTTCAGGTCTAAATTGGAACGTATTATTGAACATGATGGAGGATGGATAGAATAAAATATTTATATCCCTTCATTATCTTGAAAAATGAATAATAATAAAAATTATTTGAACAAACCTTTCTCAAGTTATGGACATTGATATTATTAAAATTGAGTGTCTCGTCTTAAGCGGCCCACCCTGTATCTCTTAAAGTATATCGATTTTTAGAACACCAAACATATCAAATGAAAGCTTGGTTAACCAGCTTTAATATTTGGTATACTAAATCATGCCAATTAATAAGTAGAGAGTTATATGTACATAAAAAAGCCTATCTCGAGTACAAAATGACGCATATAATGGATTATAAATGCGTCAGAGACAAAGTAAAATTTGAGAGGATACCTTGACGCAAATCTGAGACACACACTATTATTTATTTTTTTCATAATCGATTTCTTATAGGTCAATACAGGCTCTGAATCATATGATGTAAACTCAGATTGTACTGAATTCTGAAATGATAAATGCAACCAAGGTCATATTTGGATTTATCATTCAAAGTTGTACTAAACTTAAAAGTACTATTTTACTCTGAAGCGAACAAGTCATCTTCTACAGGCGAGTGAAGTTAATTGATACAAAAAAGCTATGAAATATGCTAACAGTACACACTCCTTTTTTCTTTGTTTTTACTACAAACTTTGTTTTATTAAAAAACATCAAACATACGTCTGGTAGTAAATTAGATTTCCTTTAAATTAATAATAATTATTGAAGTCTGTAACGTCCACCATTTTCAAGAAATTTGCAAAAAACTATATTTTTACTAAATTTTTAAAACTTTGACCTCGTTGCGCGACCTCGTAATGTTGACCGATTTGGTTCAAACTTTGTATGTCGTCTTCTTTTATCACCAAGAAAACAGAAAATCCACAATGTTGCTAACATTTCAAACATTTGAAAAATAAGAACAACCCTAATATATATACAGGCTTGTGAGCGATCAGGAAAAAAATAGCGATCCGATCAAAAATAGCGATCATAAATTCATAAGTTGGCGGTGGGTTTCAACCCTAAATAAAAGCTTATATCAGCGAAGCGGGACCCGAGGGCTTGGGACGTATGATATTGAAAGTAAGGACTCCTTTATACCTAACCAGAGCTGGCGGTGGGTTTCAACCCTTAATAAAAGCCTATATCAGCAGGCGGGATCCGAGGGCTTGGGGTGTATAATATTGTAAATTAGGGTTCCTCTCACTCCTAATTAGGAGGGTTAGATCCAGTCAAAAAATTTTTATCATTTGAAAGTCGGCTCGAGTTCATTTTATTATAAAACCCTAAATAGTACTTCCATTTTCAAAATTACACATTGTTATTTTTTTAAATATTTGAACGCTGAAAGCTAACGGAACGCTGAACGCAAAAACATTGAACGGAACGCTATTTTTTTTGAACGCTGAACGGAATGCTAAACGCAAAAAAAGCTGAACGCTCACAAGCCTGTATAATACTAATTCCAAGTAAAAATTTCAATGTAGTACAGTCAAACCTTTATAAGTATTCATCTTTATATGGCAGTCCAAAGCACCCACCAAAATTTACCCCCAGATAAATTAAGTATTATACCGATATATACATACCTTTTTAAATGAACAATTGACACACCTTGTTTAACAATTTTCTATTACCAGCCTATGAGCTCCAACACTCTGGCTCCACCATTGACATATGTCTGCATATTTTTTGACAGGAGATGCCAGAATAAATGTTTCTCATAGCCTATGAGCTCCAAAACAATGACTTCTCGATAGACGCCTATCTGTATATTTTAGGACAAAAAATATATCAGGATAGCACATACTGGCTTTTCCATTAGGGGTTGTCTGAACTTTGTGTTTTCTAAATAAATATTAGTCGTGGGAATGGATTTTGGTCAATGTGACAGCTAGTTAAGTTTTAAGAAATGTAAGGTTCGTCTCAAAAATCCTTATTACAAACATTTTTTCTTTTTTAGTTATCTTATACAAATTGATCGGATCGCTATTTGTTAGTGATATTCTTACGATCAAAAGATTTAAAGATCAGGACCTTTTGCGATACTCCGATCAGCGATCAAATATCGCTATATCGCTATTGATCGCCGATCAGAAAAAAACTACGATCAACAAGCCGTATATATATATATATATATATATATATATATATATATATATATATATATATATATATATATACTATAGGGTACGGTTACCTCGATCTCCTACCTGAGCTAGAAACAAAGAGAAACAACACTTCAACACGGCCATCGTGTTAAGATTCCTCACAAACCTCTCTATTATTGTACTTATTATAGAAGAAGAAGGAAAAAAGTATTCGTCCTGCAGAGTGCTCCTGCCTTGTTCTTATTATTGTTATTGTTTACATTGATTCATCATTGCTTGGGATCAAATTTCTCGAATGGGAGTGGACGGGTGGCATGATTCCAGTCATTATATTTGCCCCGTCTCGTCTCATCCTCCTCCTCAATGATCGGAGGAGGAGACGAGACGTTTGGGAGCTCCTTCATCAATGTGGTCGCTCCTAGCACTGACTCGGCTCATGAATATGTTCAACGGGACTCGCGGATCCAGATTGATCTATGGGACTGACTCGTTCTGGGATGGATGTGTTTATGGGAGATTCATTCATCTGTACGACCCGGGTAAGTACTTCAATGAACTTCTCGTCACAAAAGCTAGTTCTTAAGACCTCTTAAATATAAAATAATTAAATATATATATAAACGTTGACTCTTTTAGTATTTTATAAGCAACCTGACGAGGAAGACAGTGAGGGCCTCGTCGTCTGGGACAAGCGATCTACATATCTGGGCAGCTCTGGCAAGACATAACTGATGAGAGCGTTTCGCGTCATAATTTCGGTGGGCCCGGAGTCCCTCGAAAATAAACGGACACTAAATATGCTTCAAAAACTCCCCTCCTCAGAGTACTTTAAACTCTGGAAGAGCCCCACGCAGTATTCCTTCAACAAGGAGGGAAATTGCCTCATCTGCATCCAAGGAGGAGCTGGACGTCAACAAAGTTCGAGGGATTCACAAGGCATACAAGGACATCTTCGTGCGCTTCTACTTCTGCTTCGCTCAAATCATCCTCTGTTCCACCATCAACGGTATCAAAAACACGATCAGTGCCGGGTCCTCATAATCTTGGTTCTTGGAAGGGTGTTCAGCCACGGAATAGTCCTGAACCTCCTCACATACATGTTCGTTGAGAAGCAGCGAAAAAACGCGGAGTTCCTCGCGAATGCCAATAAACGCCTCGTTCTTAGTTTTCTCGATGGCGAGGAGTTGGCCCTCGTAGCTCCCGTGAACGGAGAGGCCACGGATCTTGGCGTCTCCATGTTACCCCTTTTGGGCGTCGTCTTTACCTCGGACAAGGCCACGTTCAGTACCCCCTACGGACACTACCAATGACAGGGAAAACTCTGGAGACGCTCATCTGTCTCCTGTGTTCGCGTCAAGGCGCGGTTTTCTAACACGGCGACCAAGCAGGACCCACCGTTAATATTTTTATAATTCTTGTTTAACCCATTAACTCCGGAATTATTATTTTTCTCTTGATTCATCTAAAAATTATATCAAACATTCATTTTATTTTTGCTCATAAAGCCAATCATGCCTAAAATAGGCCCCTTGTCCAAAATTTAATACTAGGAGTTAATGAATACATTTTTATTATTTTTATTCTTTAGAAGAAAAATAAATTCTACATACATATTTTTCTACATAATTATTTATTCTTCATAGAAAACAAAAAGTCATTTACTTACAAATTTATGTTAACTTACAAAAATATAATTAATATTTATATTTTGTGATAAATTTATAAACAATCAATACAAAGTCCAACGTTAAATTTACAGTATTCCGGATGAATTATCTGACAATTTCCATGAAATCGGTAGTCAATCTCTCCTGGGTTATACTTTTTCTTTCCAGATGCTTTAGGCTCTATGTCATATTTCTTTATATAAGCCATGGCTATATCTATTCGGAAATGTAACTGTGAAATACATAGTGTTTCACACTCTTTGTTAATCTGCCATACGTTATTTATTGAGGTGTCGTTTACCGGGTGAATATTGGCCACCACCATTTTTCCTCTAATACCTATTCGATAATTATTAATATTCTGATTCGTTAGATCTGTGCCTCCCATATACTGGTTATATTGATATATGCTGTGAATTACTGGAAGCTGAATCATTTAATTTGTTACTCCATCTTTTTACTTTTTGGTGGGGCTTGGTACGATATATTGCCGATCCAATTGTAACAATAGAATATCTTTCCATTGTGTCACATGAACCGAACTATCTCCTAAACCTGACTATATAATATATATAATCCATTTTATGCGTCATTTTGTACGCGAGATATGCTTTTTTAATTTACATATAACTCTCTACTTATTGAATTGACATGATTTAGTATACCAAAATATTAAAGCTGGTTTACCAAGCTTTGATTTCATATGTTTGGTGTTCTAAAAATCGCTATACTTTATGAGATATAAGCAAATACATTTTTGCACGTACTCTCCTAAAAAAATTGATCTTTTGATATGAGAATATACAATTACACTTGGTAACTGCTGTTAGTGTTAGCTGGATAGGAAGAGAAAGAAAAAAAGAAGGGAGAGAAGTGAGGCAAAATACTCTCTCCCTTCTTTTTTTCTTTATCTTTACTAAATCATGTCAATTCAATAAGTAGAGAGTTATATGTACATTAAAAAAGCATATCTTGCGTACAAAATGACGCATATAATGGATTATAAATGCGTCAGAGACAAAATAAAATTTTGAGAGGATACCTTGACGCAAATCTAAGAAACACATTATATTTATTTTTTTCATAATCGATTTCTTATAGGTCAATACAGGCTATGAATCATATGATGTAAACTCAGATTGTACTGAATTCTGAATTGATAGAATGCAACCAAGGTCATTTTTGGATTTATCATTCAAAGTTGTACTAAACTTAAAAGTACTATTTTACTCTGAAGCGAACAAGTCATCTTCTACAGGCGAGTGAAGTTAATTGATACAAAAAAGCTATGAAATATGCTAACATTACACACTCCATTTTTTCTTTGTTTTTACTGAAAACTTTGTTTTATTAAAAAACATCAAACATACGTCTGGTAGTAAATTAGATTTCCTTTAAATTAATAATTATTATTGAAGTCTGTAACGTCCACCATTTTCAAGAAATTTGCGGAAAACTATATTTTTACTAAATTTTAAAACTTTGACCTCGTTGCGCAACCTCGTAATGTTGACCGATTTTGTTCAAACTTTGTATGTCGTCTTCTTTTATCACCAAGAAACAGAAAATCCACAATGTTGCTAACATTTCAAACATTTGAAAAATAAGAACAGCCCTAATATATATATATATATATCAGGCTTGTGAGCGTTCAGCTTTTTTTGCGTTCAGCGTTCCGTTCAGCGTTCAAAAAATAATAGCGTTCCGTTCAATGTTTTTGCGTTCAGCGTTCCGTTAGCGTTCAGCGTTCAAATATTTAAAAATAACAATATGTAATTTTGAAAAATGGAAGTACTATTTAGGGGGTTTATAATAAAAATGAGCCCGAACCGACTTTCAAATGATATAATTGTTGACTGGATCTAACCCAGGGGTTCTCAACCTGGGGTCCACAGAACGTCTATATTCACTACATAAGAGGGTCGCCAGACTGGAGATTTTTCTATAGGGGGGTCGCCAAAGAAAAAAGGTTGGGAACCCCTGATCAACCCCAACTTGTATATATTTTTTCCTAACCCGTAACAAATAATCATTATATTAATAGTTTTCCATATATAAAAAGACAAACACGCCAGTCAGCATGAAATAAACTTAACTATTTTCAATCTTATTAAAAACAACTTCAGATCAAATATATTTGAAAAAATGTCGCGATGACCAGACTGGCTTATTTTCGAATAATGGAGTCCGAGTTCGATATTAAGAATCTGCAAAATAGTATTTTAAACCTTCGATGTATGAGTAACTGGATCCCTACTTCTTCCGTAATGGATACATTACATTTTAAATTATAATCATATTTAAGGTGTAAAAATAAAGACAAATACGAGATCAAAGCTATATAATACAAATTAATATTATAAAACAACATTATATGAATGCATCTAATTTTAGAGAGATGTATGTTTATCATCTTTGCAATATAAAACACATTTAATATTATATAACACACGAATCAACCATTTACTACATTAAATTGAAGTTAATATCGACTTCGTCATTAGAAATAACTTAATCTCAATATCAACTAGAACATATATACACTCAGAGCGTCCGTACCTTCCGCCGATCCCCACAACATTCCATTCAAACATTCTCCCTTTCACAACGCCCGATTTTCTATCTTTATCATTGTGTTTTTTCTCTGTTACTCATTTTGCATATAAAAAGCACTCAAAGACGGAAGAGAAGAATTTTAAGCTACTCCCTGGGTATAACATAGTCCTGAGCATGATATATGAACAATAAGACGTCAATGAATATTTTTTTAAGCGGTTTTGTTCTTTCCTACTGACCCACTGAATAAGACCCCATTTCATTTAGTATTTTGCTCATTTTGCATATTAAACCAAAGCACTTAGAAATGCCTAATTATCACTTTGTTCCTTTGGCATTTCCAACAACTCCACAAAGTTTCATTCGAATCCTTCAGTACTTTATTGATATACCTGCTGAAAACCAACAAACTAACAAACCAAAAACGCCGTGCGAAAACAATACCTCCTTCGGCGGAGGTACTTATTAACATTAAATTTATGCACTAAGAACCAAACAAAACACAAAATATTAACTGCAAACTGTTGATAATGGAATTTTTTGTTTTACACCGTAGACTGTCATTTATTCTCCATGAGCAATGAACAAAAGCTGATCGAACTTATACTGTCCTCGTATCCTAATTCCTAAGATTTTACACTCTCGAGCCCTCCCTATCTGAGTCCTAAATATTTCAATTATCGAATCCAACAAGAATCCTAGTCCATCAAATCTCTGAAGCAAATCCTTGATTCCTAGATGAAACCACAGCCCAGATAAATAATCCCGTAAGTCAAACTTATCTCAACTTATTTCACAATATTTTCATACCTAAATACTAATATAAGTTGTTTATTTTGTAATAAAATGAATGAATAAAAAGGTCATTCAATTGTGTATAAATTTTTGTCACTTGGAGTAAATTTTTAAAAAGTGCTTTACTATTCTATAGAGAGTTCTTGGGAGAGTAGTTTATAACGTTCTTATAATATTTCATCCCCTTGTTTATATCCCAAAAAAAATACTTATTCAAAACTACATTGAAATGTTTGGAAAAATTGAACGCTGTAACGCAAAACTATTTTTTTTTGCGTTCAACGTTCAGCGTTCAAAAAAAGTTGCGTTCCGTTCAGCGTTCCGTTCATTGAACGTGCGTTCAGCTGAACGCCGTTCAATTTTGCGTTCCGTTCACAAGCCTGATATATATCTATATATATTTAGATATATATATATAGATAGTATGATTCGGATATATAATAGATATATGTTGTGGGAGTTATTCCGCTCCCAAAATAAGATTCTTCACTCCTGTCGTGCAAGTGAACTGTTTATTAGCAGTTCTTTCTTCAACACAACAAACGAAGGGCAGAAGAGTTAATACTTTTAAGCTTGTATATTATATCCTGTTACCCAAGCCATGATGGTAAAGCATAAAGTTGTGATTCATGATAGAATTGTGACTACCAAGATAGTTTGAAAATGTGGATAATAACATTCACTTCACTCTTTATTTATTCCTTCCCCTGGATTAAGATAAAATGTGTCCATACATATATTCTACAAGCTGAAGAACCGCGCTACGCGCGGTCTCCCGCTTGATAAGGGTGCTGCGCCCCTTATGGACCCCCTGCCTCGGCCTTCGTGGCCTGACATTGAGTCAAGTTACATTTTGACTCTTATGCTATATATATATGCATACTGTACTTATGAATATGCTAACTAATAAAACTTTTTTGGTTTTTAGTCCAATTTTATTTTTTTTTTTCTCTTCAGCAAGGTCTTTATTTCATTATTTAATATATCTGACGTACACAATATACACATATATATTAATAAAATTAAAAAAGGAAAATTGTGCAGTGTTGAAACAAACATAAATAAACATTGTAGTTTAAAATTATTTAAAAAAATTCTTCACATTGCATTATTCTCCCCAATTGGGAACATTTATATTAACAAATTTAAAAATTTAAAAATGCCAAAAATCATTAAGTTTTTTTGAAAAAATCAGATTTTTGGGTTTTCTGAAAAAATTGAAACACTTGAGAATGATTTATTTTAAAGTTTGTTGTCAGGCTCGCTTAGTTCCTTCTTATGAACTCAAGTTGAAATCTGTGAGTTCCCCAGGAGTGGGAAAAAAAAACACTTTTCCAATTCCCAGTTTTTATGCCAAAACTCAAAAGGTAATAACTAAAATAATTTTTTATCCGACACGAACTTATTAGAATGTCACACTCTATAGATACTATTTTATAACTTGATGCGATCATTTCAACAGACAACCCACAGATGCCCCCAAAATTTAGGATTCAAAATATTCCGCTTCGTCCATGAAATAGGACCTAATATTCAATCCCGGATTTGAGGGTCTTAACGCCTCAGATCGGATACTGAATACCCAAAGTTGCTCCCTTTTGGAAGCTGAATATGATTGTGCAAAAATAATGGCGAAAAACTGCAACTTAAAAAAATCCGGATCCCGGTCCAAATATTCCCGAGGCCGGACATTGACTTAACCAGCCTAGGCTTATTTTGCAAGGCCTTCATTTCGTAAATTTTGTTTTGAACTTTTTTTTTCTTTTTAAAAGTCTCCCCCAGAGGTTTTCTTCTTGAATTTCCCGACAGGCCGTCCGGTTTTCCGGGAAATTTTCTGTGGGACCCGATTGGAAACCCTATTCTTGATATACTTTCAGAGTATCTTTTTTCGAAATGGGAAAAGAATCAAAAGTTAAGGAAATGTCATAATCTGGGTCCGGAAGTTTTCTGGATCCGAATTTTTTTCCAGATCCAGTTCTTTGGACAGAGATGCAGATAACTTTTAGTTTGCGTTCTGTCTCTAAACATCTCACTTAAGAACTATGGACAACCAAAACTTTCCAACCCTTTTTTTCAGAGCCATTTGCAAGGCCGCTATATCAAAAGATGCCTACGCCAAGCCCACAAAACATCTAATTACATCCCGACCTCCTAACCATCAAAAATCCATGCAAACCGCAAAACCCTCTCACAGACACAAATCTGGTCTGATCAGAATCTAACTTAGCCAGAACCATCACAGTGTCAAGATTGCATCTGTGTGCCATTTTCATATAAAACTCCCATAGTTTAAGAGATTCAGTCCGGACGGAAACATGACCTCCCCGCTTATTATAGATAAGAGTCAGATCACCAAATTTTATCTCAGACTCGTCAGTTGAAAAAATATTTTTTTTTCTAATTAACCGAACCAAAAATGTTTCTGTAAAAAAATATGATTTGGGGATATAGATGAATGATGTTTTCCATGATTTTATGACATTATTCATTATCATGCGAATTACAGAGCTATTTTGAATCCAGAAATAGCCTCATAGTATATCAAATACTTTTAAAAATACCCTAATTATAAGCAACCTTGTGAACCAAAGCATGAAACCTGAAAGCATTTTATAAAATAATAATTAACAAAAAAGTGTATCACATTACAGCAAAAATTATGAATATTTAATACTTATTTAGGAGGAGGGGAGGGAATCCTCTTATGCTGAGCTAATATTAGTATATTAGATAAGATGCAACCCAGGCTAACGTCTCAGAGGACAAAAATCGTAATGAGCTTGAAAAAGTTACAAAAAAAACAACTTTGATTATATTGTAAGTTTTTAGTTATGTCATTTTATGGCGAATAATAATATGATGTACTGTACGCTTTGAACTATCCCTTAATAGTAAATCATTCCTTTTATATTTGTTATAATAGATAAATTTAATGATTTTTCTGAGGGGCAGATGGAATGAACAAAAGACTCACATGTGTCCCAAGCATTAATAAAGTAAAATCAATTGTGAGGTTTCGTGATCCATATGAAATGTTCCGTTATATATGTTTGATACCAAACGTAAAGTTAAGGATTAAGGTATATTCTTTGTAACAAAACCGGATGTGATCTGATTAAACATAGAAAAAAAAATTACTCAAGAAATTCAAATAATGCTGCTAAAAAAATTGTATTTTTATACTTATAATTTTTTGTATTAATTATGTTAAACAATCTGTAATAGTTTTAAATATTTCACAGTATTACAACGTATACACAAATACATTATCATAATTTATTATCATTTTATATGAACGTCAATTTTACTTAACATTTTTAATACTAATTTTAATTAATAAATGCATATAATAAATATTCTTGTATTTTAAGATAATGGTTTAATCAATAAGCATGGAAAAATCATCCATATGAAATAGTGATAATATAATTCATGTCGGCTAGTCTTCAGGAATTATAGTTTTTTTAAATGAAAGTCTGACTTAACGATCAGTTTAGGCAAATAATATTTAGGTTATTGTCAGATTAATTTGGGGTTTTCAATTGTACAGAAGCAAAAAAATGTAGGAAAATTTGAGAATAACAATAAATTTATACATATACTTTTTCAATGTTGCTATGAGGACGCCTTACACTAACCTTAAGATTTTATTTGTTTTGAATGGCCTAAATATATTGAATGAAAATGGTAGGATGGCATTCATTATTTAGTAGCTCACGAATAAATAATGAGATGTCTTAATCAATGAATACACTTTTATTAATTACTACTAATTCTTTTAATCCAATTACCCATTGAGCTCCAACGTTAACTTCATCATTTGTTTACATTCGTAATGAACATGAATGATAACCGGATTTCATTGAACTGTCATCTTGAGGAGGGTATAGCAGTGTAGTCTTAATAAACGGACACCCATAACTCTTATTTATAAATCACGAAACCTTGAGCATAAATATTTTGTGTAAAATGTTGACATTTACAATTATATGAACATATTATATATTATATGAGCGTGATTAGTCAATACTTTGTTGTATTGAAATTATATTTTTATTAGCGGCCAAAATTTTACATATAGAATAAATTACACATTGTCAATATCAAAATATTATCATTGGAATATACTTTATTAGAGAAAATATATTTAAATTATCTAAAAACAAGATATAATCAATATAATTTTTCTTATTTTTTGGATGTTTATTACATTCAGTTTAGACAAATAAACCATCATACAAATCTACAAAATGGTCCTCAATGAGCAAAAAATATTATATTATCTACCCATGTTTTAAGAGCTCATACTACTAATAAATATAAACTAATGACTCCATCATCTTCAATCCCATTCAAGATAATTTTTTATTCAAAGATGATCAATTTAGTCATCTATTTCAACTACAAAAATTTCCAATTATCCATTAAAAACACACACACACATTTAGAGCAAAAACGAACTGAGAGGTTGGGGGTTCATTTCAAGCAACATTCACCGATGATTTCCTTACAAAGTGCTCCCCCCTTTGTGCGTGTGACATTTATTTATTTTTCCAAGGGAAAGAGTTCGAACAGGGTAATTGTTTGTTATTCTCTGTATTTGAAAAACTATTGAGTCTTCAACGTAAACATTCGTGGAGAGGAGTCCAAAGCACCTATTCTCCATTCTTTCCCAATAGGAGTCGGAGAAGGTGGACCAAAGGGATTATCTTGGGATGAGTTGACTCCTTCTTTTTCTTCTTCTGGTATTAAAAAAGTCTCGCGATCTCAAGATGTTGTGTGCCCATCGTGTTGAGCCCTCGAAAATCCCCCACACAAAGGTAGGAGATCCTCACTCTTGAGGCAGCTCTTGCGTCTCACTTGAGAGACGTTCAGTCAGTCAGTCAAGGCCTGAGAGCTTCTGGGTTCCTTCTTCTTCTTCTTCTTCTTCCTTGATGTGTGACGTTGAAATGTTTGTTTCTCTCGTAGGATGATGGGCATGATGCCTTGGACATGATGTCGTCCGCACTGGAGTCCATGGATGAGGAAAGTGTCGCCAAGTGGCGTCGGCTCTTTGTACGTGACGCGGAGTCACAGTCATGGAAGCTACAGTTTGAATCCCCAGAGGGAAAAGATACGATCCCGGAAAGGACTTGGATGACCTACTCAAGAACAACGCGGAAGGAGACTCCGAATCCATTCATTCATCCTCATCTTCCAACGCAGCATCCTCTTCTTCTTCACTCCAATCGGCTTCCTCTGGGCGGCGAACGACTCCTTTTCTAGTGTTTTGCTCATTGAAGCCGAATGTGAGTGATCTACGGCGAAGGAACAAAAAGCGGAAATGCATTCGACTCCCAGTTTCTTCGCCTCCTCGGCCTCCTCAGGGCCTCATTCCTTCTCTCTCGACCTGTCTTCTTCTTACTCCTCCAACCTGTCAGATCCCTCTCTTTGACGTCTTTCAAGACTCACCCCTCTCGTCAATCCACTGCGCTCACTGTCAGAAGCCCTACTCTAGCCTCAACTCCCTCTCTGTGGACTTTGTCGCAGGGAGGATTCACATAGCGTGCCTTGAGTGTGGATGCATCTCTATACGACTCTTCTCTTCAAGAGAAGTACACTCAGACTAGTCAGTGCTCAACGTTGTTGTGATAACCAAGGCATATTATAACGAAGCGTAGTCTTCTCATGGGATGTGTGTTGATCATTATATATATATATAATTACCCTTAATTATGTGCTACAACTTCATTAACAATTTGTTCTAAATTCATAGCTAAAAATTTCTAACAATTCTTCCTTCACCTATGAAGGCCTATTGAGCTTGACAAACTAATATTTATACATTCCAACGCTGTGTGCCATATGCAAATTAAACATTAATTTATTATTAAATGAACGCATATTATTTGCCGCACATAACTATTATAACGTTACAACTTACGATCTAAAGAGCTTTAAAACTTCATATTTCTCTAGGCACGCGTCATGGCTTTTGACAACTTGGCACTCCCTTGTCGATATTAAATATGTTTGTGAATATACATATATTCCAAACTCCCTTTTAAACTATAAGAAGGCTTGAGTAACCAATTGAACAACTTCATACATGCTATTCAGTTTAATAACTTATTGTTAACTTTGTTTTAATCTCCAGAGCTAATATATGAAATAATTAATTTCACTATAAATACATCACAGTTTGCTTTTCATCTACAATGCTAATGAGGATATACAGTGCTTAAATTGAGGATTGAGGTGATGGCTCTAAAGAATATGCAACTACGTGAAGTTTGTTATAAATTATATGATTCTCAAGTTTATTCCTGCCCAAAGACTCGTACTCGGATATAAATGCTCCCTGAAATGAATTTTATTCTGATTACATGAAGAGATAGTACTAAGATAGAGTGGATGAAGAACACACATCACAAAGGAGTAGAAAAAGGGGAAACTTAATAAAATATTCAATCATATATTTAGGTTGTAAAATTAATTATATTTTTCTTTCCATTTAATGATGGCATCATTATTATTTGATGAATTATTTTCTCTCTACCCCTTGGACTGCCTCGTTATGCATATGTCTTGGTGATAACTACCTCCCTAAGGATCATGATGTTTTTTGTTTGTAAATTTAATGGGTAATTATAGCTCATGGTCCACTCAGCTCAATGAAAAAGTCAATGTAGATGACCCCTGAAGATTTCCCTTATGTCAAAAGTCCCGTTCTTTACCTGCTATTTTTATCACCGTTTTATAAAGCCATTGCCCTGCCAGGGATCTACAGTGCCCCCAAATGTCATTATTTTATATTAATTTTGTAAATGTGAAGTACAAAATGTATTGAGGTAAACGAATAAAAATATATTTATTTTTATAAGAAGCAATTGATCTATTTCTTATTCATGTAACGATTAATTCTTTAATTGTAATAAAGACACTTTTATAAATAAATTATTTTGCTTACACAGATAGTAATTGTAGTTGTCAATATACATCAACCATATATTTTATTTGCTGTGGCTAATAGATGTCTGATCTTAGGGATAGCTATATCTGAAGATATATTTATCTATTGCCATAAAGAAAAAGAGATCACAGATCATATGATATCTAAATGTAGTCTCCTGTAAGTTTAATAAGCAACAGTTTTTGGAGACTTGGTGATTAAAGGATGATATATTTATTACACAAGTCCTATTTGTTATAGTATTGTTTTCTAGTGGTATCACTCCGATGCTTGAGTATTTTATAGAGACTTAAAATGGTCTACTCGAATATTTATGTACCCTAGAACAAAATATCTGTTAAATACTGGTCATTCTAAGTTGTTTCACCTTCATATATTTTAAAGGCATATGGAGATAAGTTTTATCATCTTATATTCATTTTTTTCTATTCTCCTCTCCAAACATTGATGAAATTCACACAAGGCTATTCATTCATTAATAGATTAAGGAGCTTGAAGGGATTCCTATAAAAAATAAACAGTGGTTTATTCATCGAAATTAGTAATATTTTGGCTACCTATAGGATTAACATACATGGAACTATGGTATGTTAGTTTTTATCATATATTGGCATATCTTTGTTCTTAGTATATGAAAATGTATAGCTTTATTCCTCAAGGTAGTTAGTTGAACTAGGCATTTGGTAACAGTGAAATTTATCTAAATTATATATATTATGTTTGATTAATCCAGGAACTGCATTTTATATGTAAAATTATTAATTAACCAAAGGTGTCCTTCGTTTTTTTACAATATTTCATTTAAAATATATTATGTTTACTCAAATGAATGCCTCAGTACTTTATTATAATAGTCAAAGTTGTTTATGTGATATGCTCAATATCACAATGAATGATTATCTAGCTATAGTTTTGAAATTCCTTTGGATTAACATTTAAATCTACTATATTTTTCACAAATACTTTGATATAACTTTTGATGCATTTTGAACTTATATTGTAAAGATTAATTGTTCCATTATTGTTAAAGTTTATTAGGTTATAAAAACTATTTGGACTTGAGATATGATTGATGATACCAAATGAAAATTTAATATCATAATAGTATTTAAGAAATATCATTTAAATATTGAATAACTTGATATTATCTACGTGTTTCATATATTTCCATTCAAGGAATGATCGCATTTTAAAGATAGGTATAAATAAAATTGATCTCATCAAATGCACTCTTTAGAATGAATGTTAAGAATATTTGCACTAAAACATTAAATTAAGAGACTTTACTTTTTTTCTGGTTTCATAATTCATTTTTGCTTGACAAATATATTATAACCTATAAAATATTTGTTACCAGGGTTGTTGATTTTTTTGATTTAAATCAGATTCTTTTGATTTTAATTGTTAACCATATTTTATGAACAAAAAATATTTTTTTCAATGTGTAAATTTTATCCATACTTTAAATTGTAACTTTTTGAAACATGCCCAATATACATATAGGCCTACCTATTACTCAGGGACTTTAAATGCTGTCTTTGATTAAATTCTAGTTGCCTTACTTAATGATTTCATTTTAATAAAGAATGCAAAGGAGTAAACAATAAATTACAAAACTTCAAAGGCCTTGTAATGAGTCATACTCGCTAATCACGTGACAGTTCGAAATCCAAGCGAGGATCGAAGACTCATGACAATTTTCTACCTTAAAAACTTACTGGGTGGAACTGCCAACGGCTGAACAAAGATGGGTCACTCTCGAATATAGGACGCACCAGGTACGCTTGGAAAAGGAGGCGCAAGACAATCGGTCGTGACGTCATCAGATTTTTTTGAATTACGTCACAAACCTGCGCCTCCTTTACCCAGAGATCCCGGCGTTTACAATACAGTCCAATGACGCTGTTTGATCTGATTAATCTGTGGGCTGATGGTGCTCATGATATATTATATGATATAGACCTATAGTTTGAGGCTATAAATATAATGAAAAAGGCCACTGCTCTACTATTAAGAAGACAGACATGAAATGTTTTGTTTCTGTCATTGAGAATTAGAAGCATAAAATTAAATATCAATTTAATTTATTGAAAAAAACATGAATTGATTTAAATCAATGATTTTAATTGGAAATCCACTTGATTTAAATCGCGATTTAAATCAATGATTTAAATCGGCCTGATTTAAATCAAACAACCCTGTTTGTTACTGCACTATAACTTTCAATACACATATGCATATCTTCTGTTCCTCGATAGTCAGTACTCTCGTTGATAATCCTGAAGGCTTTATAACAATATTCTTTTGATTATGCAACAAAATATAATATTATAAAATTGAATATTTTTTATTTTTTTTTGGCCACAGGCATAACTTTATTGGCATTTAAGATTGCACAAAAATGACAGAGAAAAATAACAAAACATATTCCAAACTAAACAACAAAACATATTCCAAAAAAAACAAAAAAAAAAACACGACAATTACATCGGTTAAGAACATAACTTAATAAATTTTAACAAAACATCTACATCATCTGATAAAACACTCACATCATTTCATAAAAACATTTATATCATTTTATAAAACAATCACATCATCTTATAAAACATTTACATCACTCTAAAACATCTAAATCACAGTTTAAGAACGTTTTTAAGAACGTGCAGGTGTATTTTCGCCATGTTTAAAACCCCGGAGATGTCGTACTCATTGGAACTTCGTTTGGCGTATAAAATTTGGTGGACTTTGGTGATCGTTGCGTTGATAAAATTTTCATCTCTACCGGTATAAAAGGCTAAAAAATGGTCCCTTTTTGGCAGGTAGAAATCGTAATGTTGTCGAAGAAGTTCCCCAATTGAAATGTATAAACTCCGAAGAATGGCACAATCGTATAGGAAATGGTCTGTTGTTTTCTTCGCAAGCTTTGCAAAATTTGCAATCTCTTTGAGATCCAGAGAAGAACTTGACCCGAACTTCGAGTGTCCCGGTGAGCACTCTGTATTTTAACCATCTTTCTGAAGATGAGAGGAGAGGATTTTTGATGACTTTAATACTCATGTTAGCTGTCATGTGTAATTCCCGTCTCTTCAAATAGTTGATCAGGGGCTGGAGGGTTGGTGTTCTTGCAAGGTTTCTAAACTTCGAAGCCGGAGTGTTGTAAAGTGCCAATCGAAAAGGCACTTCAGGCCTAGGCAACAGAGTGTATTTACCAAGATAAGCCGATATCTTTGAAAGGCCATCTTGTTCAGTAAAAGATCTGACTGAATTGTTTCTGCTGCGAAGTTGACATCCTTTGTCTTAATGTCAAGGTCGTTTAAGCCTTCCCGCGTGGGCATCTCCCACCCCAATGATACTTCGAAGCGCCTTGCGCTCTTTTCGACACCTTTGCACAATTTTAATATACGCGGAGAGTACTTGGATAATTCTTTGAGGACGTTTCTTAACCCCACGTGTGCATTCTCAGTATATCCACCTCTCAAAGATTGGGCCAATTCTATGCTCCAGAACTCGTCTCCCGATGGGTTGGTATTCCCATTATAAAATTGAAGTAAACCAAAGCCAATATAATAATTATTATATTATTTTCAGC
This sequence comes from Caligus rogercresseyi, assembly GCA_013387185.1. Classification (NCBI taxonomy): domain Eukaryota; kingdom Metazoa; phylum Arthropoda; class Copepoda; order Siphonostomatoida; family Caligidae; genus Caligus; species Caligus rogercresseyi. The sequence goes on from CP045892.1 coordinate 17,161,761, forward strand.
AACTATATATATATATATATATATGATGTGTTTTAGAACAGTAATAATAAGAATTAAACTAGTTTTGTGTGTCGTTATTTCAAATGGTGTTCAGAAGAAATGGTCCAGGAAGATATGACCCAAGATAGAAAGGAAACATGGAAAAATGGCCCAAATATATTGATAGACAAGTATTTGTGTGGAAAACAAATAAATACTGTATCTTATATAAATGGAGTAAATAATGACAAAACAAAATTTATTTAAGCACTTATAGATAACTGATTTCTTGTTCTTGTTGGAATTAGACCGGCCAAAGATTTGTTTGGGCCATGTTAACCATGCGTCATCATTTTCTTTCTTGTGGCATTCCTTCCTGTTCTATTTCTTCCTAGGTCGTATACTCCTTTATCATTTCTTCCTGCTAATATCTTATGAGCTTCATATTTGAACAATGTTATTGGCATTAATGGAAGCTATTATGTTGTTTTAGCTATTATAAAATTATTTGGTCCAATTTTCCTTTTATATATTACTCTTACACATTGAAATAATTATATATTTAAGTTCTCAAAAACATTAACATATAAAAATAGTATTTAACGGACGAACAAAGCAAAAATTATATAAAAAATGCAGAAATAAAAAACAAATATTTCTTTGTTTCAACTTCCAATAAGCGATAATAAATTTATAGGCTTACCCCTTAAATAAACCATTACGAGGTAAAACGGGTGATAACATACGATACGATGAATTTAAAAAAAAATATTGGCCCAATGGGCATACAAGGCTGTTTCGGATAAATATGCGGGAAAAAAATAATCATAAAATATAATTTCAATTATAACGAAAACATCTTTAACAAATCTTTTCCTCATGACTTCCGCCGATTCGAATACATTTCTCCCACCTCTCAACCCACTTCCTGAAGGCCTCACAGAACCTGTCTTCCAGGATGGCCCTCCCGACCCGGGTCCACTCCTTCTGGACGCTCTTGTCGACGATCTTCACGCCCTCAAGCATCTTCTTCATGACGGGGAAGTAGAAAAAGTCTGCAGGGGGCAAGGTCAGGAGAGTAGGGTGGATGATCGATGACCTTGATCCCCTTCTTGGCTAAGAACTCCTTCGTGCTATTTGCCGTGTGGCACGGAGCATTGTCGAAGTGGAAGTACCAGTCTCTATTGGCCATTTCAGGTCGCTTCTCCTTGAATTTCTTTAAAAACATGTTCATGACATTCTTGAACACGGCTGCAGTGACGGTGGTCCTCACCGGGAGTTAGTGCTGGAAGATCACGCCGCAGTTGTCGAAGAAGCTGAGAACCATCTGTTTCTTCCTTGATTATTGCCGCTTGAACTTCAGGGGCGGATTGGAGCCCTTTGGGAGCCATTGAGATGACCCTCGTTTGGACTCAGGAGTGAAGAAAGACACAAAGGTTTCATCCATCGTCACAATCTTGTCCAGAAACCCCAATCCGAGCTCAAAATTGAGTTTCAAGAAGGCTTGTGCGCACCTCACTCTCTTCATTTTGTGATCCTCTGTGAGCATCTTGGGGATCCATCTTGCTGACTTGATTGAGAGCCCAAGATTGTCATGGAGGACGTGGAAAATGGTGTTGATCGACGTCTCGAACTTGATAGCCAGTTCCTCCATTGTCACCCGACGGTCGGCCTCCACGTACACCCTCACAGCCTCAATAAAGTCGTCGGTACGGACTTTCCTCCTCCCGTTCGTGCTCCTCTTGTCTGAAGAGTCCTTCCCGACCTTAACTAATGCTGAAATGCGGTAGATTTGGCTTTGGGAGATGCTGTTGACCTCAAAGGCCGTGTCAATCATGGTCTTGATCTCCTTGGGAGTCTTCCTGGCCTTGGCGAGGTCCTCGACGAACTTGTGGATGCGCAACATTTTTTTTTTTTGAGAAAATTTGACCAAATGTTACAAAATAACAAAAACAAAAGCTTGATTTTCATAGAAAACAAAGTTCTAAATCGGTTTTGATACATAAGAAAGAAATCAATCCAATTTGTCTTAGCTTTAATTGAAATCTATGATTTAGAAGATTGATGCAATATTTTGCAAGATATAAACTGATTCGCATCATTATCCGAAACAACCTCGTATATATCGACAACTTAAACCAAAGAGGTTTGTGCAGATGTGTTGTAAATATTAACCAATTAATTTTCAATTATTTAAACGAAACAAATATATGAAGACATTCAAATAATATAGAAACAATCATTTAATAAAGAATCATATCTGTAATAAACTTTGGAATATAAAGGAGCAATTGGGATGATAAAAAAAGTTTTTCGTTTTTTACTGTTCGTTTTACATTTCTGTTACCAAACAAGCACAAAAAAACTATTTAGAAAAATCCTTCATACTATGGTTATATTTCTCTTAAAGACGTTAAAATAGTTTAATTCCTAAAGAAGCATTTACTTCAAGTAATTTATTTTATTAATGTTTTTTATTCAAAAACTCCGGTCCATATATTTAGTTTAATTATAAAAAGCTAAAATTATTTCTCAGATATTAAACTATAATGCGGATTCATATATTTTTTGCTGCTTCAGTTTAATTATTTAAGCATTTCTCCTGATTCGTTGTACATGATATATATTAAAATATGTCTTTAAAAACATGTATGAACCAGAACTATTATAATTAAATGTTTTTTAATCCTTTAATTTTTCCTCACTCTCAATATTCAAGTCTTCTGAAGTCCAGAGGATCCATAGAGATTATTGAATCCTTCAGAGAAATACGTCATTGTGCCCATATTAAACAAATCTTTCTAACTCAGCTTACGATGTGTATAAACCAGGCTTGTGAGCGTTCAGCTTTTTTTTGCGTTCAGCGTTCCGTTCAGCGTTCAAAAAAAATTAGCGTTCCGTTCAGCGTTCCGTTCAATGTTTTTGCGTTCAGCGTTCCGTTAGCGTTCAGCGTTCAAATATTTAAAAAAGTACTGCGTAGTGATGACGTTTTATTTTTTTAGAAAATAATTTCCAAAAAAGTACTGCGTAGTGATGACTTTTTTTTTTTGAAAATAATTTCCAAAAAAAGTACTGCGTAGTGATGCCGTTTTTTTAGAATTTTTTTCCATGAAATGTTTGGAAAATTGAACGCTGAACGCAAACCTCTTTTTTTTGCGTTCAACGTTCAGCGTTCAAAAAAAAGTAGCGTTCCGTTCATTGAACGTGCGTTCAGCTGAACGCCGTTCAATTTGCGTTCCGTTCACAAGCCTGGTATAAACAAATTACTTTGTTTATACACAGGCGACAGCTATTGAAGGGAATAAGCTCTCTATAACTTTATATCTCTATGAGAGGATCCCTTTATAAAATATATAGCAATACATTTTCTATATTCGTGATTATAGAAAATGTATATATTTTATAAAGGGGTCCTCTGGACTTAAGAAGACTTGACCTTTAGGTATTCACCAAGAAATAATAATATATATTTTAAAGATATGCAAAAAGTTGTGTGTGTGTGATAGTATTTGTATAGACAAAATATGGGGATGCCTTTATCTCAATTCCTTCATGTAATTAATGTAGCCTATCAAATCGAATTATATGTATTTTGTCTTCAATAATGATAAATGTATGATTACGTTCCAGAGTACTGTAAGCCTATTTAAATGTTTAGACTATCCCATCAATCTATACTATTATAACTTTATGTTAATTAAACACTCAACATAAAATAATATATTTCATGCTGTCACCTGTTGGTTGGTGGTGAAAAATTACATATGATTTATAATAATATTTTTATTTTTAAATTAAATATTTATTCATATTAATCAAAGATGGGTCATCGTCATTGCTTTAAAATTCAAGAAGAGATGACTTGTTAATAAGTGCCCGTTCATATCATAGATTTGATAAAAAGCCAAGTATTCTCAAGTCCATGACAAGTCAAGGGCTCAGTGCTCTTCAAGTCCTAGTTGAGTTTCAACGCTTGCAACATTTTGTGAAGTCGAGTTTGAGGCATGTGACTCGAGTTCACACTTCTGATGTTTAAAAAATCAACCAATGCGATGACGGTTATTTTTGTGTTAGTTTTTATACTGAATACTTTCGTCCATTTAATATATTGTAAGGTTAATATAATGAAAAAACGGTGACAAATATTTGAGTTTTGTACCTAGCTTTTTATGTGTAATAAATGCATAATACGACTTTCATCATCGAACTATAATGATCACAACCAATATATTCCTTATTCCTTCATTTAATTTTTTGTACTTACATCTATTATTATAAAGAACTGTTATACTATCGTTTCCTTTTAAATTGGTTATATTTGTAATATATTAGGTTGTTCCATAAATAATGAGGTCGACCAACTAAAACTCAAAATTTTCATCAGATCAACAAAAAAAACTTCTCAATCAGTACACATAATCCCCTCCGACTGCAATGACGTCGTGGCAGTGTCCCCGGAGCTTCCTGAGTTGCTTGAAGAGCTCGTCTTCACTGACCCTCCTCATTGCCCGCTGAACGGCGAGTGTAGCCTCCTCGTGCCCCCCCCCCCAAACTCGTCCTCCCGGAGCAGGTGCTTCAACTTCCGGAACAGGAATCTGTCACACAGGTTCAGATCGGGTGAGTAGGGTGACTGTTTCACAGGTTCCACGTCCCTCGGTTCAGGAACTCCCTGGCATCGGTGGCAGTGTGGGGACGTGCATTGTCCCTCATGAGGAGGCAATCTTTCAGCCGGATCTTGACCTTTTTCAGGCTGAGAAAACGCTTCCCAGTCGTAGGGACACCTCTTCAGCAACTTGTCGAGTGGTCATCCGGGGGTTATCCTAGACCAGGCGCTTCACACGGGCCACATTCTCCTCTGTCCTCGTCTCCCGGGACGTCCAGGACGGGTCTTCTTCTCCAGGGCAAAAGTACCCTTATCGAACTCAGTGTGCCATCTCTGATCCAGATCAAGAAGTAGGAGCGAAAGTCGGGTGTCTCCATTTTCAGCGGCGAGTAGAATAAATGATAGAAATGACGCGATTACTCAACTTATATACTAACCTGAGTGGCGCCATACAGTCTGTTCCCATGCAAAAATATGCGGTAAGAACGCTCCCGTTGAAATTTTTGAGATACCGTGTGAACTTCTTTAGATAGCTAACCTACCTCATTATTTATGGAACAACCTAGTATTAAAGTTGATGAAATGTTTATTGACATCTATAGAAGATAAATGTCTTCGGAAGGCCAATCTTTGTTTGAGGAATCTGGAAATATACGGCTAACTAATTAAATTAAAGATCGATTCAACAGGTAGTAATTCTACTACTAAGTTTTAATACGTCCACATTTTTATGAAAATGAATTATTAATAAAATATATTTATAATCCATATAGCAAGAATAATATAGGCAAGATATAAGATAATTAGCAAATATTGTAAAATATTTGTTTTGAGACTAATATGTCTCTCAAATCAGCTATTCAAATTTCACATTACTTGTAAACAGAAAATATGACAGAAAAGTACTATAGCCTGCGGAAAATGGTCTCCAACGAAGTTGCAGATTTGAAGGGATCCTTTCCGAGTCAGTGTTCTTCTACATAGCTATATAATTGTGTTTTTCCTTGCTCTGGATTCATACGTAATCATACGTTTTGTTAGTTGGAGAAAATGCGGTGCAATAGTAAAATATATGAACTATATTTGCTCCTAAAGGTCTTAAGTATTGCTTTAGAGTAATACTAATAATTAAAGACAAATAATTGAGCTTAAAAGCCCTAATTATCAAGGTAAGACTTTAGTATGATATTTTCATTTCTGTGCAAAAGATCTCTCTCTAACTATCAGTTGTTAGTCTGATTCGCGGGCAACGAATTTAAGATAAAAATTAAATGAAATTTTCTTTGTGATTTTATTGATCTATATTCAATAAGGATCAAATAGGTCTTATCCAGTAAAAGTTAGTTTATCGAATCAAGATTCGTAGCATCTAATTCGTAGGATTTGTTATTTTTTGGTGTTTCAATATTTACCTCCGCCGAAGGAGGTATGTTTTCACTGGCGTTGTTGGTTTGTTTGTCAGAAGGATTACTCAAAAAGTACTGAACGGATTCGAATGAAACTTTGTGGAGTTGTTGGAAATGCCAAAAGGAACAAGTGATTAATTTTGGCATCTCTAAGTGCTTTTTTAATATGCAAAATGAGCAAAATAATAAATGAAATGGGGTCTCTATTCAGGGAGTAGGAAAGAACAAACGCTAAAAAAATACTCATTGACGTATTATTGTTCATATATCATCTCAGGACTATGTTAACCAGTGACGTAGCTTAAACTTCTTCCGTCTTCCCGTCTCTGAGTGCTCTTTAATATGCAAAATGAGCTAAGAGAGAGGAAACAATGATTAGAGATATAAAATCGGGCGTGTGAAAGGGAGAATGTTTGATTGGGAATGTTGTGGGGATCGGCGGAGGTACACACTCTCTGAGTGTATATATGCCTCTAGTTTATATTACAAATAATACCAAAATATTTGTTTGCTTCGCTCCTGAAATATACACAACTCGAGGAAATTTAATCCGATATCAGCCTGTAGTGACCTATCTAGAAGCTATTGTCTTTTTTAAATAAAATACAATCGAAAGAGAATATGAGATGCTGTGAAAATATATTCTTCTCAGGACAATCTTTGTCTCTCACAGTCTCACACGAATTGCCTTATCTTCCTTCAAATTTATTCGTTACAATATTTAAACAATAGTATTCAATTTTAATTGTTGTACATGTTTAGTTTCAGACTGCAATACAAAAATTTACATTTATTTGTTTATAGATTTGAGTTTTTTTTAATTGATAAAAAAACCCTGGATGTTTTTACGTTACTGTTCAGATATATTTTATTAAGGGTTAACTATATTTTAGTGCGTTTTATATTTTACACAATATTTTATTTAGTACAGGCTTTTATCAGTAAAAAATAGGTTTTTGTTTTTAATTATTTGGATAAGTAATAGATCCTACCTCAAGTTTAAAACATAGAGAACAAAAATATAATGTCACAAAACGAATCACTACTTTCGAATATTTTTTAGTAATTAGCAATATTTTTAAAGTAATATTTTTCATGAAATCAATTATAATTAATAGCATATTAAAAAATGTGTTTGTAATAATCGTTTTAAATTACTATGCATTTTTGGGATGAGTATACATATATGAAAAGGTTAAACTAATCATTAAATCCTTACTTATTTATTTATCTAATGAATCTAAACCATTGTTTTAAGTAGTCATCAAGTTTTTTTTGCCTATTTGGTTCTATAGAATAGTATCGGACTGGATATAAATAAGCATTATCGCATAAAATTAAACTATCTAACCTGGGATCTTATCAATGAGGTCGACCAAATTGACCTTCCCCTCTCGGGAGTCGAACCTGCGCCCTCAACATGAGAGCCCCTTAAGGCGTGCCAAGTTTATGTTTAAAAATGTTTAAAAGTTCATAAATTATTTTCATAAAATCATATAAATGAGAACAATGAAAAAAATTTATCAATAAATTTAAGTTTAATGGAAGGAATATTTGCAAGGATGTTGAAATTTTTCAAAGAGTTCCGAACTCGAGCAAAGATTTGCGGCATGTCTACGTTAAAAGTGAATACCATAAAGCTACCTGTGTTTAGAAAATAATATAATTACAGACAAACAACGGGAATTACAGACAAAAATGATGAATCCTCAAGGCAAGATGCTTTCAATGAAATTTACCCTCTAGGAGGAATGCTGAATATCATTACTGTAACGGTTATTAAAATTAATTTTCTCCCTCTGAAATTGGAGGCCCGAAAGACTGAGCCTCCATAGGTTGAAGAACTATCATTCGCTTCGGATTGTCGTTGGAGAATAATACGTAATCATACAAAAATTATAATTCTTTGGAAGTTGTTACACCCGTTTTACAAAGAATAAACCTTACAAATTACGAACCAACTCGACAGGAGAAATAAAGAATCCTTCTTGAAGCGGGCACAATGTATGCACTTTAGCTTTTTAAAATCCATTGATTTAGTGGTCCTCATTATATGATCTTGTTCTTTACTTTTATATGTATATGCATTTTAAAGCGTACTTTTATTTTATACATATATATTTAATCAAATTTAAATAAATATTTAATTTTAAATTCTAAAAGAATGGTAATTATTTAATATATGAGTTTTATTTCTTGTTTAAACGTTAAAAATGATTTTAATTAAATCATTTTTAAAGTTTAAACAAGATATTAAATCATTTCATATCTTAATGATAATGATTGCTAAATCAGATCTAATTTTAATATTGTTTGTTCTGCAGTTATTCACAATTTTTTTAAATATAATTGTTATTTATTTATACTTTTTATATAATTTGTTATATATATCATGTTAATTGTCAAAAATATGATCACACAAAAACCTTATATGTATGCATATTTTATAATATACGGATCTTTTAATCTAGTCCTACGGTATTTTATTGATTATATACAGTCCAAAATCAATATCCCAGACGAAATTATTCCTTTTTTGAAAAGCACATTTGGAATTTATGAACTATTTGACGAAGACGATTCCAAGTCAATCTCGACGTTCAGATGACTACTTCATGCCTCAAATTGTTCATTTCAATTATTTAAATAGAAGAAATAATGCTTGTACTTAGTAAACTACAGGCCTAAAGGTCGATCTATCGAAGTCAAATAATTATTTTCCCCGAATTAAGTGTCTCATACACATAAATTTAAAGAGATGAGTTAGCAAAGGATCTCTTAATATTAATTAGATTTTAGAAAAACAATATATGTACACATCCATGCTAAGCAAATACGCAAAGTCAGATGGCCATTTTCACTTTTTAATTGAGCCATGGCAGAGGAGAAAAACATGGATCTGATGTTTTATATTTTCATGAAACTCTAATTAGTATCTCTTGTCCACTTTTTTATTTTAAAAAAGGATCTCAAAGATTTATTACTTTACACATAACAAATCTGACTACCTACTTCATAGTAATCTTTAGCTATTAAGATGTCTATCTTCCTAGCAGCAGTCTGTCAACAAACAGAGCTTCTACATAATATATCAACGTAATAATAATTTTAATATTATAATTTAGATGGAAATATTTAGTCTATGCTTGACTCAAAAGAAGTTAGGTCATATTAAAAATCGAATGTTATCTATTATTATGTTCTTCAAATGACTTTTGGTTTATTTTAAATATATCGGACTTAGTTTTATTTGGATAATAATTATGTGTCCTTGATTTATAAGATGCATATAAACCCCATAAAACATAGATTTTGTAACATTTTTATTTTTTCACATACACTAAAGCCATGTAATATTTAAAATATACAAATCAATCTATCTGATTAGATTGCCTCATGATATTGAATAAGGTAAATACCCTAAATATACATGTCATATATTATATAATTTGAGTTCATGTTCACTTCACTTCAAATATTTTAATCATTTTTTTTTGTGAAAAATAAAATTCAGTAGAAAAAAATCCAATTTCGGTAGTTTTTAACGAACTGTGTCGAATGGGCAATTTAAAAAATAAATATTAAAGGGGTATCAGTTGACTTTAAAATTCGGAAGTAAAAATTATTTACTATACTTTTTTCTGAGAAAATCAAGATTCGTTTTTTTACCTATATGGTTCGATAAAATTGCATCCGACAGGATATAAATAAGTATTACAGCATTAAAATTAGTCAAACGAGCCTAAGATCTCATCAATGAGGTAGACCTAAAATGACTATCCCCTCTCGGGATTCGAACCTGCGGCCTCAACATTGAGAGTTGAACACGCCAACTTAAAATGTAATACACTTATAGCATATACAGGATTCATAAATGCAAATCAGCTCTACAAAGCAATAATGATAATGGCAATCTTAAAAAGGCTCCAATCTCATGGGTAGAGGAAGAGAGTCTAGTAAACACTCGTTTCGTGGGAGGGAAGTTACTCGTGAGAAGAAGAAGAAATACATAATCTACAGGGAAGGGGATGCAACCCACTCAAGAAATCTAGATTCTTATATTCAAAAATTGTCACTACTTGGCAAATGGTAGGAGTATTCGATATATATATATATATATATCAAATGGGAAACTATCCCTCCTCATTAGCCCGACACTCCAGAATGCTAAAACGTATAATAAGTTATTATAACGAAAAAACTAAGGACACGGAGAACTAATAGCTTATGGACTTTAAATCGGATTATTATCTTCGTTTTTAATTATGTATGCGTATTATCTGTCTTTGTTCATTAACTTGGTATTTTAATTTCGTTACATCATTGTTACAGAATTCATTAGGGTAAGAATTTTAGGTCTTTAAATGGGAAACTAATTATAAACTAGAATGTTTATTTATGTTTTATTGTAAAAAGCACAATTTTCCTATTTTCCTATTTATTTAAGTATGTTAACTTTTGTCGCTTAGATAAATAAAGGCCTTGCTGATGAGGAAAAAAAATGGAAATATATCGTTACAAAAAAAATGTACCAAATATTAATTTTTACCAATGTTTAAAAAGTTATTTACAATATTATGACCAATTAACTAGAGACATCATTATTTAGCTATATAAAAGGATTTTAATGTAGAAATTCATTGATCCTAGGCTCGATAGACTAATTTTAACGCTATAATGCTTATTTATATCCATGTAGATCTAATATATACATAGATGTAATTCTTTCGAACCAAATAAGGGAAAAATAATTGCAGTTAAATTTTTCAAATTCAATTCATGAAAAATCATGCGACAAGCAGGATAATTTGTGCATTATAATATATTTATTGCAGGATTATAGATATTTCAAATAAAAATTAGCATTGAATTTGAACTATTATACTATGTTATGCGTCAAAAATAAAGGTTTGCCACCATCATTTATATTTGAGTCTGCCCATTCATTTAAAAAGTAACTTCCTTTTAAGGTCGGAAGGCTTTGTGTGTAGGTACTAAACAACCCCATTGACACATTGCAAGTTACAATAATGAAAGAGACAAACAAATAATCCCTCTCGTAATTGGAGACCTAGCAACTAAAGAACAAAAAATAATACAAAAATGCCTCTGAGACAGCTATGAGAATCGTCAATATTTAAACTTCACATGTTATTTTTATCAGGCTATTTGTTTTAGAGTTAATCCAGGGACACTGTATTTCTTTTCACCATGAGAATAATTCTTAACTAGGATGATAAAATATAGTATGAGTGATATATATATATATATATATATATATATATATATATATATATATATATATATATATATATATATATATATATATATATGTAGGATAAAAGCACCAAAACCGGCGAAAATACCAATTAGGTACTCCTTAAGTATAAATTTAAGATGACTTCTATTTTTAATGTTTTTTTTTTTTGAGTTTACGAAAACTACCATAAAATATATTTTTAGCCTATAATATTGCATTTATCATACCCGCTGCATTGGGATATTATGCCCTGGAAATTAGGATCCATGATACCCATGATGATTTCTGGACCTTTGCGTATAGGATAATACGCTACTTCTCCTCGAACTCTGCACGACATATGCACGCGTTGAAGAGATTTTAAATCTCCACAACAAACTCAGTGTCGAATCTTAGGATTATTTTCTATTAAATTTTGCAAGCTTAAATAATTTGGCTGCATGGAATCAGTTTTTGTTAATTTTTTTAATTGATCATTTTAAATGTATTACTACTTTATGTACATATATTTTAGTCTTTTAGTAGGAAAATAATTTTAAAATATGATGTTTATCTATAGTAAGTTTTTTTCACACAATTTGCCTGTTTTATATTTGGGGTTCGTGTATACATTCAAGCTAACTATGATCGAAGAGAGGGGATATAATTAACCATATACATTTTCTTTCTCTGAATGATTTATATCTTAATTTTCTTCATTTCTACAAAGATACTTTAAATGCGGATGAGTTGCATTGGCACTCCAGGAGTTCATTCAAATAAACCTAAGTAGCTACTATGTCTTAATTAGGCAAATGAATGTGCTGGAGGTTGTTTTATGTTTAGAGGCAATTAGACTTAATTACATCTGCATTTAAAGCGCCAATGGAATGTATTCAGGGTGAATAAAGCTATGGCAAAACAAAAAGGTTGTAGGGGTCAAGGTTGCCGCCTCTTCTACTCTTTCTTTTTATGAGGATTTAAAGTTCTTTGGCTTATGTTGTTTCTCAAAGGATCCAAGCCCAATAAGCTTTTAATTGATTATTATTCCCAAGACCGGATAAAAAGCTCTGCAAACTCAATATGATTCCTCACTTTGTTTATTATTCCCATGGCTAAATATTAATTAAGGCGTGTTCATACAGAGCAGAGTATAGAGCTTATTGGATTCTTCAGAGAAATACGCCAATGTGTCCAGAATACAACTGAACGATGTTTCACTGCTATTGGAGTGAATAAGCTCTTTATATCTTTATATATCTATGGATTCTTCAGAGAAATACGTCATTGTGTCCAGAATACAGCTGAACGATGTTTTTCTGCTATTTAGTTGGAATAATAACTCTATATCTTTATATCTCTATGGTTCAACTCTCAATGTTTGTTTGGAGGAGGGGGGCAGATTAGAATTCCGAGAGGGGAAGGTCAGTTTTGGTCAACCTCGTTGATAAAATGAGAGGTTCTTTAGACTAATTATAAGGTTATAATTTTTTTAATCCACACGGATGCAGTTCTATCGAACCAATTCAGCAGAAAAAATGTAAAAGAAAAATAATTGAATTTCATTAGCTCTTGATATTCCTTATAATCAATACAACTTTTAAATTTATGGATGCTGATTATTCCCTTAGCTAAAATTCCCAACAACAAAAAAACTTGACGAAACCTTCCTTTGCTCTAGAAACTTAAAATACCACAGAGAAGAGAGATTGTGATAATGTATTTTGATATGAACACAAAAAAACGCTCTCGCAAACTCAACAATAAAGATGGTTTTTCCCCATTAGATAAACTGTTTTCTTTATTTTTCTAGGTTCGATAGTCCGATTGATGATCCATATATATATACGATATGACTATTTTGGCTCCAGGACTTTTGTTAGACAGCCATTTCTTAGACGGACACTTCTTAGACGGACATTTCTTAGACACGGACACTTCTTAGACAGCCATTACTTAGACGGACACTTCTTAGACACAGGCACTTCTTAGACAGGGACTTTCTTAGACACCCATTGAAAATGTACTCACAATTAAAATAGGCCCTCGGGTTCCGCCGAACACAATCGGGGGTTTTTGGGGCTAAAAATCCTCCGCCAATGGTATCTCGGGATCCGCCGAACACAATCGGGGTGTTTTGGGTTACAAATCCCCCGCCAATGGGACCTCGGGTTCCGCCAAACCTAATCGGGGTGTTTTGGGGTTACATATCCCCGCCAATGGGCCCTTGGGTTCCACCAAACCTAATCGTGGTGTTTTGGGGTTACAAATCCACCGCCAATGGGCCCTCGGGTTCTGCCGAACACAATTATTATATTTTAGGTTACAAATCCCCCGCCAATGGGCCCTCAGGTTCCGCTGAACACACTCAGGGTGTTTTGGGGTTAAAAATCCACCGCCAATGGGCCCTCAGGTTCCGCCGAACACAATCGGGCTTTTTCGAGTTACAAATCCCCCGCCCATGGGACCTCGGGTTCCGCCAAACCTAATCGGGGTGGTTTGGGGTTACATATACCTCGCCAATGGCCCTTGGGTTCCACCAAACCTAATCGGGGTGTTTTGGGCTACAAACCCACCGCCAATAGGACTTCGGGTTCTGCCGAACCCACTCGGGGTGTTTTGGGGTTACAAACCCACCACCAATGGGCCCTCGGGTTCCGCCGAACACACGCGGGGTGTTTTGGGGTTACAAATTCCACGCCAATGGGCCCTCAGGTTCCGCCGAAAACAATTGGGTGTTTTGGGGTTACAAATCCCCGCCAATGGGCCATCAGATTCCGCCGAACACAATTGTGCTGTTTTGGGGTTACAAATCCCCTGCCAATGGGCCCTCAGGTTCTGCCGAAAACAATCATAGTATTTCGGGGTTACAAATCCTCCGCCAATGGGCCCTTAAGTTCCGCCAAACACAATCGGGCTTTTTTCGAGTTACAAATCCCATAAGAAATGTCTCATAACATACCGCCAATGAACCCTTAGATTTTTATCTTGCGACTATGAGTGTTTTTAAACAAGCTCCAAACAAAATATCGGGATATGCCAAGTGTATATACAACATATTGAGTTTTAAAACCTAATCCCACGTCAATTTCCCTAATTATACCTAATTCAAACCCACCGCTTAAAGAATCTGGGGTCTTATCTGTGTTATACATTATTTGGGTATTTTTAAGTATGGATGAATGATCAGTTGGATTTTATTTCCATGGAGTAATTAATTTTTAGCCGTTAATTATTAATAATTGTGACTGAGGAATCAAAAATTCAAATTGTGCAATTGATGCTACTGGCATTAATTTATGATGAACATTTTTGCGAATATGTTTTTTACTGCACTACCACATACAAGAGTATAATTGCCTAGCATAGCCTAAAAATATAATTTTCGTTTTCTTGTTTCTTTAAAATGGTTTTACGCTTGCCTTTTCATGAGGAATAAATGAATATATTTTTGTTTGTCACACATAACTTTATTTTATACATTTATACATTGTAAATAATACGTTCTAGCCGTCCATTGGCGGAGGATTTGTAACCCAAAAACAGCTTGATTGTGTTTGGCGGAATCCGAGCGCCCATTGGCAGGGAACATGTAACCCGAAAATAAAATAATTTTGTTCGGCGGAACGCGAGGGCCCATTGGCGGGGGATATGTAACCCCAAAACACCCCGATTGGGTTTGGCGGAATCCAAGGGCCCATTGGCGGGGGATTTGTAACCCCAAAACACCCCGATTGTGTTCAGCGGAATCTGAGGGCCCATTGGTGGTGGATTTGTAACCCCAAATCACCCCGATTAGGTTTGGCGGAACCAAGGGCCCATAGGCGGGGGATTTGTAACCCCAAAACTCCCTGATTGTGTTCGGCGGAACCTGAGGGCCCATTGGTGGTGGATTTGTAACCCCAAAACACCCCGTTTAGGTTTGGCGGAACCCAAGGGCCCATTGGCGGGGGATTTGTAACCCCAAAACACCCTGATTGTATTCGGCGGAACCTGACGGGCCATTGGCGGTGGATTTGTAACCCCAAAACACCCCGTTTAGGTTTGGCGGAACCCAAGGGCCCATTGGCGGGGGATTTGTAACCCCAAAACTCCCTGATTGTGTTCGGCGGAACCTGAGGGCCCATTGGTGGTGGATTTGTAACCCCAAAACACCCCGATTAGGTTTGGCGGAACCCAAGGGCCCATTGACGGGAGAATTGTAACCCCAAAACACCCTGATTGTTTTCGGCGGAACCTGACGGGCCATTGGCGGTGGATTTGTAACCCCAAAACACCCCGATTAGGTTTGGCGGAACCCAAGGGCCCATTGGCGGGGGATTTGTAACCCAAAAAAAACCCTGACTGTGTTTGGCGGAACCTGACGGGCCATTGGCGGTGGATTTGTAACCCCAAAACACCCCGATTAGGTTTGGCGGAACCCAAGGGCCCATTGGCGGGGGTTTGTAACCCCAAAACTCCCTGATTGTGTTTGGCAGAACCTGAGGGCCCATTGGTGGTGGATTTGTAACCCCAAAACACCCCGATTGTGTTGGCGGAACCTGATGGCCCATTGGTGGAGGATTTGTAATTCCGAAACACCATGATTGTTTTCGGCAGAACCCGAGGGCCTATTTAATTGTGAGTACATTTTTAATGGGTGTCTAAGAAATGTCCCTGTCTAAGAAGTGTCCGTGTCTAAGAAGTGTCCGTCTAAGTAATGGCTGTCTAAGAAGTGTCCGTGTCTAAGAAATGTCCGTCTAAGAAGTGTCCGTCTAAGAAATGGCTGTCTAACAAAAGTCCGGTTCCCACTATTTTCATATTCTTATTAGACATTCATAAATAAATATGTTTCATTTATACGTTTCATTTAATGATTAACATTCGAAAATAATCTGATGTTCAAGTTGTTGCAAAATACAATTTAAATGCGGTATTTAGACAATTTGGTGCATTGCTCTCCAAAGGATTGCTTGATATTTTGCAATTGTACATTGATTGAATGTCTGTAGTATTTTATTGACTTGCAGTTAACAAAGGCAATAAAATTGCTGCAGATAATTTTTAAAAGTGTATTGTAAACAAAATGTAATGCTTTTATTTATTGCCTAAGGTATTCACTCCTTACAAAGTATCGACAAAGTACTCGAACCATGCATATTGTAATCATAATTTCTTACTCCTATGCAAAATATCTTTTTTCAAAGTAAATAATTACAGTTTAAGTTTCATGGTATAAATAGTCGGGGGAAAAATAATTACACTTTAAAATATTACAAAAGCTTAAACTTACAATACAAAATAATAATTCCAATATAGACTCTTTGTGTGACCTAAATATAATGTAGAGTTTGAGCATTGTGCATTGATCAAACAAGGATTGTTAATAATTTTACAACAGGATATTCATTCAGATTCTGCATCATTTTGTTATGGTTAGCTTTCAATAATGACAACTTGCTACTTTCTTTTAGAGTATAAGTGGACTTATCTAAGGTATATCGTAGTATTTGAGATTCTTCGGGGTGTACTAACTATATTTTCAATTTTAAATACTTCATCACATGATTACACAACTCTTAGTAATTAACAAATTAATTTTTAAATACATACATTAAAGGAACAACATGTCTGGTGAAATACATAATAAATTACAATATATATTTAAAAAAAGGACCATACCTTGAATCACAAAAAGAAAACAAAGAAAAATTCTAAGAGGACTTTATTCGGATTCAGGCTATGAAGAGCAGTATATTAATTATCAAAAAAATGAAATACTTATAGAAATCGAAAAGATAATACTATTTCATTATCACTTCACAAGGCCATTTTTTTATCAACTGTGTCACATAGGAAACTTATTCAACTTACATTATTACTTTTAATATTAAAAAACTCATCGTCTCAGAGTGTTTTTTTCCTTCATTAATTTCTATTCTGTCATTATTTTGCACTCCAATCAATCCATTTCGGTACCTTTTTTAATTATAGGTCTTATTTCATTTGTAACAGAAGATACAAAGTAAAAAGGCAGTAGAATTATGTATAAAAATAATACATAAATAAACATTATAGTTTAAAATTAGAGACCTAGCTACAATAAGGACACAACAAAGCGTTAAAAAAGTTTCACAATATATATACTAAATTTTGTTGACACGTTACAAGACATAACATAAAATAACATTTAAACAAAAAACAACAATAATTTAAAACTTTCGGCTGTAATAGTAAAATACTGTTTAACAATTTCTGTAGTTGGCTAAAATATCTATAGGAGTTCAGCCAACTGAAATTCACCAAGTCGATGGCGTAGTTCCATGAAGACCCGCTTTGCTCGGGGATTTTGAGGTCAAAAATGGTGCATCTCGCCGAAGCCGAGATTAAATGGCCCTCAGATCTTCTCGAAGTAGAAACTCCCCAGACGTCAACCTAGAACTAATCAGAGCTTTGGCACTTAGAGCGCAAAGTGAATGGCTTCAAGTTTTCGCGATGTTTTCCTTTTTTTCTTAGAAAACCCATATAGTACTACTGCCTTAAAATCTTTGGAAGACGGCATGTTTAAAATCTAAAACTCAGTTAAAATAGAGGCATATGGACAGTCAACAAATGCATGGATTGTAGTGTTAAAATTTTTCCCATAATCTTTACAAGGACCATTAAAAAAAAGAGCACCGGTCGAGATTTGGAATTGCGAAGTGAACTTCTTTCCTTCCTTCACTCCAAGCAGAGACTCCTTTTTTATGACCCATCCTCAGAGACTTTAAGGTCTTTAATCATTTTTTGGCAAATCTTACTCACCTCCTTATCATACAAAGACAATACATTTACTTTAACGTGCCAAGGACAAGGAGGACAATGACAACCGCACGCTTATTTTTCCTTCTGCAGGGAATATTTGGATGGCCTCACAGGAAGGATGACCGCTATGGACAGGTGATCGCTAACAGAGATTTGACTATATATGACTTGTTGACATTCGCCAAAAAATTGTCGTTCGTTTGTCGTTCACCAAAAGGTCGTCGTTCATCGTTAATTTTAAATTGAATCTTTCGTCGTTCATCGTTCGTTTGTCATCGTCATTCTAAAAAAAAATTGACAACATTATTTAGAAAGGATTTTTTCCCATGAAAGAGAAAAACCTTTGGCACCAAAAACGAACGGCAGGATTTTTTGTTGTTCGTCGATGATCGTTCGCGAACGATTACAATGAATGACAAATCAACAAGTCTGATATATATATATATTTATATGTATATATCATTTCTTTAGATATAGCGTAGCCTCTTGTGTTATAAGACCTGACGTAACTCCTTCTATTATTAATACTTGGAACTGCCTTAATGGAGCCATACATCAAGAGTCAATTCCTAAGCGAATGACTTATATTATTATTATGATCAAAACCCGCTTTCATATTGTATATGTAATGGAGTCTCTTTTATATATCGTCCTCAGGCTAGTTCAACATTAGTAATATTAGTATCTACGCCGTCTTCGAACGTAATCCCTCTTTTGTTTATCCAAATAAAGACTTGACCGATTAACAAGCCGCTCATTACAATCTGAGTTCTCCTACTCTCTCTCTCTCTCTCTAATGTAGGAATGTTGTCCCAACCAGAGGGCTTACATTGGAATAAATCAAATAATCTACCAAATGCCTCTATAAACAAATATAAGTATATATCATCAAGTACTCCACAAGTATATATATAAATACAACGTGGACTATAAACTCCTTTTCCATGAATGGTTTTGTCAATCAGGTATGTGTATTGTAGCTCCATTATTTATTCACTCGGCCATCAGTCAAACAAACGAAAGAATCTATTAGTCCCAACATCATATATGTATAAGGGCCCCATGACACAGGGGACAAAAAATAAAGTTGTTTTTTTTTGCAATACACATAGAAACGCAAGGAGTCAAGGGATTTTAAATGGCTGTGCAAAAATAAAAAGACTTTCTATTTATTTTTCTTCCTTTTATTTATAGAAAAAAGCACACAAAATAAACGATACAAATAATAATCAATTTGGTTACTATGTCAAGCTTCAAGGAATATATTTTTGTTGAGATTAGTTATAATTACTAATCGAGTAGGATCAAGCTTTATTTCGGCGAAGTACAGCTGGATTAATTTTGTATTATAGTAAAGATAGATTAAATTTTACTATATTTACAGTAGATAATTTGTTATATATATATATATATTAATTGCATGACCTCAAAACAAAGGATCATAATAGTTTATGTTGTCCACAAATAAATATTCAACTCATATTTACATTTTAATTTTACTCTGAATATATTTATATTTTTATAACTTCTAGAAAATTATGATGACGTAATTAATATGCACACTTGTAAATGCAAAGAAGAAATAACTATATATATATATTAGGGTTGTTCTTATTTTTCAAATGTTTGAAATGTTAGCAACATTGTGGATTTTCTGTTTCTTGATGATAAAAGAAGACGACATACAAAGTTTGAACAAAATTGGTCAACATTACGAGATCGCGCAACGAGGTCAAAGTTTTAAAAATTTAGTAAAAATATAGTTTTCCGCAAATTTCTTCAAAATGGTGGACGTTACAGACTTCAATAATAATTATTAATTTAAAGGAAATCTAATTTACTACCAGACGTATGTTTGATGTTTTTAATAAAACAAAGTTTTCAGTAAAAACAAAGAAAAAAAATGGAGTGTGTATTGTTAGCTTATTTCATAGCTTTTTTGTATCAATTAACTTCACTCGCATGTTGAAGATGATTTGTTCGCCTCAGAGTAAAATAGTACTTTTAAGCTTAGTAAACCTTTAGATGATAAATCCAAAATTACCTTGGTTGCATTCTATCAATTCAGAATTCAGTACAATCTGAGTTTACATCATATGATTCAGAGCCTGTATTGACCTATAAGAAATCGATTATGAAAAAAATAATGTGTTTTTTTTAGATTTGCGTCAAGGTATCCTCTCAAAATTTTACTTTGTCTCTGACGCATACATAATCCATTATATGCGTCATTTGTACGCGAGATAGGCTTTTTTATGTACATATAACTCTCTACTTATTAAATTTACATGATTTAGTATACCAAAATATTAAAGCTGGTTAACCAAGCTTTCATTTGATATGATTGGTGTTCTAAAAATCGCTATACTTTAAGAGATATAAGCAAACACGTACTCTCCCCCCAAAAATTGGAAGTAGGGAATCCAATAGTCAAAGTTCCACGGTCCATTCTCCAAAAAAGAGGCCTCCGGACGATTAAGATGTCCTTAGCCTGAAAAACGTCGACCATCCCTCCATTGTTCTCATGAAGGCTTCCCTTAGGACATCCTTTGCAGACGACATCGTTATAAAAACAAGGAGAATCTATATCAAGTATCTAACCGGATTATCAAGACAAACTACCTTCTTATCACTTCCCAACTCGAGAGAAAAATAAAAAATAAAAATTTGAACACAGTAAACCCCTCAACAAAGAACACATCATATTTCAAAGACATAATCTCAGGGATATGGGACCCATATTAACTCCGAGGGAACAATATTTGAAGTATAGAATCTCCTCTGGGGTATATTTTACGAGTGGTCTGTTTCAAAATGAGGAGGCGATTTGTTCTTTGTGTGACAGCCGCAAAACCGTTGCTCATCAGTTCCGAGATTGCACGGATCTCGTCCATACTATGAAAATCATAAAAAAGGTCTAAAGGACAAAATAGGCAGGGATCTGAGCCCAAACAAGGTCCTGTATGGTTTTCTAACTAAGGACCCTAAACTGAGACTGGCATCGAAAGTCATCGCTAAATTCCAATCTATTCTGGCGAGGGCCAGGTTCAAAAACCACCAAATTTCCACAAGGATAGCGGAGGGTGACCTTAAAAGAATATCCTATCTCTAAAAACATTTTAAAGATGCATTTACACTATAATTTTTATAAATCATGTTTTTTAAACCATACTTCAAAATAACTTGTCTTTCTCCTTCTAGTCATAGTATACTATGTAGTTATTTTTTGTAGATTATTATGAATTTATTGTGTGATTGAATAAATGTATGGTCTCCCATTGGGATTTTAAAAAAATATATTGTTTCTGGATTTGCGTCAAGGTATCCTCTCAAAATTTTACTTTGTCTCTGACGCATACATAATCCATTATATGCGTCATTTTGTACGCGAGATAGGCTTTTTTTAATGTACATATAACTCTCTACTTATAAATTGACATGATTTAGTATACCAAATATTAAAGCTGGTTAACCAAGCTTTCATTTGATATGTTTGGTGCTCTAAAAATCGCTATACTTTAAGAGATATAAGCAAATACGTACTCTCCCCCCAAAATTGATCTTTTGATATGAGAATATACGATTACCATTTGGTAACGGCTGTTAGTGTTACCTGGATAGAAAGAGAAGGGAGAGAGTATTTTGCCTCACTTCTCTCCCTTCTCTTTTCTTTCTATCCAGGTAACACTAACATTACCAAATGGTAATCGTATATTCTCATATCAAAAGATCAATTTTTGGGGGAGAGTACGTATTTTGCTTATATCTCTTAAAGTATAGCGATTTTTAGAACACCAAACATATCAAATGAAAGCTTGGTTAACCAGCTTTAATATTTTGGTATACTAAATCATGTCAATTTAATAAGTAGAGAGTTATATGTACATTAAAAAGCCTATCTCGCGTACAAAATGACGCATATAATGGATTATGTATGCGTCAGAGACAAAGTAAATTTTGAGAGGATACCTTGACGCAAATCTAAGAAACACATTATTATTTATTTTTTTCATAATCGATTTCTTATAGGTCAGGCTCTGAATCATATGATGTAAACTCAGATTGTACTGAATTCTGAATTGATAGAATGCAACCAAGGTCATTTTTGGATTTATCATCTAAAGTTTTACTAAGCTTAAAAGTACTATTTTACTCTGAAGCGAACAAGTCATCTTCTACAGGCGAGTGAAGTTAATTGATACAAAAAAGCTATGAAATAAGCTAACAATACACACTCCATTTTTTGCTTTGTTTTTACTGAAAACTTTGTTTTATTAAAAAACATCAACATACGTCTGGTAGTAAATTATTCCTTTAAATTAATAA
>CP045892.1:17184196-17200813 GCA_013387185.1 Caligus rogercresseyi
AGACGCCTCTTTATTTTGCATCATGTGACTAGGGTATAGCAAAATCGAAGTTTTTTTTCGGCCTCTGCCGAAATTGAAACGCCTTCTTTCGGCAATCGAAAAAAAACGAAAAAAATCGAAAGATGATATTCTTATTATACCTTTAACAATAAAAAACTAATAGCGAGCAATATGATGTTTGTTAAATCATAATGATGAGATGTTAGACATCAGTTTTACAAATTATAATAATAGATGCTAAGGAAATCCAAAGGTTTAGTTTTATTGACAATTTGTTTTTCAGGCAAACAATTTTGAGAGCAAAACTAAAATGTTATACTACAATTACAGATGTATGGCACATAGAAACAATTTTGAAAGAAAAACTACCTGGGTATATTATAATTAAAGATATTTATGGCACATAGAAAAAACTATTATCAACGAAATATTTTAAATGACAGAATGCCACGAAAAACGAAAAAGTGTGCGTTAGAGAGAGTGAGATCACTTTTTATTATGCAAGAAGAAATGTCGCAGCATGCAAAGGGTGTCTAGGCTTCTGTCATCTAAACAGCTGCGAAGTTTTGTCAGGAATAATCCTGCGGCGGAAAATGCTCTTTCTGCTTCCACACTAGTGGGAGGAATTGTTTTGAGAGCGTGAAAGACTTTGGAGAGGGTTGGCGGTAGAGTTCCCGTCGCATCGAAGCTGCTGAACTCTCTTTTAATCTGTCCATTAATTCCGTTGACAGAGGAGAGATAATTGGTGCTAGGTTTTTCCTTGGCGTTGAGAAAATCTTTCAACTCCTCCGCTCTCGACTTTTTGCTCGGAGGTTCATCAGTCTGAGACGGAGGTTCTGGGTTTTCTACTTTAACCTCGGCGTTTGCCTCCCAAAATAGTTTGATGTAAAGCTCTTGGGCGGTTTTGATGAGCTCTTTACGGGGAGGATAAATGAGCGATGACTCTTCAAGATCGTCACCAGACAAGTATCGAAGAAGACCAGAGATTTGAGGCAGTCGTCGTTGCTCCAAACGCTGAGAAATGGCTTGATGCATCGAAGCTCCAAACTGGGTCGTGTCTTTGCTTAATCTGGTGAGGATGAACTCCATAATTCGGTCACCTCTCGCAAGGTCCATGTCTCTCGATCCCAGTCCCGTTGACCCTGCAGCCACCGTCTCTAAACAATCGCAGACTCCTTTCAGCAGCTTAATCTCAGCTTCGGATAAGAGAAGATGAGTGAGCGAAAATTCCGTGAGTGCCAGAGTGACGGCTTTCCGTGCGCGTAGAACAGAGTCAATCATTGTGACGATGCTATTCCAACGAATCTTTATGTCGAGAGTCAGCTTTGTCTCTTTCAGTCCTTCGGCCAAGCAACATTTAGCCAGAAAATCGTTTTTGACGGGAGACTTTTTGAAAGTCTTGACAATCTTTCGAACCTTCCGAATGACGTCTTCTAGTGAGTCGGCGAAAGGAGGAACATTTGAAGCAGCCTCTTCCTGAATACTGTCGTCAATGTCATCCTCCCCCCCCCCTCTTCCTCCTCATCTGTTGAATCTCCTTCATCATTTTCCAGGTCTTGAATTTGCTTTTTGTAAAGCACATCGCACACTCCAAGGTGCAACGCATGCGCAAAGCATTGTTGATGAAGGCAATCCAATAATGTCCCGAATTTGCGCATTACGGAAGCCCCATCTGTGGTTGACGCTACCAAATCCCTGGCGCGAATGATGCCGAAGTCCAGTAGTCGTTGATCAACGAGTTCGACGGCCTTCTCTGCAGGAAGATATCCTTTGACGCGAATAAGACCCAGCGAAATTACTTGGTGATCTCCAGTGTGAACATTCAAACATGTGAACCTACAGATGGATTAAAGCGGAGAAATTTGTATGTGAGAGAGAGAGAAACAAGGAGACAGACAGAGACACCTAGATACATGCAGATCACAGAGAGAGAGAGAAAGGGGGGGGGGAGAAGAGGCACATATACACTGACACAGAAACAGCGCTCCAAATTAAAAACCAATAATTCTGTTTGGCTTATTGCAAAATCCACAATCCCCGAATCAATTGCTCTAGAGCGAGGAAAGTATATCATACAAATGTTTTTTTTCTCAAAGTAGATCTGAAATATATCATTGGCAAATGTCTAACCTTTTATTGTTAATCGACGTCCACTCGTCAAGACTGATGGAAAACTTTTCAGTTTTGCGTAACTTTTGTAATTTTATCTTGATCTCATCTTTTATTTCGTCGGCAAAGGCTAAAACGTGAGATTTGACGGAGCGAGGATCCTTCACAACCTTGAAGCCACGGGCACGTAGTCCTTCTTGAATGTCAACGCTGGTGGCGATGGTTCTAAATGAAATTCGGTCGATGCTTGTCATTCGCGCGAAAACTAAACATTAATTCCAAAATCAGACGGACAGTTAATTAAATTGTTATAGAATGTTAATTTTTATCTTATTTAAAAAAATTGTTCAAAAACAAATTGTTCCAAAGAAGTTGTTCAAAAACAAATTGTTCAAAAGAAATTGTTCAAAATCAAATTGGAAGAAAAACATTTTTCAAATATATTTACTTTTATAAAAATTCAATGATTTATAATAATATACATCACCCATTGACTGAGTTTCTTTTCGAGTAAGTGCCGCAATGATTGACGGCTGAGTTGATGGGGCGATTGAATCCTTGTCCAAAGTTTTCTTCTTGGTGGCTGAAACTACTTGAAGAAAGTGGACTTTGTTCAGGTGGTAGAGAGATGTGTCACATGTTGGGTTTTTAAAGATTTTGTTGCATTTCGTACATTTGACCTCTTTGTTATCGTCTTTATTCTTTAGGAAATGCTTCCAACATGGAGCAGGCTTCTCGATTGCCACCCACTCTTTCACCATGGTAAAGCTAACTTGGACTGTTTGTAAACTGAGGAAGAAAATAACTCTAGTTGCGTGAAAAAATATGCTTTAACCCAGACATTCGATGGCGACAAACCTTTTTTTCGAGCTTTCATCTCCACGTGTATAGTACTTCTACGTATTAACATAAGTACGTTTTTTTAACGTTTTGGGATGGATAAAAGAAATACATTCAATATTAAACGTATACAAAGGAGAACAGAACGGATATTTTGGCGCCAGACTGACAACAACATACAAGTTACGAGTATGAAGTTGTATATATTTGTTTGAACCTTTCATAAAGCTAAATAATAACTAACGCGTTCTTAAAATAATGACATAATAATAATACAATTGTCGCTCATGGATTGGGGGTGTAAATACTTCCAATATTGCTATGAGACTGAGAAAGAATTTTCGATTTTTTTGCCAAGTTCGAACGCCACTTTCGGTGCCGAACCGAATCGAAGGGTCTTCCATCGCTTCGGCACGCCGATTCGCTTCGGCATCCTTGCTCTAATATGACTTACTGCTAATATTGATAGTGAGTTAATGAAGGCTAAATACTATATAATTTACTCCACAAGGCTGAAACATTCATATCAAAATAAATTCAAAGAACATTCAAAGTAATCTAATATGCATGTACCTCAAAAAAATTGATCCTCGACTTTTCTTTAAGTCACATGAATAGGGAATCAAAAAGGTGGTTCCTGCAAAATAATCAAAAACATGATTTTTTTTGATAATACTGATTTCT
The DNA here is from genome assembly GCA_013387185.1 of Caligus rogercresseyi. NCBI lineage: Eukaryota > Metazoa > Arthropoda > Copepoda > Siphonostomatoida > Caligidae > Caligus > Caligus rogercresseyi. Next base: position 17,187,830 of record CP045892.1, read on the forward strand.
TTATTCTTCTACGCCGATAGTCAAGTGATGATCCTTATTGTTATATATATATATATATATTATATATATATATAAATATATATATATATATATATATATATATATATATATATATATATATATATATATATATATAATATATATATATATATAATATATATAGATATATATATATTAAAGATTACAGCCAAAATAAGAAAATCTAAATCAATTTTGCTCGACTTCTAGAAAATTATTTGACCTTTTATCAAGAAGCATCTGAAACAAATGTTGGAAAGAAAAATCTTGGCAATTTATCTTATTTAACGTAACCTCCTTAGCTTCAAGGGACTGCATCAACACGGTGGCGGAAAGCAGCACAGCCTTCTTGATGGAGTATTTAGACATGTTTGAACATGTAGTAGTGATGGAGGCCTTGATAGAGTCCACATTGGGATGAGGAGTGCTTTTGGTCTCCCTCTCCCAAAAGCCCCACACAGCAAAGTCCAGGGGATCGACATCTGCCTCGAGGGTGGCCAGTGGTTTGCTGGCCTGAAATCGGCAAAATTCCTTGAGCAGAAGTCCTGGACCAACTTTGATGTGTGGGGGTCCCTCCCATCCTGAGTCCACACATAGTTGCCACTTAGGTAATTTTGCCTTCAATCAGGGCAAAAACATGGTATCTCAGGACTTTTACGTTGACATGGGGGTCATTTTCTTCCCGGCCCGAAAATAGTACGGATGCATGGTCTTCCCGTCAGATGCCACGACTCCTAGAACCATCACTTGGGCTGGGGTGTTTGGTTCTGTAGACTCCCTGACCTCAGCTACTGACCAACAAGGTATTGATCGTTTCTTCGCTGTTAGACCTGGTCCACTGTAAAAATCTTCTTGTCTAAAAAAATTGTCGCAGTGGAATTCTTCTTGTGAAAAGTTAAGCGAATTTTGGTGCACTTTTTGAGCCTATTGGCCTTCATTGCCTTCGTCAAAAGATGCCTTGGTCTCCCGACATAAGATTTAGGCTCAGACCATATTTCAAAGCCCGTAACGTGGTAGAAGTACCCACATCCATGGTCCGAATCAGTCTTCGAATGGACTCTGAGGGATCCTCCTTCACCGCGTCCCTGACTTTCCAGAGAAACCTAAGTCCTCTTTTATTTGCTCCTCACTGCCTGGTGTCCTGCCAGTACTTTGCCATCCTTTAGAGCCTTTGAAACATTGTAAAATGTAGCCCCAAAGCAACCAACAATCTCCACGATCTCTTTTGTCCACTTTGGCCTGAAGGAGGTCAGCAATCTTCTCACGATTCTTCTCCTCATGACTCATGGTGAAGAGATGAGTGAAAAACAATGTTTTCTAAAAAGTGCTCTTCATGGCTGGTACAATAGGAAGTTTAATGTAAAAAATTACTAAAGTTCGCCCCTGGATAGTTAGAGACAATTAATCTAAATTCTAAATTTTGTTGGCGCATCTGTATATCTATATATATATATATATATATATATATATCAGAGCTGTGATACCAATTTTAAGCCGATTTTACGATATTCGGTAGAAACTACCGAATACCGTACCGATTGACAATCGTACGGTATATGACTTTTGTAACATTCACATAGAGACATAAATATATATAGAGCTTATTCCCTTCAATAGCAGAGAAACATCGTTCAACTGACGCTTTGCCCAAGCGCTCCCTTGTGTGAAGAACTTGAACTTCTAAAATGTATAAACAACTATACATAAAGTATTATAGAGAGCAGATTATAAATAGACATTCAATATAAGCTTATGCTATGCATTGAATACTAGAGCACCTGAAAGTGCAGTTCATATCGGACAATAAGAGACAGTTAATGAAAAAAAAAATGCTATAGCCTTCCATTTCCTACAAAATCAATGGACATATATATTTATATAAGATTAGTATGTATTGAATTTCAAATAATATTTAATAAACTATAACAAATGATGCATTTAATGACCTTGTTATAAACTGTCTGATATGAAATACATATGAAGAAGTAAAGCAGGTACATAATAAAATTTATTTCTCTTTCTAATACAGTACCGAATATCGATCGATAATGTAGATATATGATAAAATCTACCGAATACCGATATCGATCGGTATTCGGTATATACCGAATATCGAACCGGGCGGTAGATTTTTCTACCGAATCCCAGCTCTGATATACATATATAAGGACACGACTGGGACACTTTTTTTACGGGACCCGGACAGGGCGGGACTTTGATATATTTCTTCCTTCGTCATACTTTATGGTGGCGATGTTTTTTTTAGAAAAAAAATTCCTAAAATCAAAAAAAAAATCGAAGAAAATAATTTGTTTTTAAAATTAGTGTAATCAATTTTCTATGACTTAGCGCCACGGATGTGAAGTATTTAATTCCTTCTGACTAGGGCGTGGTCCACGAATTTCCGAAAAGGGAAGGTATTTTGAGATGTTAAGCGGTATATCTTGCCGCAGCCGATAGAAGAACTGCTTTCAATTCCCAGGATGAAGGAGTTCATTCGTTGCAATCCTTTTCGCGATAAGAGCCTTTGAATTAAGGATTCCAAAGCTGATCGCCTTGTAGTCCAAGAACGGCTACCACTTTTTAAGCCAACGAGAACAACAGCTTTGCAGTACTTGCCAGTTGATTTCCATTCCAATCCTCTTAGTTCAGCTCCACAAAGCATTTTAGAATGCTTGTTGCTCGGCAATCTGAAAATTATTATATAGGGTTCCGCAAGCTTTCAAGACTGTAGAATTTAATGAGATCCGTGATACCTGAAGTTGGGCCGTGAACTCTTTCCATCAGCAATTATTGCCAATGACCTCAGGATAGTTTTTTCCATCTTTTAAGGAGGTCTAAAAACTTTTGATGTTGTCACTTTTTAAAATTATCTTTACACATGAAGGACAATCAATAATAAGTTATCCACTACTAAGTTTACGTGTTATTCTAATGAAGATCAGTGACTTATCTTTAAGAAATTATAGAAAAAAGTTTTTAACATCATTATTTTCATATTCTGATATAAATATTTTTTGAAAATAAAATAAAATTCCATGGGTTAACTATCAATCTACTTAATATTCCATGAACGGTAAAGGAATTCCGTATTTAAATAAGACTCATGACTAAATATTATGGTTGGGAAATAACGATATATCTTATTGGTTGTAAGATGGTGTGAGTACTGATGACATGTTTTAGTTCACATAGAATATTTAAAGGAAGACAAAGATGTTCTTTGATCTCATTATTGATGATGCTTAGAGTTAAATTCTTTTAATACTTATATGTATATACATAATACATGTTTATGATTTGTTTTTAGTTTCTCAATTATGAAACTCATTCACTATACAGTAGTCTGAGAATCTTTTGTTATAATGGAAATGATAATTTATTCCACTGATCATATTTTGACCCCCTATTGTCGTTCAAAATTTATTTAAGTGAATGAAAATTACATTCATTTTCCATGATTTAAAACTAGTTCGTTTAAAGCGAATGTATTTTATTTATCATATAAGGTAATTCATATATTGTGTCAAAAATCTATGGATGATTTGATCACACTTCTTTCCAATGGTTGATTTGTGAATTTTCAATATATGTAAGTATGCATAATCGTAACATCACAGTATAATGAATTACATATTTTAGATCGATTTCATGTGATATATATATATATATATATATCATATCATATATATATATATATATTAATATATATATAATATATTCTATATTATATATTATAGGTATATATATACTAAAGTCATCAAATTTTGTATTTTTGGTTAAGTTAAGTGAATACGGATTTTTCTTCCTTGTAATAGTTGTATCTGACATTTTCAATCTGAATATTTCGACTTGATGGGAAGCCTTGAGGACAGGTCTTCGATTTGTTAAAGGATCGTCTATATGCTGTTTATTTTCGAGAGGGAGGAAGGCTTTCGACAATACGAAGGCGCTGGACTTTGTTCTTTAAATATAAGGACCGAATTGCTAAAAAATATCCCTCATTGAATTTATGACTTGAAGGGATCAGTTGTATTCTGACCAGAACTGATGATAAATATGCGGCATTCCTAAGGATACATTATGGACGGATCATCGTGGATACTTGCAGTCGAGTTAATCAAGTTATATCCAACTAAAAACATCACTTTGAACTAGGACGTGCTTATCTCTCAATGTTGGGGGCACGGGTTCGAATCCAGATAGGGGAAGGTCATTTTTGGTCCACCTCATTGATAAAAATCCTAGGTTATAGACTAATTATAGGCTTTAATGCTTATTTTATCCAGTCAGATGCAATTCTGTCGAACCAAATGGGCAAAAAATTGCTATAATAAGCTATCATATCCAAACGGATGCAATTCTGTCGAACCAAATATGTAAGAAATGATTATTATGTCCAGTGGATGCAATTCTGTCAAACCATATATATATATACAAAAAAAGTTTTTGCGGATTACGAATAAAATGTTACTGAAAAATATCGATATAAATGTTTTTAAAATATAAAAGTGCTTTTTTAGTATCATCAAATTATTTATTTGGTATAATTAGTATTATTAAGATGCATCTTTTTATTTATTGCTTAATAAATATTATGCCAGGAGGATCTTTATTTTGCTTCATTGCAAAATTTTAGACTTTAATGTGTATTTATCAATTTTTACAAGTAACATCTTTTTTATACATTTTCTCAATAAAAGAAAATGATTCCTCAAATAAAACATTAAACCTAATACCATAGTTATATGTCCACCTAAATCCAACAAGAGCTCTATAATCTCCAATAGTACGGATACACTTTCATCACCACAAGAAGCTGCAGTTAATTGGAAAACACTCAGTCTTAATTAGGAACAAATCCTTTGGATTGATTGATTAAAAGAAAACTAAATCACTCAATCCTTTTTTGAGATGCCCATTCGTGTTAAGATACTTTGTTATTGTTCATTTCTTCTTAACTAAGTAGAGATTTACGTGTCTATAGAAAAGGAGTTCATTTAATTCCGTCCTGCGAAGATGAGGATCAATTTATGGTGTTTTTATTTTGTTACGTCTTGGTTCGAGATGTGTTTTTTTTGTAATGTTTGTTTTAGTTTATTTATGTGAAGTCCTTTATTTAAGTTTGTGAAGGAGTAAGTGGACTTTTGTTCAGTGGGGAAAACTTTGTAAAATTGAAGGACTCATAGATTAGATGAACGACTTTTTTACAATTAATGGATATACTACATAAAAGTTTTCATACGAGTTCTTGATAATCTGATGTAGAGAATCAGTCCAATTAAAAAAATTATAAAAACCTTTCAAGAATGAATGAATATTAATTAACGCAAACATATATAATTAGTATATATTCTTTATGGGAATATAAATATATTTGTTTGTTAAAATCAATTAGTACAATTTTCTATTAATACACTTTGGGTGTATCATTCATTATAATGACCTTATTTATGACTTCAGCTTTGGCACCAAGTCTGAAAACAGCTGAAATATATAACTTCATATTCAAAAAATATATTATGTCAACCTTTTATCGAAATTAACCAGGAATGAAAGTAAAATTATTTCAGTATCAAATATATCATTATATCATTACAAACATCCTAAAATGGAACACATATAAATATTAATCGTTTTTCAAAGACTCTTAAGCATTTAACCGCTCATTATAGATTGATGGAATTTTAGTTCGGTAAAATATAAATCATAGTTTTGGTTTGGGGCGCCAGTTTACATAAATGGGACTTACGTTTTTTATAAACATTACTAATTTCTCAAACCTTCATAATTTGTGATACTTACAGAGCATTCTGTAATAATATTCTGGCCTCTTGTGATGAAAAGGAATCACCTTATATCATAATCCCACTTAAGTTTCTTTTTAAATATTGAAATTTAATAGCCAAGGCACTTATTGCAAAGAGGTTGACCACAAACGAATACATCAGATCCCATGAACTTAAAACCATAATGCTCTCAGCGGCGGCGAGATATGGAGCGCTTTTGCTACAGATACAGTCGCTTCTGGAAAACACTTGAGGTGTCGCCGCGAAAGAAATCTAGTAATTCCCATCAAAGTCAAAGCATCTTTAAAAACAATCAAGAACTTATTAAAAGGTTACTAATGATTTGTGAAATATTTCTTTTATTGTTGTGCATTCTATATTAAGTACAAGTTAATTGTTTGATTGTATATTTGTATAACTGTGTTAATCTTTCTTGAAGTTTTAGACTACAATGTCTATTTCTGTATTTTAATACATAATCACTTCATTGAAATAAAGATTTGAGAAAAACAAGTTAAATCACAATGTAAAAATAGCTTCGAATAGTGTAGAAATATAAGCTTTTAAAGGTCTTATTTTACAGTCTCTATACTATGTTATTCCTGAAGTCCATTACTCGCCTATTCATTCCATTCAAGAAGTTGAAAGTTGAATAATTTCTTTAGAACCTATATATAATGTAATCATAAGTGTAATAACAATAAATTTTATGACGACACGATAGGCAAATGTATGTTCAATGCGGTGCAAGTTAACTTTTAAACTACGTGAATTACCATGAATAATTGCAATTTAAAGTCGCAATTGTTTCAATATGCAAAGTTTGCAGTCATTGTTCTATGCATTTTGAATGTTTTCACGCTTTTAAAGATATTTTTAAAGGGACATTCACTTTAAAAGATAATAAAGTTACTCCGATATAGTTCACCATGAACTGATACCAAATTATTTTACGTGTAGGTGAGTCTAATAAATAAATTGTATAAACAAAATTGAAAGTATACAAATTTATTATATAGAAAATGGTGATGACGCGCACCATGTGGGCAAAAGGAGGATGGCGGGAAACCTGCAGATCTTGTCATTAGTGTCCTCTGATGGCAAAAAGTGTCCCCTCTTGGAGGAGATGATTAGATTGAACGGCAACACTTACGAGAAGATCTTGAGGTGCACTGTCTAAACCTAGTTACTTCTATACAATGCTGGCAGACCAGTCAGAACTTTCAATTGTCAATCATAGTTATTCAGTTTATCATTTACATCTGTGATAACACATTGACGATGAAGAATATACTCGATCTTGAAATATTACTTAGACTATTTAGACAACCCAAAATAAGTATGTAGAAAATTTCAAAATAAATAAATCTATATGAGTTAATACTTATTTATTATATTAATTTGGATGCAAAAAAAAAAATATTTGATTCTTTTCATAAAATAATTTGTGTTTTTTTCGAATGATTTTGGGTATTACTTAGAAAAACTAACAAAAAAATATGAATTATATATATATATATATATATATAAAGCTACATATAGTATAGAAGATAATGTTTGAATATTTATAATGAACTGTTTTTTTAATTACCACTGACATCAATTTATAGATACATTCGTCAGTAATATCCCATATTGATCTGAACAACAAACATTTGAGGATTTATTTAAAAAACAACTTTCTCATTTGTGATGAATACTATTACTTATTGACCCTTTCAAGAATATATTTCATAACAGAAGCTTAATATATTGAACGCTAAAATAAACGCAGAGTGGAACGCAAAAAAAAAGTGATTGAACGTTGAACGGAACGATAAAACAGCTGAGTACTCGCAAGCCTGTCATATCCAGAGAAATCATGAATGTTTATTTGTTTCATCATACCTGGCGATAAATGGATGATCACTCGGACTATCGGACGCAGAGAAGGAAAGGAAACAGGGGGAGCAACTGAAAAATAATGTTTATGTGTGAGGCTAAGAGAGCAACCTTTTTCCTATCCATGCCAATGATGTAGGTATATATAAATACAATGGGCTAACACGCTACTTGCATGTAGGTATTGTGGGATAGAGATGAAATAAAAAATGATGAATGTATAAATAATGGATGAGGGTTTTTAGCCCCTAATCACACTTGAGGACGTTCAGCATCTCAAATCACCTCATTTACCTTCGTTTATATCCATTAAGCCACTACTACTACTATCATTTGAGCAATGAGGAAAGGCAAATATTGATGGGGGATCTTGATACATAATTTAGATAGAGCCTCTTATATAGTCAACTTTTTTTTGCTCCTTCATAACCAGATAAAAGACTCAATAGTCAAAAAGAAAGAAAGAGAAAAAAATGATGAATCGGATTTTACATGTTTGAAAAAAAGGAGAAATAAAAATGGCCGTCTTTCTTTGTTATGATGTCCAACATTGATATATAGGTATCTTATCTATGTCAAGGGAACTTTAAAAGACATTATAGGAATAAGTTTCGTTGGGTTCATGAGGTACGATTATTCTATTTAGCAGAGCTGGGATTCGGTACCGACGATTCGGTATTCGGTAGATTTATTATATATCTACCGAATATCGATCAGTGCGGTATATAAGAAAGAAAGAGAAATTTATTTATGTATCTGATCTGTGACTTCTTTGTATCGGACAATTTATAACAAAAGACAATTCCGTAGATAATTTGTTATAATTTTGGTTTGAGATTATTGAAATTTAATACATGTTATTATATAAATCATAGTTGCAATCGGATTTTGAAGGAAATGGAAGGAAAATTATTTCCTTAACTGTCTTTTGTTATGCATTGTCCGATATTAAATGCGCTTTCAGCTCCGGAGTTGTTTATTTATTTTGCAAAGCTCAACTTCTTCACACCAGGTAACAACGCTTCGAGTTCTAAATAACGATTTATATTCGGTAGTTGCAGCTCTGCTATTTAGTCTGTCTCATATATGTGAATGTCTATATTTCTAAAATTTTATTGAATATAAAATATAAAAATGATTTGCTTCGTACAAAAAGAGGTTGTCCTCTTGTTTTATCGTTTTGCTGGATGCTATAATATTTAATGAACCGAGTATTCTGAAATTTCTAATAGACTAATGAAAGGTGAAAATATAAATGAAGTTTTCATATATATTTATGGCTGCAATACATTTCATGTCCTTCAAGATTAGTCTATGATCATATAGCATGACATTGAGTGGGGATATGGCAATATAAAGGTTCTACACCCATTTTATACAATATTACATTATTCAGTTCGTATATTAAAAAAATTTACACCATCTTTTTTTTCATCATAGCTAAGATTTTTAGTTGTAGTTTTTTAAATTCCTTTCTCTGTTATATAACTATATTTTTCACTTTTAATATTATTGCGTAGTTTTTATATATATTGCGCCTCTATATTGAAATCATCACAGCTAAGGTTCGATAGGAAAAGAAAATACAGCTAGTAAATTTAATGAAAGAACGATGCTTCATTGGTGCGTTTCCAATAGGAAAAAAGTAACTTATTTAAAGGTTTATTTTATGGAACCTATAAAGTGAAGAGATGAAAAACATATAATTTTGAACGGGAAAACTAAAAATATCGTTTATTAAACAAATTAAAAGTATGTATATACTTTAATTGGAGTAAGTATATAAAAAGTCTTTGCAGTTATCATTAAACACTTCTTATTCAACTATCGGCAAATGGTCAGAACAATAGGGCTTCTGGTAAATTTTATTATGAGAAATATAAAATATATCACTTTTTAGAGAAAAAGCCTTTTTATGTGCGTCTACAACAAAGAAGAAGTAATCTAATATACAATTTTATATGGATAATTATATTCTACTAACATTCCCTTCCCAAAGAATTTAATAGTGTTATCCAATAACATGAAATGTAAACAATATTAATTGTTTTATTACTTTGGTGTGAAGATATATGAAATTAGCTGGCATATAGTTGTTCTTTATATAAAATAAACATTCTGCCATATTTTTATTTTAATAAATGCTTATATGGCAATATGGATATTTTATCAATCCTACTCCTTAATAACTTTCAATCCTTCTAATACTCAATATACCAAAATGAGTAAGCTGTATTGATTCAATGAATGGTCTATTTAACATCAGAGAGGGGGGAGGGGAAGGTTTGCAATTTTTTAATGGACTCTCCAATGAATGGTGATTAGATTAGCCTCATACAGACAAGTAGTCATTTTTACACGGTAGTTAACTACACTATGTTTATGACACCAATTATGAGTAGATTAGAATTAATGTTTGCAAAAAAAGGTGCAGGCTCATGTTGATAAGTGCCTTAAATTATCACACACACACGTTCTGGCGAAAATGCATTTGTTGAGCGTGTGAATGGGGGCTCTTTGAGTAAAAATAATAATAAAAGAATTTGCATATCTGTCATAACCATTTATAAAATTTGTTGAAACATTGAGTTACCTAATTGACCAATAAAATGATTAAGAAAATATTCAAGCAGCTGTAGTATTTTTTTACAAATGAATGTATAGATATATTAAGATACTAATCTCGATGTAAGTCGTGAAATTCTAACATTTTCAAGCTATTTTTGCGTGTAGCGTCATGTTGGTGTTCACACAGGTTTTATCTGAAATTTCAGTGCCTTAAATGACTTTGTTATCACTTAAGCTAAAAATCTTAAAAGCTTGAGTTCTGATCCTATAGTTCCCACATAATATTATTATAATCTGAAAGTGACTCTTAAAGTATAAGTGTATATACAATTTATCATAATATATATATATATTATAATATATACATCGTATTATATATACTATTAATATATATATATAGTATATCTATATATATATCTATATATATATATATATATATATCAGGAAACGACCGGGTCCCGGATGTTTTCTTAGTGTCCCAGCCCTGGCCCGGTGTCTTAAATCGCCGGGCGAGACTTTATGTTTTCGTTTGTTCGTCATTCTGAAAGTGTCGATGTTTTTTAGAAAGGATTTATACAAATAAAAAAAATGCGTAGAAATTATTTTCTTCGAATATTTTTATTTTAGGAAATTTTTAAAAAAAACATCGCCACTAAAGAATGGCGAAGGGAAGAAAATATATCAAAGTCCCGGCCCTGTCCGGGTCCGTAGAAAAAAAGTGTCCCAGTCGTTTCCTTATATATATATCAGAGCTGGGATTCGTAGAAAAATCTACCGCCGGTTCGATATTCGGTATATACCGAATACCGATCGATATCGGTATTCGGTAGATTTATTATATATCTACAGTACCGATCGATATTCGGTACGGTAGATTAGAAAGAGAGATAAATTTATTATGTATCTGCTTTTACTTCTTCATATGCATTTAATATCGGATAGTTCATAACAATGGACCTTTAAATACATCATTTGTTATAATTTATTAGAGATTATTTGAAATTTAATACATACTAATCTTATATAAATTATATATGTACTTGTATTTTGTAGGAAATGGAAGGCTATAGATCTTATTGTCCGATATTAAATGCACTTTTCAAGTATCAAGTATTCAATAATAGCATAAGCTTTGAATGTATATTTATGTATCTGCTCTATAACACTATAAGTTATAGTTGTTTATTCATTTCGAAGTTCAAGTTCTTCACACGAGGGAGCGCTTGGGCAAAGCGTCAGTTGAACGATGTTCTCTGCTATTGAAGGAATATCGAATTTCTTCACACAAGGGAGCGCTTGGGGCAAAGCGACAGTTGAACGAGTTTCTTGCTATTGAAGGGAATAAGCTCTTATATCTTTATGTCTCTATATTAATGCTACAAAAGTCATACTTTCAAATAGACCGTACCGATTGTCAATCGTACGGTATTCGATAGTTTCTACCGAATATCGTTTAATCAGTTCGATATTTGAAATCTACCGTTGGTAGTATCGAATACCGATTTACATTCGGTAGGTCGCACCTCTGATGTATATATTATACATATATGTCAAAACGCAAAAGTATTTTAAATGGGTTATCCATATCATTTAATCAAAAAAGTTTCATTAATTGAACAAAGAGATTCCTCATTCATTTGCTAGAGAAGTCATCTAGGAGTCAGTTAAATGAGGAGAGAGAGAGAGCTAACAAAGGCTTTATTTTTCTCATTTGACAGTCGACGATAATATGTTTTTTCCTTCTCGCAATACACACAAACACACACACAAAACCATTGGGCACAAACACATATACATACAAAACAACCAGGAATCGTCAAATTTGACCTACAAAGAAGAGGGATTTGAATGACTGAAAGAAAAGGGAAAAGAAGTCCGTCAGAAAGAAAATGAAATAAAAGAAAAAAATCAATTATATCCAATTCCTCTCATGTCAATGACGTTTTAACAATGATTATATTTTAAGTTCCAACATACACCATAATAACATGTTTTAAAATAGAAAAACGAAGGGAAAAATACAACATTGTCATGTTGTATAGGAATCAAAACATTTCCTTCCAAATGTCAACCCATCAAACTTTTCTTGTATTATCTTCTATGTAATACAACATTCAATTACTTCTTAAAAAAAGAGAAAAGTATAACCATCTATTGATATGTTGAGAGATGAAATTATAGGAGAAGATTGGTGCAATTGAGCTCATCATATTTTATTATTATCTTTCATTGCATTGGAGTTAATTATTAAGTGAGTCCTTCCAAGAAATCCTTCTTTTCAAATACATGATCCTGTTTCTTTATTTTTTTAAGGTAGGTGATTATGTGTGCCTTTATACACTTAATTACTCTGAGGATTTAGATATGGTTGTATGAAGAGTAGTATCTTTCATGTGATACTTTTTATTTTCAATCCTGAGCCAAAAGGATAGCATGTAATCACGCAAGACTCTAAATAGGTATCATGGTTAATTATACATTGGATCAGGGATGTTTTTAGGGGTCAGTCAGTCGGAGTTCTTGCGCGGCAATGATGAGTATATCTTTCATGTTTTCAAAGAGTAAATGTAGTAAAGGTAGCGATGATGAGATAATACTCAAAAGGAAACATTAAATGTTACATCTCTTACATTAATAAGTCAATACGACACCAATAAGCCTTCGATCATCCTTGAGGGAAACCGTTACGGCCTTTTTGACTTCTTTCGGTTCATGTATCTAATAGAGT
>CP045892.1:17200913-17215913 GCA_013387185.1 Caligus rogercresseyi
TAGGTTCGATAGACTAATTTTAATGCTATAATGCTTATTTATATCCTGTCAGATGCAATTCTATCGAACACCAAATAGGACAAAAAACAAACAATTCTTGTAAAATTGAATAACTAATGAATTAAAATTACTGAGGCAAAAAACTTCACATTACGAGAAAGAAAAGTGAATGCAGCTGTATAAAGCAATCTATATACATTTATTGAAGATATATAAAGCAATCATATATATATATATGGCATTTTGAGTAGAGCTTGATTATGATATTAATTGCCTTATGAAAACTACTTTTAAAAATATCAAACTAATTACTAGATCTTGAACTCAGCCGCTATTTTTTTATGTTGTTGATCCCCCCAAACTGTTGGTGAGAGTATATATCCCTATATCTCTTATTTTTTTAACTGGTCAATGCAGGAAAATGTTTTAGAATTCATAAATGACATGGTTAGCGGCCCATAAAGAAGAGACAATTAGTATTTTTAAGAATGGCATTCTTCTCTCAAATTTAATGTTTACTTTTCTAGCTGCTGCTAGGGAAATATGTAGCATAAATGGCAACTTCTTTTTTATTGTTCACTCTCCTTTTCTTTCAACCAATCACGTTTCATAAAACACCTTTTTACTTTTATTTTACAATCATCATTAATAAGAAATAGTTCTATGTTTGATCCTCTCGGCTATCAGCTTAGAGTCCCCCCCCCCCACCTCTTTCTGTAGTAAACCCTCTATATATTCATATCTCAATTGGTCTCCTTTAAAGTGGAAATATTTACACACATATTTTTATAACAGGCTAAATAAATAATATCTTATCGCCGGTTATTTAAAAATGTGGTTTGATGTGTAGATCAACATCGTTGCCGGCGTGCGCTCATTTTTGTGAAAATAAATCGTTTTTTTCTTCTTTTTTCCATGTATTTCTTTTCCCCCCCTGCTTCAGTGTATGTGTTTTTTTATTGTTCACGTCGTTGTCCTTGGGGCAACAGTTAAAGGACAGACAGTCAAGGGATCCCCTGTGCTACTTCTTTGTTGTGCTATAGGTCTTCTTCTATCCTGGAAGATCAGTGTCTATCCTTGAGATAGACTCTTCTCCTCTTACACGCGGTACCCAGGTTCGTTGATAACTTTTGTGTATTTATTTTTTTGCACGTGCTCTAAAGAGGAAGAGAGAGTTTCCCGCCATTTCAAGCCTTGCGGTTTGAGGGTCGTGCTTTACTTTTTGTTCTTGAAATAAATAAAAAGCAACCAACCAAGTAGGGTTAATAAGAGGTTGTTAAGGTAAATTGAGACCATCTTTAGGATTGTAGTACTATTAGATACGATGGGAATTAGTGGCTATTTGTACTCCAAATCTGATTTAAATATATGTGAAATTGCCAACAGCCATCATAAAGCATCTCTCAGCCGTTGCCGTTCTTGTTCGCAAAGGATACGGAGCCGTGGACATTGCCAAGCTCACAGAAATAGCCTGACCGACCGTATACCGAATAAATGAGTTTTGAAGTCAGGGAAGACCACAAGATTAAAAAAAAGTGGACGAGGCTTTCTAGAACCGTTTGTCTATCGTAGACGAGGCGCCGTGGCGTCCCAAATCCTTCTTGCTAAGGCCATGTATGTGGTGCGTCGTTCTAACGTCTTCAACGTAGGCCGTGACATCATGCTGGCCGAGCAAGGTGGTGCACGCTAATGGCGGTCATTCCAACAAACCATACAACATAGTAAAAATATATGGCAAGCCATTGATGAAGAATCGCTCTTTATTTCTTGTAAATCGTCTTAATTTACCTCGACCACCCTGTAAGGATGAATGTAAATATTTTAAACCTTTCTTAAGAAACGGAAATTACTGGTTAAGTGTTCAATCTTAAAAAAATTGTTAATTTAATATTTTAATATGAATGGCCCCTTTTTAAGTTTCTAGGTTGACGTCTTTCATCAGCACTATTTGAAAATATTCATCCACTGACTGCGAATAAATTCCGAAAATGATTAATAAAGTATATTTTGTTTCGTGGTATTATGAATATCATAATCGTAACTTAATAATTCTCATTGTGTCATCTATAAGAAAGTATATTTGAGCTTTTGTCTTTGCTATCAATGATTATAACAAGAAGAAACCTCATGAACCTTAACCAATAGTGCTTAATTTTAAAGGGTGTTTATATTTATCTTCTGGCAAGAGTTGTGGATAGTCGGAAAACATCGTGTAGTCAACTATTGTTGATCTTGTAAGGCGTATTTTATGGTTGAACTTCTTATATATAAACCAAGACAGCGTTACATGCACCAAACACCTGATTCAACAGACTAATTGGCCCAAGTACTATTATATTCATTGTCTCATATTGACTCTAATAAGTAACTTAATGATTGATCCGGAACCTTTTATAAGAAGGACCAATCCCAATCTCTTACTATAAATGTTCAATGAACCTTTTCACAAACACACACATAACACGTTGATGGCGTTTCTTGTTTTGATAGAGCGTATTTAAACATGTAGCCGCTGATTCTTTATAGATGAGCACATATTTAAGTGGGATGTTTATGAGTTTGTATATTTGTGCGTGTTTATTCTCTTCAAAATAGACCGCCGTTCTCATTAAATGATTGATGTGAGGATCATCAAATAGAACAAAGAAGTAAAAAAAAAACGATGGTTGTTGCACATTTAGAAAATTGTCATGCTCACAACAGAGGCACAAACAATCTCCCATCCCCTCTTTCCTCCTCCCCCTAAATTATTATCTTTGGTTGTTGAGAAATAAGGTTGGCTATTATTAATATTCTATCCAACTCAATGTCCAGTCTTGCCGTAAAAATACGCTCAACCTCCTCCCCATTCTTGTAGAGAATTAATAATAGCCATGAAGGAAAAAAAACCCTCAAAGGATTTCCTGTAAGAGCAGCATTCCTCCTTCTCAAAGGGATTCTACACACACAAAAATAACTAACTACACTTAAGGTTTTAGTGAGGTTCAGTTCTCTGCATGTGGTGTGAGACACTTCACTACAGTTGTTGCTTGATGAGACCTATTTTGTACCCAAAAATATATGTCTCTTAAAGCCAGTCATACCCTCCTATTGACCTACCGGGGAGATCGTCCTCAGGGCGAATTTGAGTCATTTGAACTGCTTTATTAGACACATATCCGTTGGAAAATGTTTTTTTTAAATAAGTTTTTTGTTTTATGTATAATACAATTATAGCCCACGCTACGAAAGTTGTGAGCTTAGAGAATATAGAGAGATAACAAATATCCCAATTTTCAACACTATCAGACGTTGTTTCGGCACTCGATATTCTCTAAAGGGTAAGATGTGTTTATTTAACAGACTGGACTGGGATACCACTT
This sequence comes from Caligus rogercresseyi, assembly GCA_013387185.1. Taxonomy (NCBI): domain Eukaryota; kingdom Metazoa; phylum Arthropoda; class Copepoda; order Siphonostomatoida; family Caligidae; genus Caligus; species Caligus rogercresseyi. Next base: position 17,204,276 of record CP045892.1, read on the forward strand.
AGCTAAGAATGTCCCTTCAAAAACAAGTTTTGAATATGTTTAATAATTTTTATAATAATGGCATATCAGTTTCACTTAATTAAAATTAGTGAACACTGATGTAGTCCTTGGCATTAAGTGTTCATTTTAAAAAGAGGAAGGATATTATTTATATATAAATCAATTTATATGTATCCTTTTTTGTATTACTTTTGTCTTTTGCGTCTTTTTTTAGCATTTCAAACGGGGACGATTTATTTTGAAACTTTTATGTAAATGTACGAAAATATTGTTTGCTTCAATAACCTTATATAGTGTCATCAACCAATGTTTTTTATTCGTGTATTTTTGAGTATGCTTTCTTAAAGGGCCTCCATTTTGCAGAACGTAATACATCCATCAGGAGTATATTATAATTACGACAAATTATATAATATGAAAGCTTCTTTCTTATGGTTCTCTATTTAAAAAAAATGCTTTCATTCATACTCACTATGAGTAGGGGGTAATGCGATATGGAGCATTGATATTCCTTTCACACGTCGTACCCTTAAGTATTAATACGCAATATATATAATCATGTTTTGAATATATTGATGTGCGCCTTTAAATATGGTGTACTCATTTTACAATCACTGATAATTATCCATGGGGCTTGTAGTCTTATGTGAGTAAATGAGTTGATGATTATATAACAAACGCAGTCTTCTTGGTGTAAAAAATAATAACATGACGAACCGAACTTATATGAATGTAACATGATTCGAAAAAGCCCCATGTGGATTTTTCTTCAAATATTTCCTTTTTTTTTTGGAATATGATCATGATGTGTCTTATCTATGTAACAATTTTTCCCCTCTTATTATGTAGGGTATGCTAAAATGAGTAGTTTAGTGACTCCGGCACAGCCTCCACCCAACCTCTCCCGCCTTGAGGCCTCACCAGTCCCCAATGGCCGCATTATGTCTGTGGTTGTAGGATCTTCGGAGAGCGTCTCTCCTTCATCGAGCGTGTCGGCTCGACATCCACCTCGGTCAACCAATGCTCTTTTTGCTGCGTTTCAAGGGGTTTCTCACTATGAGGAAATCAATCGCATTGGAAAAGGTGAGTAAAGGCTTAAACACGGAATAAGAAAACTTCTTTTATTTCGATACTATTCTTCAAAAAATTATTTCTATCATTATTTCCTACGTAGAACTATTGATTTATATTTAATTATGTAATTAATAATTATAATTTACATTTATGTGTAAAATTATTCAGCGTATTTTTGTGTTACCTCTGTAATTATATTATAGAACCATCATCAATTTAAAAGATATATTTAAATGGCAAAATGAAGTCATATTTTTATTAAAAATATTCTTATTGTTCATAACTTTCATCATAAATGATGAAATATCTTTATTCAAATACGTTTCAAATTCATTATTAATTCCATTTACAGTATTATATACTGTATGCAAAATAGCAATAGTTCATTGTACTATGGGTACTTTGTATAATTATATAATGTTAATCAGGCATTGTCGTTCATAATATAATTTCGGACGATATATTTTCCTTTATTACTTTATACGCATTTTAATCATTGGTTTGAAATTATATATATAATTCTTTAAAAAAATGAACCTGTTATATCCATCTATTCGATTGTCCTAATAAGGATCATTCATGCTTTGAAGACTAGTATTCCTTGGATCATCGAGTTGACTTATATTTGGGTATTTCCGTACATAAGATAATTTCGTTCAAATTGTTCCCTTATCCTATCGTATAATTATGTCTTTTAGAAGGGATATGTTAATTACAAATATATATATATATATATATCACTTAAGAGCCTACAAGACCCCCCTCTCACTTGACATGGATTTGGACACTGCGACCATACAGAATTGAGGATCCGTGGTTTGACCCTTGTCATCTCTCGTATTTTCATTTGAACTGACAAGAATCAAACATGCGTTCCTCTACATCTCTGATTCATCGTATACACCATTATTATTTTTATTATTTCTGATCATCATCAATTACCGATTGGTTTCATCATTCTGCCTAGTGGTGATTGCTTCTGGCAAGATCATAAATAATACTACACACAGGTTACCCTCTATTTCTTCTTCTTCTTCATTACTATGTATCACTTTGCTTCCCCAACTAAGATTCTTATCAAGTGTATTTTTTTAAAGATCCTTCTTCTACCTACGACTATCATTGAACATGTTAATATCTTTTTTTTGCTCCTTCTGTTTTTACCGAAAATATTTTATTTTTCTATCATTATTTTTTGGTTTCCCTCTCTTATCAATATATATTTATTGTTATTATAACTACTGATGGTCTTACACATAGATATATAATTTTTTTCTCTCATTCTTTCGCTTTAGGAGCCTATGGAACCGTTTATTTGGCTCGTGATACACAAAAGGATCGCTTTGTGGCCCTAAAAAAGATGAAGTTTTGCCTAACGGAGGATGGAGTTCCCATGGCTATTCTTCGTGAAATCTCGCTCCTTAAGCAGTTGGAGCGATTTGATCATCCAAATATTGTCAGGTAAGTTCATTATTTTCCTCTTCTTCCTCTTGCTTAATGGTTTTCTTATTTAACTAAACGGACAACAACAACAATAATAAGAAACAAAGGAGATACACTTTGATAAGATAAATTTCTTTTGAATCTAATGCGCTTATTTTTTTTCTGCTTAGACTCCTGGATATTACTCATGGACAGAGATATGAAAGAGAAATGTCCCTGCATTTAATTTTCGAGCACGTTCATCAAGATTTGGCTACTTATCTTGAGAAATGTCCAAGCCCTGGTCTTCCGCCCGCTAAAATCAAGGTAAGAGACGATGAGTAATGATGAAAAAAATAATTTTTTAAATTGTCAATAAGTCTTTTGGGTCTTTTTGTAAGAAAAAATATGACTAAGTTTCAGTTCAATCTACATTTAAACATATATTGTTTATTCGGTGATTATCAAGTATCCAACCCCAATGTATAAATCTATTTTACAATGGCGGAATATTTTATCTTCGACACTTTTTTTGGTTTCCTGAATTGATATTTTATCTGAATTGACAGGTTTTTCAAATATTAATTTATTTAGGTTTTTCGATTTAACTTCTTACTATTTCCTAGTCATTTGTTGGTTAGGCAACGTTATCATCAAATAAAGTATTACTTATGTAAAGATCAATGATATATAGTAGCGGCATTAAGATATATTCTGTCAATTTTCATTTTTTGTGACTTCGTCATTTAACATTTTTCCTAATTATTCTTCATTTTCACTGCTTCTCGACGATAACAGCTTTTATTAAATATCTGTCTCAGCTATATAGTATAATAAAAATATATATAAAATAAACGGTTCTGAATAGTTGTGTAAAACAAAATATGTATGAGCGTTGCAGTTAAAATTTGCTGCTTAAGAGTAATTGCCGAAATGTAAGACGAACGTGTAATATTAAATAATTCTGTTTCTTCCCCAGAATCTCATATGGCAAATATTGAACGGCGTGGACTTCCTCCATTCCCATCGCATCGTTCACCGCGACCTCAAGCCCCAGAACCTCCTCGTGACCAAGGATGGTCGCGTCAAGCTCACGGACTTTGGCCTGGCACGCATCTACGATTTTTACTCCCTCCTGACCTCTGTTGTAGTCACGCTCTGGTATCGAAGCCCTGAAGTCCTCATGGGTCTCTCCTACGCCACCCCCGTGGACGTCTGGGCCGTGGGATGCATTTTTGCTGAGCTATTCATCCTCCGAAAGGCCCTATTCCCAGGGGAATATGAAATGGACCAGCTAAATCGGATCTTTGATGTCATTGGAACACCCTCAGCTGAGGAATGGCCTGAAAATGCCGCTGTGACCCGCTCAAACTTCCGCTCCAGGACCGTTAAAGATCTCCAGGACATTGTACCGGAAATTGATGACGAAGGAGCTGATCTCCTTAAGGTAAGCTGGACATTATTAAAACATTTCACCTCTGCAATCTGAATGGGCCCATATGAAGAATTCATCTTAGTTTTTATTTATAGCTAAGTATTCATTTTCTACTGTGATTATATCACTGGCTACTTATTTAAACTTACTTTTTCCGATTTAAATCTATCGCACAGGTCTACTGTATTCTCTAAGTTTTTAATTTATAATATTGTTTATGGCTTATCGCTAGTCCGTAAAAATGAAGAACGAATAACGATCAATTTATAGAAAACAGATTGTTCTTTTTATTTCACACTATTGCAAGTCAATATTTTATCACTTAAAACCAGCTTTGAATTTCTTATGGTTTACAGCAAGCTGAATTTTTTTAAATCGTTATTGCAAGTTTTTATTTTTAACTTTTTACAGAAACCACAGCAAATATTTTTATTCATATCTACACGGATACATTTCCATCAAACCGAATATACCACAACTCTATGACAATAAAAGTATTTTTCATTATTAAAACACAAAAAAGATCTTATACTTGGATCCTCTTAAAAACATCAGCTGATAGTCTTCCATTGTATAGATTTACATCTCTATGGCCTAAATCTACATACACATACCTTGACCATGTACAATAAGCAGCCTCAGGTTATAGATTAATTCAGTGCGCCCCCTTTCATATCATTTCATAACCTTTTTATTACTGACGACTTCGTATAATAAACGTTGTATAAATTATTATTATTATTATACAGAAGTGCCACGAGCCAAGGAATTGTCCGAAAATTATCTTAATTATACGAGTAAAACGTATAAAAATATAGATATATACGCAAGCGCACGTTTCTTTTTTGATAACGATGAACGAATTATTATTTTCATTATAATGATCACTGTAATTACCTTCATTTTCCGCCTTAATGGCTTTATTTATAAATAAGTAAAAGGAATGAGATGATTAGTAGGCCTTCTTTATAAGACATGATGCGTTCGTAATTTAAAGTAGTTCGATGATTTATAGTTGGTCCTATTTAAGAAAACACACACACACATCTCTCTCTTATTATACGATATATAAGGACTCGTTTTGTGATAGGGATATATAAATATATATCAAGGGCTTCTTATTGAGTGACCGGGGCAGGTGTACACGCTTCTTAGTTTATATCTTAAATGATACACCTGGCTCATTTATTTTATTAATAATCGCCTCTCCTCCTTCTTAAATAATAAATGTATTTTTTTTTTTTACTTATAGAAACCCTCTTATTTGATCCTCACAAGCGGATAACCGTGTCAGATGCCCTACTCCATCCATATTTCGACGATTTGGACAAAGACCTCTAGAAGCTTTCATTTTACCTATTTAAAAAAATGTATATATAATTTTACTATATATTCATTCTAAATTACTCTTTGGGGATGCTCCACCTATAAGGACTTGCAGAGAAACTTAGTGACGTCACTGCAGAAACTCCATTCTTTGAACAAAGGATCAAAATATACTATATGTAATGACGTCACTGATTTTATATGTCCTTATGCTTCATGGTCATCTTTCATTTATCAACATTTATATGTATATTTATTTTACATGTTCAATAAAAATTGAGGAACTCAATTTTTATCAGGAATGATTTTACCTCGCAAGACTTATTTTTTTGTTACCTCTTATAAACCTATTTGTTTCGAGCTTAATAGCCCTATATACTCTTTGTTATATAAATATTCCCCCTAATGCTTGGCCTAATGTTACCCTACTTTTCCCTATATAAAAACAGTATTATTATATTAAATATATTTATATAAATTCTTGCATGAATAAAAAATGTTATTTCCCTTCTGTTTTTAATTCTTAATTGTGTACTTAGCATTTGCATGGAGGCCACCCAAAGCGATGGATATTCAAAAAGGATACATAATACCCCCCAAGTATCTTCCTACCCGTAAAACAAAACAGATTTCTCTACAAAAATGTTGACTTGCTTTAAACATAACTTATTAAGAAAAAAAGTTTTGTATGAAAAACAAAGTCATATACTTAAATGAAAAAATATGCATGATTATGTGATCAGGCTATAGTCGATGTTGAACATGTTCTTTAAAAAAAGTTTGCCATGGGCGAAACCAAAGAAAAAATCAACTTTCCATCCAATCTTTCACATTAATGAATGGAAGAAGCAAATACCCAATGTGACACCTTCAAAAAATGAAGTTCTTCCTCTCATGATAAATATATATAAAAGGTTCTCGCAAACTCACATATAAACAATATTTCTCATTTGGTTGCCTTGTTTTTCTTTTTCTGCGTCCGGTTTTTGGAGTGGGATGACCCATTTATCAGTATATATGAGCAAACTAAAGAGGCACTTTTTATTGAATGACGGGCAGTTGCCTTAATCAGTTATATCAAAATATGTATTCGGAGGACTCCATTCATCATATGACTAATAAATTATATGAATCGAGGTCCATGAAGGAGAAGACAATTATATTTTTAAGGACAATATTCTTCTCTTGGAATTGAAAAGAAGAGAGATAGTTAAAAAAGCTATTTTGCTACAAAGTATCGCTCACGGCTGTTGAGGAATATACATTAATTTAGAAAGAAGAAATTCATCCTTCACAATATTAATTGTCTCTTCTTCATGGGTCTCCATTCAAATGGTTTTTAAATGATAGGAATCGAATCCTCCTATAATTGCTAAAATAAACTTTTCCCCCATTATTAAATTTATATGAGAAATAGTACTTTTAAAATACTTAGCTGTATTCCACTCAAATACTACCCATGCATTCGGGCCGTTTTTCCATGAGTCATCATTTCCTTTTTCTATCTCGGGTCATTTCTTCCCGATCCATTATTTCGTGGGTCATTTCTTTTTTGCCTAACGGTTCGATAGAATTACATCCAACTGGATATTAATAAGTATACTAGCATTAAAATAGTCTATCGAACCTAGGATATTATCAATGAGGTAGCAGACCAAAAAGGACCATCCCCTCTAGGGAATATTCGAACCTGCGCCCTCAACATTGAGAGTTGGACACGCCTTAACGCACACGGCTCTCCCTGAATTTCTTTCTATAATCTAAAAAAATAATTCTAAAAGTGATGTAAATAGAGATCAATGATCGCTCATCATATAGTTGCATACCACGGATCTATGCTATCCGTTGCTAGTCATCTGGTAGTTTTTTTAGGTGAGGATTTATTATAGCAATATTAAAGCTATAGGGTTTTTAAACAAAAGCTTATCCATCGTATTCTGACGTTATTTTTATAGTCATAACAAAAATCTCATGGGAACAATATATATTAATATTCCCCCTCTCTTTTTACTCTAAGGTTACTTACTTTTTTGCCCCGCATAAAAATCAGAGGTGATAGTTACTACTAGTTACCCAGGGAACCCGATCCATGTTTATGAACTACTTAATTACGGAAAATGCACACTGCCTTTTATTGGGAATTTGCCTTCACTAATATAAATATATTTCTTCCTTATAATTTTGTGCAAAGAAAGAAAATCATTATGGAAGCCACTAACTATGTGGTAAATTAAATATAATAGTTGATCGTAAATTCAGCTTCCCCCCTCCCCTATTTTGGAAAGGTGATCTCCGTGACGTCATTTATAAGGTGTCCGCCCCACATTTATGCATTTCAAATAAATTAACCTCTAATCCCCCATTTTTTTAAATAAAAGAAGAGACGTCCAGATGGCGTGGGCTTAAAAATGCAATTGTAAATAGAGGGCAGTAATGTTTTTATCAGCTGCGTGGATTGCATGCAAAAAATAGTTATAACTAAAAACATTCACACTGTCTCTTTAGTACTATGTTTCGTTTATAATCTATTGTTGGTTACATACGAGTAGCTCTTCTAAAGGAATATTGATGGTCTTTGTAATTGCTGACTTCTTTGTGGTCCATATTTTTTATATAAAGCTGGTAACTGTTATAAATGTAACTGGTGTTACTATTCACCTAGAACATTTAAGCTGTTGTAATAAAATACTTATAACGGAATTAAAACAATTTCAATTTTAAACCGGAAAAAAACACTAAAATCTTTTTAAAATTATTTAAGATAGTATAAGAAAACAAATATTAGATGGGAGTTTTCGAGGCCAGCCCTCCGGTAGCTTCTCTTGCCTACCTCAAACTCTGGACAGATCTAAGTTTTGGGGTGATATTCCACATTCTAGCTGCCACTGATGCCAAAAAATAGGTAGAGAAACGTGATCATAAGCTGTATTTCTTGTTACCACGGTGGGTTTGGCGTTCCTCCTGCTCCTGAATGCGGCTATCCCTATCGGAGTCCCATCGACGGTTGGGCCATCATTTAAAAAAATCTAAATCGTTACTTTCCCTCGTGTTCCCTTCTGGAAAAAATATTAAAAAACTTTTACGCAAATTCAAAGATTTAAAATAGAGAGGTTTATCGTTTATATATGTTTTTTTTTGACAAGTTATTTTATTCAAATTGTATTTTAGTGTTTGTTCATATTTGATGTTAAATTTTAAACTAAAATTCCAATTTTATTTTTTAACATCATTGTAAATACATTCTCTTTTTGTGCTTGTATATTTTTTATGAACTGTGGAAAAAAAAATCATGATCAATAAGCATTTTTATAATGTTTTGTTAAGAACATCATTGATTTATCAGTAATATAATTATGACCATAGTAAACGAATTTGATTTCCCTTTTCGAGATGAAGTGCACGGATATTGGTTTAACTTCAATATGAAAGATTTTTATGCATAAATACCGATAAAATATTTAAAAAAATATTTCCAACATTTCAACATTCCACTTTGAAGTTAGATGGACGATATAAAAATATCGCAATATAGTTATGACCTCAATTGCGTTATCATCGTAGTAACAATGTAGCACAGTAAAATCTCCTCAATATATACAATCTATTTTTTGGTTTGGTATGGATTGGGAATCCAAAAAATATTAGATAATCCATAAATGGAATGTATCTCCCCTCGTCGGATAAAAATCTAACTTATGTGTGAAGAAATACTATGTTTTCAATACATAAATAGATATCAAACATAAAATATCATTGATGCAAATAAATAATTTATTCTAGCTTTGAAGAAGTGACTATTGGCCTAACAAGATTGGTCATCATTTCGAATTAGTGCTATAATGTGAATACTTATACAGAATAACATTAAATTCTGAGAATATAAGTCTTTAAGTTCAAAATTAAGTTTTTTGTATTTCATTTTTACACCAAAAAATTGCTCAGTTAACATACACTCATAGATTTACTTAGTTTAACAAAACAGTTCAAATTCTAATAGAAGTTAGAAGCTAGTTTTATTCATTGCTTGAGCACACGTTTTTGCAACATTTTGTTAACAAAACGTAATAGTTAAGAATATTTATAGGAATCTAAATTCTCAATCTAATGGACGGAGCCTTTGAACCACAAGAAAGCAATCAATTCCTAACTCCAAATAAAGATCATAAATACGTAAATGCAAATGATTTCTATGAAGAAAACAATATATTTATTTTCATAGCGGTCTCCTTCAATGCTTTTCCATTAGTTCAAATATACCTGATTATTATGTTGTTACCAATAATATTCAATAATTTACAATTGAAGTTTATTTAGGCAAACACAAGAAACAATGTGAATTTCTTTTGCATTTATATATATATATATATTATATCAGGAACGACCAAGACCCTTTTTTTCGCCGGGACTTCAGTATATTTTCGTTCCTTCGTCATTCTGAAAGTGACAACGGTTTTCTAGAAAAGAAAATCCAAAAAAAGTGACGACGTTTTTTTTATAGAACAGTAATTCAAAAAGGTGCTTTTTTAGAAAACATTTTATAATATTTTCTTAATATTTAAAAAATTCTTAAAGTCCCGGCCCGGTGATTTTTAGACACCAGGCCGGGCGTTCAAAAAACAGCCGGACCCGGGCTGGGTACCCGGTCGTTTCCTGATATATATATATATATATATATATATAGATATATATATATATAATATGATATATATTATATATATATATACAAGGGTGTGTAGGCGAATATAAACTAACTTTGAGTACTTGTATCTCAGAAACCAGTTAGGGTAGGAACTTAAAAAAGGTATGAACTGGTTAGTATATCCTATGAGCTTTGTTAATAAAAAAGATTGAAAATGTCCTCGAAACTTGAGCGCAGGACGGCCATTATTGGCGCTCCTTTGCGGCCGTAAGCCCAAGGAGATCATCGACTTCTTCAAATTCCTCAAAGCTACTGTTTACAGCATTGCCAAGTCCTTCAAAGAGTCGGAGGACATCGAGGAAGGGTTCCTACACCGGAAAGAAAGACTCCAGACCGATCCCAAGTCGTAAGGAGGAGCACCGACTTCATGATGGCCTCCAGACGATGATCAATGACGATCCAAGTGTTCCCATGTCGACACTGGCTGAAAGGCTAAATGTGCACAGGACCACTGTTCTCCATACCATTTATGAGGACCTGAGGTGCAACGCTACGTCCTGAGAGTCCGTCAGATGCTTTTCTGAGCCAGGAAGAAGAAGAGGTTGGAGAGATGTGAGTTGTTGATCACGTCATTGAAACACCGAGCTGCCGGACGAATCAGTTCTTCTCGGACCAGAAATCTTCTGTGTTGATGCGAAAATCAACCGTCAGAATGACAGATGATTGCCAGTGACCCAGATGAGGTCCCTATCATTGGAAGAACCACGTTCCCGGCGGAGTTCATGTCTTGGAGGTCATGTCCAGCGAGGGAGACATCATCATATTTAACATCGATTCAATATATTCTGTTTACCTTATAATATGATCTTTTTCTCCATCTTAAGATGTAAAAAGGATTTACATGATTGTTCAACAAAGAAAATTAAATTTGGTTACTATAAGCAAAGATTTATAAAATATAAAAAGGGGATCGAGTATTAATTATTTGAATAAAATTAAGTGATTAAAATACTGAATATCTTTTATTTGATCCTCTTGACATGAAAAACATCACCGACAACTCTCTTTCCTTTATTTTCTTTGTAAGCAATCTATTTATTATCTATATCCGAAGGCACAATTGGTACTGTACTTTTTTGTTATTCCCTTGATTGCAAATAGTTTATGCTCATACAAATATATATTAACATGTTGGTAAAAATGTAATTAATATTTGTGCTGAAACATATTTTTTCAAGTTCCATCTAACTACTCTTTTAACAGAACGCCATACTCTACATGAAGCTTTTGTAAGTACGACGGTACGGATAGTTCCGGCTCACTGTCACCTCCTAATTCTATGACTTGGATGTGTGAGTAGTCATTCCATCGTATCCCCAAACACACTTCAAATTGATATTATTAACAAAAATGAAGTATTTAAAACCATCTTAAATATAGGAGTTTTACGGTCCTTTAACTTTATAATTAAGAGCCCTAATGCCTTAATATATATATGTAAAGGTCCCCCGAGAATTCCATCGTAACCCTCACAAAAACACCTTCCAAGACCCATTTTTAGGTCTCATTAAAAGACCTAGAACCCTCATAAAAAGTAAAGAGAGGAATGCGTATAGACCTTACGATTTTCGCAATAAAAAAGGCCCCGAGAAAGAATGCAATTACATCATAAAATGACTTTTAATTCTTCTTCTCCTTAAACGTCTCTCGTGTGTAGTGGGATGCTCCTATAACCTTGACCT
>CP045892.1:17218413-17239328 GCA_013387185.1 Caligus rogercresseyi
AAGGAAAAGGAAGATACACAGCACACAGAATATTAAAGTCAACTCTCCTCCTATTAGACTCTAAGGTCAAAGAAAAACTTTGTGCCCAAGCATTCTTTTATGAATACTCTCATATATATATATATATATATATATATATATATATATATATATATATATATATATATAACCAGGGCTTTGGACCTTGCAATTCAAAATTGCAAGGCTTAAATAGCTCAAAGGCTTACTTAAAGGAAGGACCTTTGAAAGGAATCCGTCTGGCTCCTTCAACTCGATATATAGCTCCCTATATCAAAATCCCTTGGACAAATTGCAAGTACTTTGCATGATAAATAATAAGATACCTTTAATTACGAAAAAAAATATTTGAACAAGATTTTAGAGTTTTTTAATAAATATCAAACAAATAGCTTTTAAAAATGGTTAACTTTTAAGTAGCATCTTCCTCCTGGATTCGGGCTGGCATAATCATCAGATTCATTCCATCAACTTCAACACAATATCTAAGCCTGATTAAACCAATTGCTAGAAGATGTCAACGTTTTATGTCAAGAACGGCCTTATTTTCATTATTTTTAGCTTTGAACATCGTCTTATTGTCTCTTTATAAAAGGATATTTTATTTCTTTGCAGTAATTATGAACTATAATGTTCATTTGTGTATTGTTTCTACGCAACTGTCTAGTTTTTATTTATTATCGTATTGTCTTATGTGTATTTTATCTCCACTGTTTGTTGATGATGATAAATAAAAAGTTTCAACCCCCAAAAAATCGGTTAACCATTTAGTTGTTATATTTTGTATTTAGTCGAGAGGATATTCTTCACCAGAGCTTTAATTTTAAAATGTATTGTTTATTCATGTATTTTTATATGCAGTTGAACCAGATTTTATATATGGATGTTTTTATAATTTAAGGGCATAAAATATAATACATAATTAAAGAAAACATATTTTACTGCAAGAATTCAACACCGGAAATAGTAATGCTTATATCCTTTGAGTCATTAGTTTAGTTTCTAACTAACTATCCTTTGAGTCATTGTGTTTTAAAGGCAACAATTAAAGTTATTTGAGGGTCCCATCTTCGCTGCAATTGTACCATTAGGTTTCAGCATATATAACATCGGCAAATCGGCAAACCATGTGTCTCTGATATGCTTTATAAAAGTGAGGTGTCAAATCAACCCTCAATGGAAATTCGGGTTCATGGAGTCATATTTGAGTTCCACAACTGATTCTCAGCTTTCTTATGTCATATTTATGGCAATATTTGTTTCAAACTAATCAATAGTTTTCTCTATTACGCGTAATACCTTGTTATGTGTTCTTACATATGAATATAGGTATGTGATAAAGTTATAAAGAAAAAAATGGTTATAAAATTGTATATTTTATTGTCTAAAATTTTATTTTAGAATTTTTTAAAATCCATATCTGAATTTTTTTATTATTAGACTCGTTAATTGTTTGACATAGGACCATATCTATAAAAGTTTTACCACTTGACAATATCAAGAAGAAAAATAAAACCAGAATATTTATTATTATTTAATAAATTCCTTATATGTATTCTTATGTATTACAAACAAATAGAGATCATAAAAATATCGTTGAAAAGGTTCAAAGAAAGGGGTATCGTGAAATCTGGACTCTAATATATATATATATATATATATATATATATATATATATATATTATATATATATATATATATATATATATATATATATATGTATATATATATGTTTACCTCATATCCAGTCCTTTTAGACTTCCTCATTGTATTTATTTAAAAAAGGCCAAAAACATATTTTTTATTATTTAAATAATCCTTAAATGACAACTTAGATTACCTTTTTCAATAAAAGATAAAATATCTCACGCAACCTAGATTTAGGATCGACATTTTTATGCCTCTGTCTAAAAAAAACCCTTACTCCACTTTAATTACTTCCTTAAAAGCACGGAGTGCCACCTGCAATCCAATAAATATACTCCTCGTATATTTTCTTTATCTAAGTAGTAGTACAAATAAAGACATTACTTTCCTATAAACAAAGACGTGGACTGAGAATTTGTTTCAGGGGAGTCAATCCTTGAGAGGGCCCCCCCAATTAGTGGGTCAATCATTTTTTAAGGGACTTTTTTGGTTGTAAATATGGCAGCTTTAGATAAAGAAGTTAAAAAAATGTCGATTTATTACTTTTGGATTTTACGTCTAAAAAAAGTAACAATTATTTTGCTTGATTTTTTTTTACAGCCATGGAAAAAAGCCTTTGCATTGTCCTTTCCTTGATTGTTGTATAATTTTTCAATCAGAGAAGAGTATTTGTCATGGGGTGAGGAGGAGGAGGAGTTGGTGGTGGAAGAATCCAGAATGTTGTAATCTTTATCTTGAATCTGTTAGTGTCAGACTGGAATGTTTCTCTCCTTCAGGTGGGGTGGGTTGTCCTTCTAACTATCTAATATTAAATATTTAGGTTTGTGTCAAGCCAACTAGAAATATATATATATATATATCAGGAAACGATTGGGACACCATTTTTCGCCGGGACCCGGGCCAGTCCGGGACTAAAAAATTTCAAGCCGGGCCGGAGCATAATATATATTTTCGTTCCTTCGACATTCTAAAGTCAAGAATTTCCAAAAAAAGTGACGACATTTTTTTAGAAAAGAATGTACAAAAAAGTGAGGACAGTTATTTTAGAAAAGAATCTACAAAAGTGACGACGTTTCTGTTTCAGAAAAGAATCTCCAAAAAAAAGTGACAACGTTATTTAATAGAAAAGAATCTACAACAGTTTCTGAAGTGATGTTTTTTTTTTTTTTTGTGACAAACGAAATATTGAAAAAATATGTATGTGTATAAAAAGCCGGGACACCGGCCGCTCAAAAAACAGCCAGGTACCCGTCGTTTCCTGATATATATATATATGGTTATGCCATTGATTCATGTTTTTTATACCCTTTAAAAAAACCTAATCGTTAATGTACTTCTATTAACATTTAAAAAAATTGAAACAGAAAAATATATTCATTCTATAATAATGAGATTATTTTTGTTTAACCATCAGGCGTAACTTTATTTTGCTATAGTGTGCAAAGTTGTGATTCTAGCAAAAAGCTAGCAATACTCGGATAAGTAGTCTATTTTAAAAATGCACTAAAAAGAATCCAAGCACAAATATCTAAAAATAATTGAACTTTGATTTGTAAAATTCACTCTGACGTCCACTAATTCCAGGATCTCATTGATATATTATTTGTTTAACTTTTTTAATAATGGCGTTGACTTTCATTTCCTGGCGTCTTTTTGGTAGTTTAAAATTGTCCTCTTCAGAACTCCGTTCTTTATTTTTCCTTAAACGTTTTTGAGATTAAATACAAAAAAATTATATTGTGAAGCGCAACTCCAGAAGATTTGATGAATAAAAATATATTAATATTGTAATAATAATAATAATATCTTTTAATAATAATAAGAAACATTATGTTTCTCATACTTTTTATACAGACTTTTTTACTTTTTGAGAGAATATTTTAGCCTTAATATATTCGAATTATGCCCCATTCATCAAGCTCATTAAATCCACATTTACAATACTTTGCAGCTTTATTTTGAGTAAAAATTATGTTTGTTGCTAAAAGTTATTCTGATAATCTAAAGAAAAAATATAGAAGAAAACTTGTCTTCTTTGTTAGGCAATAAATTCGAAACATATATTGGACTATATATATATATATATATATATATATATATATATATATATATATATATATATATATATAGTCTTACAAGAATATTGTATTAAAGAATTCAAATAAATAAATAATTAATTCTTATGAAAAAACCTTTCTATCGAGATTTATATGGAACCTTGAAAAAAATTTACTCCTATTTAGCTACCCAGTTTTTACAAAGCCTCAACGATAGGTCTTAAAATGTGCCTGAAAAATTTAGCAGTCATTTATTAAATTAAAAAGACATTTGCTTATTGAAATACAAAAAATATGAAGAAAATACTCCACAAATATATATGCAAAAACAATATTCATTTTTATAATAACATTTATTAAAAAATATTTTAAACGTTTTAATATAAAGATAATTAAATTGTATACATTTTTGACCCTATAACATTGATCATATTATTTATATTGATCTCCTTCATAAGACCCAACCCAAGATCCGATCCTTGGTATTCGTATCGATGGAGTATTTTCATTTTTTGCAGGCTGATAATACAACAATAGTGAAGCAAGTTCCTATCAACAAGAACCCAGATAGTCTGCCACACCCTTAATCAATTTCAGCGTCACATGGATGGATCTATTATCTCCCGCGTAGACAAGTACATCAGGTGGTTTTTTTACTATTAATCCTGGTCATACAGTTTTGCGCCGCTTTATATATTCAATAATAGGAGATTATTTTTAATTAACTCAAATATGTTGCTATATGTTTCCAAAGAATATTCCTTGAAATATATTCTAGTAGGATAAACTCATCTTCACAATAATCCATTTGAATTCTAGTTGACGAATCACATATATATTTATATATGTAAGTTAGAAATCTACATCGATGACTTATCTACTTTTTTCCTTGGGAAAAAGAAGGAAACCCAACGCTTGTAGCCCTTGGATATATAAATACAATGACTTAAGACATCATCTTTTTTGAAGGATTTTTAATATTATGAGGAACACGCTTGGTGTAGGGTCTGGAAGACCTTAGACACAAGGGACTGGCTTCCCTGGTAGTCGTTAAGAGGTACATTATCATCATTACACCCCCCTCCCTGGTTTCTTCCAACTCTAAATGACAACTTAATTAGATATTCAGAGCAGGGAAAATCAAAAAAATATGTATATGTTGTTCTTTTTGTTGTTGTTATTTATATCCCCAGAGCACATGTCAAAATACAAGCCGAAGTAAATTATTCAAATTTATGTAAAATAAGATGCCTCTCTCTCTCTCTACCCCTCGCTCTCTTAGAATACGACTCATACTTTAATGACGTTTTAAGGAGTCATTAACTTGCCTGTTTCTCACTAATTAGTCTATCAATATGGAAATTAGGGGTTGCTCAGATGTTGTTCTACATTTAGTCCCAAGATGGTTCGTTGAAGAGGCAGGGGGTAGGAAACAAAGAATATAAACAAATAATTAAAATCTTTTAAAGACATTGAAGTCAAACTACGTATATACATATATATTTTCATATGAATTACACTTTCATGGAAAAATATATTGAAATAAAGACTATAATATCTTATAAACAATTAAACAAAAAATAAACATAATTTTTACCAAAATACAAAGTGTGTGAACAAAATTTGCCGCATTTCAAAGACGACATTTCTACATCAATTGATGTCTGATCCGTCTGTTTTTTCCTCTAGGGTCATAGGCTTCAGTTATTGCTGATCACTTTTAAGCGATAGCATCAATTTAAGTGTCCCAGAAAAATCATTATGTTCAATGAGAGAGATCGTAGGTGCGCTGCCTTTCAAATAATTATAAGTGATCACATGAAATTTAGCAATGTTGACATCTATGACCTTCTGCCAATGCCAGTAAGGACGGTCAGAAGTCTCAAGAAGTATGAAAACCAAGTTTCCGGCCACTGGCATGGTTTTTGGGGCCGTGTCAAGTGAGGATCATGTTGTGTGACCCCACATGGACGTCGGAACTATTTTCTGAGAGGGGGGGCGGGATTTTTTTGGGAGGGTCGGGGGAGAGACGCACACTTACAGTATCAATGATTAACGAACTATAATGCAGCATCTTAATTGTTAAGAAAATGAAACGAAATAAATGAATGAATAAATCAAACCTTTATTAAAACACAAAACACTAGGCTATAAAAACAGCATTCAGAAAAAGAACAGTTTGTGCTTTATGAGCTTCTCCACCTCCGACAGCATGGATCGGGATTGGGGCTGCAAGGTGTGCAGGATGGACACAACATCCTGAATGGTGAAAACTTCTCGCCCCCTACACACGTCCCTCAGTATGTATAGCTCAATACTAAGCTGCTCTCGTGAGAAGGGGCTCAGTTCCGGGGAGCCCACATCAACCCGTTTCCCTTGGACCGCCTCAAGGACTGCCTGCTCTCGCCCTGCAGCTATGCGGAGTCCCTCCTGATCAAAACGCCGCTCCACCTCTGAGCGCACCACGTCCAGAGCCTCAAACATTTCCCTCTTCCACAGGCTTGGATATTCTGCAATATTAAATATAACATCAATTAAATAACAACCAACCAATAGTTTACACATGGGCTGCTTATTTAAGCTGGGTCAAACTTTTTTTTATTAATTAATTTCAAGTTCATTCATTAAGTTCAAATTCATGAATTTGGTTTGTTATGAAAATGAAAAATACACAAACCGTTGTTTGTGTATTATTAATTACAAGCTTATTTCTCAAATAGGCGTACGTGGATGTACAGTATTATTGAACTATTGTATTGTTTTTTATGTCATAATCTATGAATAGATACATAATATCTGTCTGTCTATGTGTGCGTATTTGTTGCATTACTTCAACATATACAATTACAGGCTGATGAGTTAAGTTATGTGTTATTTAAAAATACTGTTGGCATTAATATTATTTATTTATTTACCCTCAATGTTCCCCAACTCCCCTTCCTCCTCCTCCGCTGTATGGCGAAAACGCGCTGGGGTCTTGCTCGTGCGCGCTGGATGAGGAGGCTTTAAGTTGTAGCGCTCTGTGTACTACTTGGTCTTGTCCACAAGGTCAGCGAAGGTGTCATCCTGTCGCAGTGAGTTGAGTCGCTGGCAAAGAAGTTTCGCAGCTTCAACTGATCCAAGGGCTGTGACCTTGATGCCTTGCAGTGACTGAGCCACGGATTCACACGGAGTAAACATAGTAACGCAGGTAAACAAACCAAAGACTGTGCGCGTAGTGGTGCCCTTTTTGAGCAATCCTGCCACTTTGGCATGCGTCTCCCCCTTGACAGTCCTGTCACACTCCAGGGTCCTGAATGTCTGCAGCATCGCTCCATAGCAGGCCAGCAACCGTGACAGTGCCACAACTCTGACGCACCACCGAGTTGGACACAGGGCAAGCAGGTTTATCACTTCTCCACATCCAAAAAGAGACTGGTATAATGTTTTTCTCTTTGCTGAATCATTAATAACAACAGTGACTTCTCGAACGAAGTTTAGTGTATCAGCAACAAAGCGCACTTCTTTTGCCACTTCTTGTAACACTAAATCCAGAGAGTGATTTGAGCAGTGAACAAACACAGAGTCAGGACATGTTTCCTTTAAACTTGCCTGCACTCCCGTGAACCTCCCAGACATGTTGCTGGCTCCATCAAAACAGTAGCCTTTCAGCTTCTATATTGGTAAATTGAGCCGAACAAGGACATCTTTTATGCACAAAAACAGCATCTCTGCTGTTGTGTCTGGGGGGTTGTAAAAGCCTAGAAAGAAATTCTGAATGTCCAGATTGTGATCAGCAAACTGTATATTGCATGAAAACTGTTCTTTCCCACTGAGGTCGGTGGTCCCATCAGCAGTTAAGCCAAAAAAGGACTTTGGGATGCTTTAGCTCCGATTTTTCTCTGAATGTCATGCGCAAACAGCTCCAGAATTTCATTTTGGATGCTCCCAGACATCCAATTATCTCTTTTTTTCATCCAGTTCTCCAGGTCAGGATCAGTGCGTACCCTTTCCACCATTAGCTGCCATAACACCCCATCCCGATTTGCAGCCCCTCTCAGAGGGAGTCCCTGGCGCCCCACGAATCTTACGCAGCTGAAAATGAGCTCCAGCATTTTCCGCGCTGTTCTTTGCTCTTTAGCAGCGGCCTCAAAGAGTAGTGCATTAATTGGCGTTGTTTTCAATGCAGCCAATCTTTGCATCGCATCTAAATGAATGCGAGTCTTCTCGTGGTCTCTGATCTTCTCTGTTGTTTTTCTCCTTTTTGAAAAGCCTTTATATTTCAAAAACAGACAGTCAGTGTCTGACCCGACCAACTTCCTTTTGACAGCTGACCTGCACACACTACACACAATGCCATCACTGACCGCAATGTACTCCACTCACCGCCACTCTCTGAACTAGGCGGCCTTGCAGGAACGACTGAAGTTCTCACCGCTGAACTTCCTGGCTGGAAAATTATAATCCTTTGGTGGTTTGAATGATATTGCCTCTTGGCTAGCAACGGGTGGCGCAGGGGAGGGAGGACGAGGACGCTAAGCTGGGTCAGACGGATTTTTAAAAAAAATCTGAAATTATTTTCTGAGACATAGCTGGTTCATTGAACTCACATTGTCATGTAAGCTAACAACAATGCGTGCGATCATATCAAAACAACAATGCCCGCGAAACGAAAGACTTTGTTTGTTTATTTAGCCTACGTCACACTGAGCTGTCAGATGCAGCCTGGCTCCGTACAGTAGCCTATGCCAGGCTGCATGTCACATAGCCTTGATCTGTGCATTATGAGTTAAATGTAGTAAGTCAGACAAATTCAGTTTACATTCAGATTCTTTATTTTTATTTTTAAGCATAATGCTGTGGGTAGGGGGGCTAATGGGGGGGGGGGGGCGGATGGGAGGGGTGCGGCCGCACCCCCCGCACCCCTAGTTCCGACGTCTAGACCCCACATCTTCGAGACAGGCCCTGCAGGTCCTGGAAGACGTGTGCATGGATCAGTTTGTTTACAGCGACAAGTCGTGGATGTGACTGCAGGACTCCGGCCCACAAAGCTAATTGAACGCAAGAATGACTGTGAAAGCTTTTTGCTTTCGTACCCTTCAATTCTTGGCCTCCCTCATCACCGGATTTGAACCCGTTGGACTACCTTGTCTGGTTCTACGGAAGAACTGATCACCGCTTCTCCCATATCCTCAAGCAGTCTCTCATCACCTGCATCAAAGAAGAAATCCGTCAGGTAGAATCAACACAGATCAAAAAAGTCTGTTTTCGGTTTCGTAGCCTCATTGTGCATATTTTGCCCCCCCCCAAAAAAAAATTTGGATGAGTCCTCAAATTCAGACAAATTGAATGAGGTATTCGGGCATTTAAGTTGAAGAAAAAAAAATATGAAATTTTGAAAGCAACCAGTTTTTGAATTATAACCAAATAAATATAATGTAATGAATAGTATGTCATTACTATAAAGAAAACAATAATCTACATAGTTTTTCTTCATTCTACTATTTTTTTAATCGATTTAACTGTTTTTATTGAAATTCGGGCAAATTTAATGCTGCCCCCCCCACAACCAAACATCTCCCCTACGCTTATGGGAGTACTGAATAGATAGCTGCTCTTTATCAAAATCTCGAGATTGTTTTTATTTATCAATAAATATATAAAAAGTAAGTGTGTTTTTTAGCAAATATGTAGAAGATTTTGTCCACGTACCCACTACATATGGTTGTCCACATTGTCAATATATCGCTTATGGAAATTTTTAATGACGTCACACCGTCCAGTGGAAAAATAACATCAGTAATAAGTTTTTTTTTGCGCAACAAACTAATTTGATTTAATTGTCCTTCACAATTAATATATGCAACTTAAAAAAAATAATGTGTAAATTAAGTTTTTCGTATTTTTACTATTATTTTTTTCTTTCTTACATGGGGATTATTTTTGCTCAACTCTTATATGTGAGCTAAGAGTTCTAAGCTTGATCAGTCTACATCTAAATAATAATAAACTAAGCAAACTCATATCCTTAAGGTTATATCCTTACATGTCGTATAAGGAGTTTGATGTCACGGAATCCGAGCTTCATCATCGTTTAGGAATGCCTTAATGCGCCTATTCCAATAATCAACAAGCTAGTTAGAAACATGAGTTTATGGCCTCAAGACCATATCCGGTGCTCGTAAATACCCGAAAGCATTACCCCGAGTGTCCTATATATATATATAGAAAAGAAAAGATCACTCAAATAGTCGTTAAAATTTATATAAACAAAAAGAGTCTATTGATTTGATTTTTTTGAAGTTGAAATAAAGAAAATATTAAACAATTGCTAGTCTGAGGAACAGCCCTCCTTCCCATAGAATGTCATAACATTTCTTACAATTATGTCTGGTTACTCAATGTATAGACACCAATGTGCTCTTAAAGGAATAGTTGACTTCCCTTAGAATAACGTTTCAAACGAACTTTTTGGAAGTTTTTGAATGATAGAAAATATAAAAATAATACTCTATCTTTTATGCATTCATTAGAAATCGATCTCACAGCCTTCCCTAAATGATAAACGGTGAAATTATAAGTATTTAATGCTTGATTACTCCTTTAATTATGAAGTAACGTCGCATTCATCTATTAATACCGATACTCCAGATCATGTTGTGGTGTTTAGTGTATGTAATTTAGTATTATATGATCATCAAGTAACTACTTTATACATATAACTTATGTCGTGTTGTCCATTCTAACAAAAAAAAACAAATGTTTTCAATATATCGGCAGCTTTTGCTCTAAAAATTCCGACTTTCGGTGGAGGATCTTGGGATAACGCGCTCGAACTCATCAAATACTTCCCGTCAACTTCTCTGCACTACGCCAAGATCATCAGAATAGCTATTAAAATATAAGAAATTTAAAAAATAATCTTAGTTTTTTCTTTAAGAAAATTATGTATTATCTTCTTCTTTTACTACGTTTTAAGATTTAAATGTCAATAGAATTTTAAGGTCTTACGGGGTATATTAATTTTAAACTATAATGTTTATTTATGTTTTTACCAAACGCAAATCTCCCCCTTTTTATATCTATTTTTATTTCTTATTGTTGTATTATATAGATAGAATAAAGTCATTTGCCATGGAATTTTTTTTTCTTTCTAAATAATGATTATGGTACGATGTATTTCAATAAAAAAAACTAAGAACCAAGACAACATGAAGACTTTTCATCATCAGAATAATTATAATGACTACTTGCAAAACCCGAGATTCAGAGAAAAGTTATAAGATATATTTTGCAATAGCAATGATTACCTATTTATAAATTTAAATATGCATATAGTTTGTAATTGCGAAAAAACACTTTATCAATTATTGACCAAGGCACTTTTTATAATATATATGAAACTTGCAATGTATTCAATGCATAATTTTCTTTGTTGCAGAGAGGTTGCGATATGACTTATTTAATAAAGAATATAACCATTCAGCTTTCCTTGTTTCACTCTTTTTCCTAAAAGTTATACTTTTCAACATTGGGCTAGCAATTAATGCTCGGTCAAATGGGTACCTTAAGAGCCACAGGGAGAAATAAGAGCCTTCATTTTTATTGGAAGGAAATGACGGTGGTAACAAAATGAGTTTTTTCCATTCCTCACTTCTTCTCATTGTTGAGTCTTTTATAGGTTTTTCTCTAACCTCCTTCCCCCCCCCCCCCCCCCCCCCCCTCGAACTACATATATACATGGGTTTCATATAATTGATCAGTGAGGAAAAAAGGTACCTTTTTCTTCTTTCTTTTCATACAATGGGAACTCATAAATTTAAATATTCTGTCTTCAACCCCCTCAAGAGAGATACGAAAAGAACTTTGATTCTGTCTTCTTTTTAAAATAGTGCCCTGATTTTTTCCTTTGACTTTTTTCTCATGATTATCCCTGTACTATTATTATTTTTATTTCTTTTATCTGTAGTCCCTCATAACGTGTACTTATGGTAATAATACCTTCAATGGAATTTAAATGGCTCAAAAAAAATCCCAGTGCATGACAGGAAGAGTAAATGAGTGTCCTCACTTACTCATAAATACGTATTTGCTTTGACGTCCTACTATGAACGCCCCATAAAAAGGGCTAATTTGTATAAAGGAAAAGGATTTTTCATATAATATATATATATATATATATATATATATATATATAATATATATATATATATATATATATGTATATATATATTGAAGAATATACATACTTACAGAAAACTATATCTGATCTTGACCTTATTACCTTTTTTTTTAAGTATCTGCTTAATCCAACACCAATAAATTAACCTTTTCATTAGAATTTAAATAAAATTACATGTCTTGATTTTTAATTGTACATAAAAAATCAAGCCTGTGTTCGAGGAAACCTATTTATAGAGTCACTTGCCCAGAGCGGCCACCCAAATTCCCCCCACAGAAGAAAACATCCAAAAATGGTCAAGAGTGACTGATCCGTTGTCTCTTTATGAATATTTAAATGTTTTGTCAGTTTCAGTATTATTTGAACGGATTAATAGCTGTGAAAACTATAGTTTTGAAAGAAATAAACCAAAAATGTTGATTTTTTAATATGTATGTAATATAAATAAATAAATATAATAGATACAGTGAAATAATATTTAATTTGTTTTTATGAGTAAGTCGTCATTGTTTTAGGTTCTTTAGCTTAAATGATGAACCGTTAAATGTGTTGCCATATATGATCAGGTAGGTGTGAATGTGTTTTGAGAGGATAAAAAATAAAACAATCAAACATAATCACTTCTATCAAAGCTTTATATATGATTGCACTTTATAACACCTTAAAGTATGCCTAAATGTTCTCTTAATTTAATGTCCAGTGGAAAACTTTACTCCATTAAATTTAAGAATCAATGTATTCAGCTCTGATTGAGTGAGTTTACTCCTCACTGTATGCACTTTGATAGTAAGTATTTTGACACTCAATTATGAAAGATTAAAAAAATTATGGCCTGAATCCCTTAAACATTGTTTCAATCTCATTTTACTGAGGATACTAGATGACCAACGATGGACTTTTAAATTTAATTAAAGGTTAACTGTGACATCAAGATATATTGAAACACATTGCATTTGTTCATATTTCAAAGAGATCAAGCTTTTCGCTTGCCGGTGTGACATCATTGAAACCAACTTGTGTGAAATCTCTGGAACATAATTTTAATATGATACCATTCGTCATAAAGCAAATTCTGACTTACAAAAAGCATTTATATCTAAAAAGAAAATATATAAATAAAGCGATTTAAAAATTGACATTTTTTTGGTTGGTAGGTTGATGTTTCGACATTTACAAATTGTGAAAATCAAAGCCATCATAACTATGTACAGTGATTTCAACTATTTCATCACTTGATATTCGCTTGTTTAAGCTTCGTTGTTTTAAGCTCCGACTCTAAACCATATTACCTACTTGTATTGTTACAGATATAATTTTAAACTAAATAATGCATACAACAAAAAATATAACAGTATATATTATTAAAAAGTGGAGCAGAGACAGTTCATAGAAACAAACGCGTACGACCGTCACTCTTTAAAATTCCTGTCAATAAAAAACTAATATAAAAAATGTTCGTTTTATTACAATATAACTGCTTTACCGATACACACCGGATACACATTTCCCGCTATTGATAGTCACCATATATAGAATAGAATACAAGGTATGTTTATTATTTGTTTTCGAGGATGTTAACGTTATTAATTATTATTATTTTTCATATCATCGAAAATCTATTGCAACAACAGATTTTATGATATAAGCGGGATGGACAACATTACTAAATATTATCCTTTCCCCTTGGCCGGTGTGACGTCATTAAAAATAACCGTAAGCGAAAAGTCAGCTCACTTGGCAATGTGCATATACCTCAATATACTTCAATACTCAAATATATCAAAATACTTTGATAATACTCACCATTTGGAATGTCCCCTTGATTAGTTCTTCTTAAAAGTTATATCATCTGGTCATAGAAGCAACCATTCATTCATTCTTCCAGTTTGCAGCTGATACCGATCCTTATACAAACATTAAAATACTCTAGCCCTACATTTTTTTCTTGGTCCCCTCTCAGATAAACACCATGGACGCAAAGAAAAAAAACCACCTTGTATATATCAATAACAGGTTTTTCTCATTTGTATATATATATATGTATTTATACCAGGGTAATACCTTAAAAGGACCTTACCCCCCTGGCCTCACCCAAAGCGTGTGGTTCCTCATTTGAACAACAAACTAAGACACAGCAAGCAAACACCTCTTAAACACCCATTAAGTCTCTACATAATAACTATAAACTTTTTTTTTTAAGCAAGCCCTTACGTAATACAATTTAAAAACAATCAAGCCCGTAGTAAAGAAGACAGTCTACAGGGTACTCGGAAAATAACGTAATGATAATGTAATGAAAATTGCGGGTCAAAAGAGAGGGAGAAAAAAAATAAGTTCTGTTCCCCCCAGGGTAGGGACAATGGGTGAGGGGGAGAACCATAGGCGGAGAGGTTCTCCTAATACATAAAAACCCTGTATCCCCTATATTGTACGCCATAGAATGGGGAACCTTGACCAATTCAGAGGGCACAAGCTGACGTTGGTTGAGTGCCATTGGGCTCTTTTGGTATTGCTCCTAGAATT
Organism: Caligus rogercresseyi; assembly: GCA_013387185.1. Taxonomy (NCBI): domain Eukaryota; kingdom Metazoa; phylum Arthropoda; class Copepoda; order Siphonostomatoida; family Caligidae; genus Caligus; species Caligus rogercresseyi. Next base: position 17,232,820 of record CP045892.1, read on the forward strand.
AAAGTAATACGTATAAATTTCCTAGGTCTCCAGTTAAGTTAAGGACCTAACATGTGTCAATAGTGTCTTAAGCAAAATTTTATAGAACCAATGATTATGCTATTTAGTGTATATATATAATATATATATTAATATATATATATTATATATATATGAGGGCCTGTTCGTATTTTTCAATGTTAGAACTTTTGGACTTTTCTGTTTCTTGGTGATAAAGAAGACGTCATGCAAAGTTTGAACCAAATCGGTCAACATTACAAGGTCGTGCAACGAGGTCAAGTTTTAATAAAAAGTTAGTAAAATATAGGTTTCCGCAAATTTCTCTAATGGGGACGTTACAGACTTCAATAATCATTATTCATTAAAAGGCAATCTAATTTACTACCAGACGTATGTTCATGTTTTTTAATAAAACAAAGTTTTCAGTAAAAACAAAGAAACAAATGGAGTGTGTAATGTGAGCATATTTCCATAGCTTTTTTGTATCAATTACTACACCGCCTGTAGAAGATGACGTTCGCTTCTAAAATCGCTATACTTTAACAGATATAAGCAAATAAATTTTTGCACGTACTCTCCACAAAAAAAATGATCTTTTGATATGAGAATATACAGAATACCACTTGGTAACTTGCTGTTACTGTTAGCTGGATAGGAAGATAAAGAAAAAAAAAGAACATCCCTAATATCTATATATATATATATAATACTATATATATATATGACTTTTGACGTTCGCAATTTTTTTAAACTGTTCAACATAACATATATACAGCACAGGTATATAAAAACGATGCTAATGCGTATTAAAATACAAAAATAAACTTATAGTTTAAAAATTCAGCATCGAACTGAACAAAACAATAAAATTAATATTCTCCTTAACACGTATTCAAAGAATAAGCTGTAAAACACTTAAAAATAAGAAATCATGCAAATATCTTAAAATTCTTGATTATTTTCCTCAAAATTTGGTAAAGCGATGACTTGGAGTCGGTAGTATTTATCAATTCAGCCGTGAATGTCGATGATGAACCGTCCCACGATGGGATTTTTGAGTGAAAGGCTTCTTTCCTTCTTCCTGCAGCTCCAAGCCGGATCCCTCTGATCTCTCCCGGTCTTATTTGTTCATATTTTGAAAGCTTTTTTGGTATCAAGGCCTTTGTGTTTAAAAGGGCAAAATCTAGCGCCTTCGTTTTTCAAGGTTTTCTTCCCTCTTGAGGAGAGCCCCAACATAATTATGGTTCTCAAGATGGATGACGACCTGTCGTCTAGGCCAGTGGTCCCCACTTTTTTGCACCACGGACCGGTTTTAATGTCATACAATATTTTCACGGACCGGCATAAAACTGTGGATTTTTCAATATAATAATAAACGTGAATCCACTGTGTACTTGTATGTAACTTTATTAGCAGCGTCCTCACATAGCGCCAACAACTAACTACGTAGCGTCCCTCTCTCCTGCTCGTCACACAACAAATCTCCGGAACACTCGGGTCGCTATAAAACATGCCTTCAAAATAAGTTAAAAACAAATATCTCCGGACACTCTGGTCGCTATTAAACTGCCTTCAAAATAAGATAACAAATATCTCCGGAACACTCGGTCGCTATTACACATGCCTTCAAAATAAGATACACAACAAATATCTCCGGAACACTCTGGTCGCTATAAACCTGCCTTCAAAATAAGATACACAACAAATAAAGTGCGTAAAAAATAAAATTTACCACAACGCTGCATCAGTGGGAGCCCTGAGCTTGTTTCTCTGAAATGAGACGGTCCCATCTCGGGGTAATCGGAGACAATGGACACCCGAAGTGTGTTGCTTATGTCCAGTCTATTACGTAATTTAGTTTTGGTTGTCGAGACTGCAAAAACCCCGCTTCACAAAGATAGGTCGTCGGAAATGGCAACAGGGTCTTCAGTGCTGTTGTTGAGATCTCGGGGTATTCTGCCGTTACTTTATCCAAAACCCCGGCAGAGTGGTTGTCTCGAACATGCCTTTAAGGCCACGTCATTAGCGATCTCCAGCAGTTGTTCTTCTTCTGCAAGGACATGCTTTTACCTGGTTTGTTTAGGAATGGGTTGCGGATCACATTCCTTGTCAGTCGTGGTCTTTTGTTGTTGGGAAGTAGCGCTCGAACTCTTCTAACAGCAACGACAGTTGATTGTGCCCCAGCTGGGAGAATGAAGGCTCGGGATCCTCTCTTCCAAAATCCCAGCTAATGTTTGGAACATGTCAAAAATCCCCCCTGTTCACACGCCGTCCCCACAAATCCAGTTTGCCTTTAAATGCAGCTACTTTTATCTGCCAACTTGAAGACAGTTGTCATTTTCCCCTGAAGCGACAGATTTAGCTCATTGAGCAGGTTGAATATGTCGCACAAGTAAGCCATTTTTGCGACCCATTCCTCGTCACTGAAATGTGCTGCCAGCGGTGACTTTTTTTCCGAGAGAAATGTCTGCAGCGGCTCCCGTAGTTCGAACACTCTGGCCAGCGATCTCCCTCGGGATAGCCATCTTATTTGTGTGTATAAGAGAAGGCGTCTGTGCTCCGCGTCCATCTCCTCACAAAGCTGCTCGAACAGGCGCGAGTTAAGGGCGTGTGCTTTGATGTGGTTAATAACTTTAACGACTCATTCATTACGCTGTTAAGTTCCGTGGCATTTTTTCGCTGCCAGCATTTCCTTGTGATAACAAAACTGCGTAGACTCACATTCAGGTGCAACCTCCTTTTTTTTTTTTTTTTTTTTTTGTTGTACCCAAAGTACAAACACTTTATTTCATGATAAAATGCCTACAAAAAAAATAATTATTTTAATCACAAATATAATTAACATACACTTTTTTCTAAACAATGTTCATGTTCCTCAAAAAATATTTATCAAGGGGTAAAATCTACAGGTAGGGAGACTTTAAACTACGGCGCATTTATATAAAATTAATTGAACTTGTGCGGTTAAAAAATTGACTTCGTCTTGGTATGGGCCAATAAAAGTAAACAAACTCTTTTGATCTTAGAACTAATCCGAAAATTCATACAATTTTTTTCTTAAAAGCCCAATATTTCATCTACTACTGGACACAATAATAAAAGTGACTGTAAGTTTCAGAGATTCCTTGCAAAAAAACATTTTCTGTCCTCTTCTGTCTTACCAAAGATGCTTCCCAAGGAAGAGTTTTGTAACTATTCGTATTTCAACCAGTATAGTGCTGAGTTAAGACTATAAGAATTAGACCCTTAATTATTTTGCTTACTGTAGCTTTTAAATTAAAATCTTCTTTTCTTCTCTCAATCTGTCCCAGATACTGTAAGGTTGTAGGCTTGTCAATTAGAGCGTTGCGTAAAATTTGTTTCTTGTAAACGTTAAAACATTAAAAAAGTCATCCCTGGTCCTATCGATCTTTTTTTAAAGTTATTTCATGTAAAATCTTTCTTTTTTCTAAAAGCTCGCTCGGTGTAAAATCATTTCTTTGTTAAAAACCCCCCCAAAAAATATATTTTATCTTTAATGAACATTTCCGATATAAAAACTAGTCTATTATTGTCTTGTACTGGTTCTTGCCACTTCATTTCTGTGGCTATTTTCCTCACTAACTCATCATTTGATTCCCTGCATTCCCTCCAGAAAGGACTAATCTCGGCAGTCGTATCAAGAACTCGGGATGGGCCTTTGCCCCTAGCTTCTTCTAATATTTTTCCGTGTTTATTTTTGAACTTTTCCCTCAATATCCCGTTCCATACTGTTTCTTTTTCAAATATTCGCTTAAACCATTTAAACAGTAAAACTCTCCAAAAGATTCGGAAGGGCAACAGCCCTAACCCCCCATATTCCTTTGGACAATTCACCCGTCTCCAAGTGATTGTTTTACTCTTTCCTTCAGTAAATAGAAAAGTTTCACACATTTCCTCCACTTTCTTACATATTGTATCAGACATAGGGTTTAAAACTAGTAAATGATTTATCTTTGATAAAATTAAAGAGTTCCAGATTAGAATTCTGGCCGCTATGTTTTTCTTGAGAATACCACCAAACCTCCTCACGCCATGACGTATCCTCGACACTATCTCCTCATAGTTTTCTTCAATATCAATTCCCCTCACACCCATATACGTACCCAGTATTTTCATTGATTTTGTCACCTGAATTCCTTTCACATCAAAAGTTACGTTAAAATTGGCCACTATACTTGATTTTTTAAAATTAATTTGGAGCCCTGAATCTTTCCCATAATCTTTTAAAACATTTATAGATTGATAAAATGAAGAACAAATTTCCTCCTCATTTCCTGTGAATATTAAATTCACATCGTCGGCAAATGCCTCTACTTTTAATTCGCCTACACCTGTTCCGACGCCCTTAATTTTGCAGTCATAATTCAAACGGAGCAATAAGGATTTATGGCAATGATAAATAAAATAGGAGAAAGAGGATTTCCTTGCCTACATCCTCTACTCACTTGGAACTTACAATTTGGTTTTTGATAAAAGTAAAAAGATCGCATAACTTGTACCAATCATTCTTATAAAATCTGCACCAAATCCTGCGCTTTAAGACATTTTATTAACCATTGATGTGAGATGCAATCAAAGCTTCATAAAATCGATCCCAACTAACGCTGTTTTGAAGTTCTGGAACTTCCTCGTCACTGAAATGTGCTGCCAGCGGTGACTTTTTTTCCCGAGAGAAATGTCTGCAGCGGCTCCCGTAGTTCGAACACTCTGGCCAGCGATCTCCCTCGGGATAGCCATCTTATTTGTGTGTATAAGAGAAGGCGTCTGTGCTCCGCGTCCATCTCCTCACAAAGCTGCTCGAACAGGCGCGAGTTAGGGCGTGTGCTTTGATGTGGTTAATAACTTTAACGACATCATTCATTACGCTGTTAAGTTCCGGTTGCATTTTTCGGCTGGCCAGCATTCCCTGTGAATAACACAATGCGTAGACTCACATTCAGGTGCAACCTCCTTAATCCGAGCATTTAAACCGGACAGCCGTCCGGTCATTGCAGCAGCTCCCTGTGCATATGCCGACACAAAATGACCATTTCAGTTTTTCTGATATATAATCATCCAGCGACTTGAATAGTTCTGCGCCTGTGGTTGTGGTTGGCAGTGATAGTGCACATAACACATCCTCATGCACATCCTCCTGATAAGATATCGCACATAAACAAGTATATTGCCTTGTTGTCAATATCTGTAGATTCGTCAACCTGGAGTGCGTACCACGGTGATGTATTAATCCTCTCCAACAATTGTCTCTCAATGTCCTCTGCTATGTCCTCAATGCGCCGAGTGACAGTGCTGGCCGAAAGAGGCACCTGTGCTATCTTTTTAACCGCAGCCTCTCCTAGAAGTTCACGGCAAATGTCTTTAGTGGCGGGCAGGATCAATTCTTCTCCAATAATGAAAGGCTTTTAGCCTTAGCAATACGGTTAGCCACCAAGTATGATGCTTTCAGTGCACTGCATTTGTTGATGTGGTGGCCCTCAGTAATTGCTTCTGTCCTTCTTGTTCAAGTTTTTTTCTTTCAAAATACTCCAAAGGCTGGTCTTTTAATGCAGGCTGCTTGGTCTCCAAGTGGCGAAGGAGTTTTGAAGGCTTCATTGCCTCGTTCGAGAGCCGGTCGCTGCATATTATGCAGAGCGGTCTTGGTGCGTGGGAATCACCTGTCGCAATAAATCCATATTTTAAGTAGGACTCGTGGTATTGTCTGTTAAATGCAGCTTTCTTTTTCTTGGAAGTTGTAGGCTCTTCTTCTGTCTCCTCCTCTGGGCATTTTCCCCTTCGTAAAGAACTTTCCCAGACGTTTGTTTTTTACTCATTTTGCTAGCTTGTGGGTATAAAATGTAACAGGTGGTTGAAATCTGGCTCCCTCACATATCCGAACATGCATGTAATTATAAAGAAGATTGCATCACTTATAGTTTCCCGCCCAAATGTTAGTCTGGAACATTCTACTCTCTTCCAGAAGGCGGGGACGGTTCTATTGTTCAAGTATCGAACAAAGGGAGGGTTTTTCATCCGCGTATATAAGATTTTTCCTTCCTCGGGAAAAGGGTACTCCCTCCCACATGGAGAAGAGTTACCCTTGTTTGTTTTTCCCCACCTCAGTAGGAGGGTTTTTTTCGGTACGCGTTTCACCGCGTGCCAATATTTCGCTTTTACATTTTTACAAATATCCTCCTCTCGAAATACATACTTCATACTGCTAACACCTATAAATCTGCTGTTACGCGTTTATTCAAAAGTAAGTTTATACAGTCCATTTAACAATTGTGGTCCTTGGTTAATTTCGGGTAGTCACAAATCCTCACAAGGTGTATCAGGTGACCGAGAGAGCGTCAAGCGTGAGTCATTAGACGGATGTAATAGAGAGCATCCGGTCATTTTCAAAATAAAACATCGTTCAGACTCGGATAATAAATAAAAACGGAAAAACGTAAGTTATTTATTCTTCTTTTCTGTGCGGCCCGGGTACCACATGGCCCGCGGACCGGCAC
>CP045892.1:17239428-17304804 GCA_013387185.1 Caligus rogercresseyi
AAACCACGCCTAAGTACTTTATTTGTGTAGCATATTTAATTACTTTTCCTGCCATAAATAGTCGCGGAAAGTATTTTGATCTTAATTTGTATGCTTTTGAAAAGACTATAGCATTAGATTTGGATGGGTTGAATGTGAGACCATTTGTTTTCCCCCATTCCAGAACAATATTAATTGCTTCCTGCATTTATAACAAGTGTACCAGGGTCTTTACCACTTATTAATAAAGGACGTCATCCGCATAGCCTACAACATGGATGGCGCCATTTTCAAACTTAGTCAAAAGAGTGTCCATGATTAAGTTTCCATATAACTGGAGATAGAACTCCTCCTTGTGGACTACCACGTGTTGGATTCACGCTGACTTTTTCCCCTTTTATTCCGCTTTGACTGTTCTTGTTTTAAGAAGGTTACAGTACCAAGATTGAATGCTTTCTGGAATTCCAAGCCGTGACATAGCTATGTTTGCAGAGTGAAATTGTACATAATCAAACGCACCTGTGCAATCAAAACTGACTGCAAGTGTGCAGTGGTCTTGAAAATTGATTTTTCGATTAAGTCCGTAACTTGTGACAGGGCTGTTTCAGTTGATAATCCCTTAGTATAAGCATGTTGTGAATAAAGTCTTGGGATAACGTCGTCCACTTTCCATTGTACAATTCTCTCAAGTCCTTTAAGAATGTAGTTCGAAAGAGTGATTGGCCTGAAAGCCTTAGCTGAGCTGTAGTCATCTTTGCCCGGTTTCGGCAAAAAAGTAACTTTCATCTCTCTCCAGATCCTTGGTGTATAGCCAGTGTTGAGAATTACTTCATAAAGGTTTGTGATGTAAGATATTAAATTTTTACCGAGTTGCTGTAGTACAACTGGTTTCAGCCCATCTGGTCCTGAGCTTTTAAATGGTTGAAAAGAATTGAATGATTCTTTGACCTTATTTTTATCTACATAGTTGATGTTAAAGCTTCTTTCTTCCAATGGTCTATCATAGGTCGTATTTATTATACTATCAGGGAAATGAGTTTCCATAAGTACTAATAAAGATTGAGCAGGTGATTGCGTATATCCATCGTCTTTTTTCAGTAGTCCAATTGAGTCTTCCATTGGTTTTTTGTATTTTAATCAGTTTTGCAATATCTTTAGCATTTGCAGCTTTACTGCAAAAATGCCTCCATGCCTCTTTCTTCTCTTTTCTGAGTGCTGTACGATATTCGTTTTCTTTTTTAAATACTCCTCTCTATGTGTGCTGTAGGACGCTTAGGCTCGAGTTTATTGAGTTTATATCTAAGGCTTGCAAGATGTTTTGTCCACCATGGCACGGACTTAGTTGCTGTTGTTTTCCTTAAAGGGCAAGCAATGTCGAGTGCCTTCATTATTGTATCATATAATGATTCTGCACATTTATCTATGGCGATAGAATTGGGAATTACTTTAGGCAGTGACACATTTTCGGTTTGAGATCTAAATATATCCCATTGACTTTTCTGAAATTTCTTGACTTTTCGGAGATAGGTTTGTATTTTCCGAATTTGAAATTTATATACCTATGATCAGACATTGATGGCCGAAGATCTACATGCCATCCTTTGATGTCCAACTTTTTAAAGGCATGCTGATTATGATTGTAATGTCAATGACTGAAGAAGCCCGTTGTGTAAGAAAGGTTGGCTCATTACCTTCATTCATGACTGTCAGATTATTTTCATCAAATATGTTCTCTAGAGCCTCTCCTCTTGTGTCGATATGTTTACTTCCCCACAGACAGTTATGTGAATTGGAGTCCATGGCTATGAGAAGTGGTTTTTGCTTAAGATCACAATGCCTTATGAGTCTCAACAAAGTTTCATTTTCAACAGGTAACAATTGATCAAGGTAAGCCACACATATATATGTTAGAGATTCCTCAATCTTGATACATGTGGTACAAATATCTCTGTTAGAGAATTCAGGTATAAACCATGCATTCAAATGATTTGCTGTTCGAATGCAGGCCCTTGGTTTTGACCTAAGGTGGCTATGGATTGTATATCCTCTCAGAGAAAGGCTTTTTGTCGAGCCGTTAAAAAGGTATGGCTCTGTTATTAAGGCAATTTCAGATGTTCTTAGTTTAAGCTCTGAGTTTGCTGCTTTGCAGTGCTGTGTATTTTATATAGGCACAACTGATCATTTTTATTTCTTTGGTGGTTTTGGGGGGTACAGGATATTGGCTGTATCAGTAAAATACCTGTCAATTTTACCTTGTTTTTTTGTGTGTTTACTTGTTGAAGGTTTGCCCGGCTCAGTCAAATGAGTTTTCTCACCTTCAGTGATATAAATTTCTTTTATTTTTGGATCAGAAGTTTCTCCATCTACAGCGTCATGGTAACCTTAGTGCTATCTTTTTATTCTTCGTTGTCATTTGATTTGGGTTCGTGACTTCCACAGAATCTTCGTCCTCAGTTTGTTCCTCTTGTCCAAATCGGTGCGTTTCTAGGATCTTGGAAATGCACCTTTCCTGCAGAAGCTATCCTGAGGTTAAAGTCTACAGATTGAAGGCCTTCGTATGACTGTTTGTCTAGGCAAATGTGCAGCACTTTACCTAGTTTAGTGAGGTCTGACCTCACAACTTCTATTTGCCCTTTAATTCCAAGGATATTGCACTGATGAGAAATTATTTTTGCTTAGAATTTCATCCCCAATGTTTCCTGTTACTCCTCGAATGAATCCAGTGAGTTTCTTTTTTTCATTTCTCTCCTCCCTCATCTCTCCGCCTCTGCCCATGAGGTAGACAACAAAGGGGTATATTTTTAATAGTGTTTTTTACGTAGAGACTCGAAGCCTCTTCATTTACATAGAGTACGCCCTTTTGGTCGTGTATCTACGTCCCTCGTATGTCGGGATAATTCACTATTTTGAGCTGATACACGAGTCAACGTAATCCGTGTCAAGAATTTGAATGAGTTTCTCCACTCAACAAAAGAATGTGGTCACCGTTCTTCCGAACAATGACTATTTCATTAGCCTCTTTCGCAATACTCGAAGTATTGGTATATAAAATGTATTAATTATTTTATTATAATAATGAAGCATAGCGTTGAATTAAAAGACTAAAACAGAAATAAAAGATCCTATAGCTAATAAAATTTGAATAACTTACTAATGATCTTAAAATGGCTGACAGACTTCGTTGGGAATTACTTGAGATCCCTTGAAGCGAGAGTCCACGAGTTGTCGGTTACGGAGGGGATTTTGAGGATGAGAGTTCTATACATATCTGGCGGCGGCTGCCAGGATAATTCCACGGAGATATCAGTCAAAGTTAGTTTGCTCGCTATTCTTGCCCTAGCATTTAAAACTGCAAATCTATTGCCCTAGAGATGTTATACAAATTATTTTTCCGTTTGGAAAGTTCAAAGCGTACAACAGATTTTAATATGCCTTCATTGGCTTATCCATTTGTTTTATGTTAATTATAATTAATCTTTTTATTATAGATACAACTGGGCAATCTACAAATGCATGTATTGTATTATTATACAATTTGCCATAGTCTTTACAATGTGAGCTAAATGCAATGCAATTAGGGGTCACTTGCAGCTGGGGCCGTGAATTTTCTCCGTCATGATTTCCCAACATAGAACGTCCATTTTTTAGCCTCCAGTTACTCGCTAGTGTTAGAACTTTAACGGAAACGTGTGTTATACGAACACTCGGAATATACATTTTCAAATACCAAAGACAAGAAGATAGATGTATATTTGCCCTTAACTCCGTGCCCATGACATTCTTTTATTCGTTACTCGTAAGTAATTGAAATTACTCGATATTTTATAATAAATAATAAGTTACATTAAAAACTCATCTCTATTATGTATATTTAATCTGTATATACTTAACCATCTAAAAAATCAAAGAGACTTGAAAACCCCCTTTTTCGGACCCAATCATAAAAAACTTTTGTTTAAAGGAAAATAGTGTAAGTTTACAAGAAAAGATTGCACTTTACATAAATAGAAAATAAAACAAATGTACTCCTCAAGATTGTATTAAGATTAATCGGCTTAGTAAAGACTTTAAAGCGAACGAATATGAAAATAAATGACATTAAATAAAACAATTAGGCAAATAAGATGATATTTTTTTTGCAATGGATCATTACATTAAAAAATAAGTATCCACAAAAAAGTTTTTGAATTCTTTGAAATAACTAATCAAAAAATGATAATAAAATGGCTCCGCTTCTTTAATTTGTTGACTCAATAAAGAAGCAGAACTTTTAAAGCTATAAAATATAACAGATTAAATAGGCTTTATTTTGGCAGAAGTTGATAAATTATTAATCGTAATTTTTATTCTAAAAATAATATTATATATATATATATATCTGGCTATCATCACACCATCATATAGAAGCAAATCACCACTACCGTAGAAAAACAGTCAGTGATACATCCACTGTATGAGAATTTAAATATTAAAAAATATATATACCCGTGGATATATGCTTTCCAAGCATGCATAATGAATTCAGAGAGGATTTTTTTATTACTCACAAGTAAGAGGGAAAAAAGGAAATTATTTGATTATAATGTAAATTATATACTATATGTTTCTTAGGAACCTGCAGACTTAAAGGGGGGATGGATGGAAATAAAATAATATAAACCAGCGGGAATAAAAAAACCTGTCATCCATTTCGTCATAGACTTACGTTTGAAGGGCAAAAAGAAAAAGTACATATTTATGTGGTTTATCGGCCAAAATCATGGCTTAAATGTATTTTGGTGAGTTAAAAGAGTACTTGAGAATTAATTGCTCATGATCGGTACATCAGTGATTTATGAATAATTTAAGAGAACCTCCTGGTCTCAAACAATGATATAAACCTCTAGTGTTCATGTTTACTTGAGACACAATATGACGTAGAGATTGAATATTGTACATAGGATTATTCATGTTCTGTAATATTTTGACACTTGATAATTAAACATTATCAAGATCAATGCAAAGAGATAAATAAAAATTAATTTTGAAAAAATACTGAACTATATATCATTTTATTATGCTAATTCATATTACACAAATAGATCAAATCCATACAACCAAATAAATGAATAAGTATTGTTTAAAATAAACTGTTGCATATATATATATATATATATATATATATATATATATTATATATATATATATAATATATATATATATATATATATATACCGGGTGGAATGCAGAAATTGTTATACTTTGTTGTTTTAAATTTAGCTACTTACATTTCAGCAAATATTCATAATTTAATGAAGAAGCTTTAACAAATAGTTATATGGCATATATATTACATCAATCATCGATGTAGCCACCGTCAGCGATCACAATGGCCTCAAGACGCCTCCTGAAGGCCTGACAGGTCTTTGTATAACAGAGACTTTCATGGCCTCAACATTTGCGTGGCGGAGTGTACATGCCTTGGACTGAACGTGCGGCCAGAATGCGTAATCTAGCTGGTTGGCGTCTGGGCTATAGGGCGGCCAGATGTCCTTAGGCCAGAACTCTACATGCTTCTTAAGCCAGTTCTGGGCAGTTAAGGCGGTGTGTGCGGGTGCCCCATCCTGCTGGAAGACTACATTGCCATCAGGGAAATTCTCCCTCACCCATGGAAGGAATTTCGTCTTCAGCACCTTGATGTAGTCAGCTGCCTTGAGCCTGAATCCTGTCAGGGACCAAATGAGTGGTGCAGCGATGCCATTGGAGGCCACAAATCCCAAGGACATTGCACTTGCAGGGTGCTTTGTGGTGCTCAGGGTCCGAGCAGACTGATCAATTTCCCCAAAGCTGAGATAGCGGCCATTCCGGCAGCCTTACTGGATCAACAGTCCAAGTCTTTTCATCGGAGAAGATGATGACACGCCCAGCTGTTGCACTCTTCAGGTTGTTGAGGAGAGCTTGACAACGTAGATGGACAGCTTTTATTCTCTCAGTGAGAAGTGGCCTCTCCACCCTCACCAAACACTCCCCCCCAAGCATTTTGACCGACCTCACATTCATTGTGTGCGAGATGTCCATGTCCTTTGCATGAGCCCTCATTGATTTCTGTGGTTCCGCCTCCAATGCCTCCTTGATGACCTGTAGGTCCACTTTGGCCTTGCTACCACTTCCACGTTTCCTCTCGATGTTGTCCTTCTTGCCAATGCAGTACATTCTGGCTACGCCCAAAAGCCTCAAAATTTCTGTGGGTGTCTTCCCAGCATCAAGAAGCGCGCGGACTTTTACATGGGTGTCTCGTCCTGAAGCCCTTTTTTCTGTGAGCTGATTGAGTGATCAACTTGAAATTTTCATCAGGCACGCTTTTTTGTTGTTGCTTTTGGACTATTTAAAAATCTGTCTTCAAAACCTCTTAATTTAGAGATTAAAGAGTGTAACAATTTATGCGTTTCACCCGGTATATATATATATGCGTGTATATTTGTATATATTTATAGTAATGAATGACAAAAAAGATGAGGACTCTTTAATAAATGAGATAGAGCGTTATTGAAGTAAACCTTATTAAAATCGGTTCTCATTGTGAAAAGTCTTTATGTTTTCCTTACTGAAAACTTACCTTAATGAGTAAAATTTCCAAAAAAAATTGCTCTTTTGTGATTTCTTTTTCCAATCCTAATATAATAGCTTTTTAGCTGACATAGCACATGTTGTAAATTGTAAGAAGTAGTGGCATATCCGTTTGAGGGTCGCAGTTGTAACAGTAGTAGAAATTTCATGCATGGTTTTGTATCTGGAATCCAAAGAAAATACTCTCCAAATCTACTCACAGATTATCAGTGGTTATATAAAATATTTTTTTTCTTTTTCTCTCTCTATGGAATAGTCCTCCACAGGAGCTTACTTAGTTCGTTACAATGTTTTGTTGATTTATCCAATGACACACAAGAAGTAGAAGAAGAAAGTAGAAAAATAAATAATTGTTTATAATAAATAATACTTCTCCCAGCCCTAAGAATCTACAATATTTATTTTTGTCTTAAAAATAGCAGTTATTTTTCAATAATTGGAGCTTCGTCCTATCTTATACAATCGGTATGAATCCCATGGCTTGACGTTCGCGGTTGACTCAATACCAAAGATTTTATCTAATTCCTCCCATCAACATCATACAGTCAACAAAAGAGTTAAAACGCAGTCCCACGGAATTCTAATAATTTTATTATATTTAGTTTATAAATTTTAATTTGTTTAGTTCATATATTTGTTCGTGAAAATAATCCCTAGCAATATATTGTTATTTAGCTTTAACATTTAATTATGTATGAAATAGGTACCCAATCGCTTTCTTTTTTCATACAATAGTTTATTTATTGTATTTACATAGCAAATAATGGATCAAATTTTGTAATAATTTGATTATTTTTGTTTAAATTATCATTAAATTCAAATTCAAGAACATAAGCTTAACGACTCCCAAAATTATATGTTTTTGTTTGCCTATATGGCTCGATAGAGTTTTATTTTGTGAGGAAATGAATAAACATTATTGAATTTAAATTACTCAATCAAGCCTAGGATATTGAATTTCAAAAGAATTATAATTCATTCTTCTAGTTTAGCCCACGCTTTTTTTGTTTAAGTAGTCATATTATATGAATTCGGAGATAATTCCTCCTACCTATAAATGTATATTATAACTAATGATCAAAAATACATTTGCTGTTATAAAAGGAAATGAAAAAACGTTAAAATTAGCCTCGGTGAATTGCATTGATCTTTTGAAATGTAAATAATTTCGTATGTTCGAATGTAATAATAATATATAACGATTTTTATTCAATATTTTTTTTAAATAAATTAACTGCAAGTAATTTATTTATTTCAATTTGGCGAGAAATAAATGATGAAAAGTAGGAATCATCATTAACTAGTGTGTAGGGGAAAATATTTTCACAAATTAATCAATTTCAATAACCAGTCATGGGTTATATTGACTGTATATACATTCCATATTCGTTGACTACAATGCTTATATAAAATAAAATATTCACTTAAAACTAAAAACCAAAGCACCAGAAAAACCTTTTAGGGATAAAGACAAAGGGCTTTTGAATATTTAGACAGTCAAGGAAAATCATTGACCAATGATGACTTATGATTGGGTGGTCATTTACGTAGACATTTAAAAATAATCAACAAAAAAAATCACTCAGATTGTTCACAGCAAGAATAAAAAACAACAATAAAGATTATTTTTTGTTCTTGTCATTATAAGCATATAATATCTAAGAAGGACAAGATGGAATGTGCTGTGTCACCGAGTCCAAATCTTGATCAATTTATTTTCTTACGAAAAAAATATATATTATTTTCAATGAAAACAATGGTCTTTGACTCAGAGGCAGACACACGTTACGATTTCAAACTGTGAGGTTTTTTAAACTCAAGAATTTAAAGTTTTTCTTCATTTATTTACTTTCTTGGCGAAAAGGAAACCGTTATTTGTCGTTAGGACATTGAAGAGGTTTGAGGATTGTTTCTTTGGTCAAAAAGGCGCCGTGTTGTTTTTCTTGGTGTGGGTCCTGAAGGAGCAAATATAAAGAGGAAGAGTCGGAAATTAATTGTTCAAAGGGAAATGAAAGTACGGAGCATTGATCATTTTGAAGAACGTTTTTGTGTGGGGCATACATGACTGTATTGATAGAAATAGAATCTCTGAAACGCAAATATAAAAAATGCACTTAATTTTATGTATGGAATAATGATAAGCATTCGATTCCAACGGTTTTATTTCTTATCTCCTCTTAAACACTTCCATATAATGATATATCTTTATATGAATGTCAATACTAGATGAAAAACATAGTTACAAACATTATTTTTTAAATATGACTTTATAAGTTTTCATAGAAGAGTGCTATATGGTTAGAAAAATAATTAAATATGTCACAAAAAAGACTAATAAAACTACATAACATATTCTTAAATAAGAAATACGAACATATACCTTAAACAAATTAAGGGAAAGAAATACAGAGCCTAAAAAACGTTTCTAAGCCCTTATAGCCACATATTGCGTTACTTTAAATAAAATTACAAGATATTGGAACAGTTTTTTTAGAAATGTATTTTCTTAGCTATAGGGTCTATAATTTATTATGGAACTTTGAACGTATTTATGTTTTCTTTAAAGAATGATGTTCATTTTTATATGTTTTATATATATTATATATATATATATATATATATATATATATCAAGGATTCATTTGGAAGTGTAAACTTTGATACATTGGCTATTTCAAAGTTGAAGAAATCATTTTTTGAAAACTGTTTTTTTAAGTGAAGACATTCAGATAATAAAATTCCTATTTTATCTATTTAGAACCAAATAAATGATTTATCAAATCAAACGTAAATATTGATAATCCTCTCTAATATCATTGAATTTATATTAGAGCTTCAAAAAGAACAAAAAATCCCTCAATTTTTAATTGTAAATTAGTTTATAATTTAAAAAAGTATTTTGGAGGTATTTATAAAAAATGATATAATGCCAAATAAACGTAATTGATATTGTCAGGGGTGCAACTCCAAGGCTCTTTCTTGATCTTTTGAAGAAGGGCGCATTTATACACTGTTCAAAAAGCTCAAATGTTAGCAATATTGGACGCCAATGTTAACTTTTGATAGTTCATACTTTTATACAAAAAGTCCAATCACGCATACATATAATTGATCGATAGCCGTGCGTGTTAAGGCGTGTTCAACTCTCAATGTTGGGGGCGCAGGTTCGAATCCCGAGAGGGGATGGTCATTTTTGGTCTACCTCATTGATAAGATCCTAGGTTGATAGACTCATTATAATACTATAATGCTTATTTATATCCTATCGGATGCTATTCTATCGAACCATATAGGCAAAAAAAATCACGCATGCATAAAAATGCTCGAAGTGCAACACAAGAAAACAGAACATATCAATCTATTTTAGTGGGTGAAAAATATATTATTTGAATTTTTCCATGTTCCCGTTGGAAAACTTTTTCTTGATAAAGATCTATTTTAATTAAAATATTTTTTCTTGTTCCTTCATCACTCAAGCTGTGATATCCTTTTATAATTTCCTATGGCTTTGGCATGATGGAATAAGATTCTGGCCCCGAGGGACAGTCATTAATATTTATGGGATCATCATCAAGTGAATACAGCCACTCTATAAATTGTGTCTATGATAAATCTCTTACCTACATCAATGTCTTTCAAGGTTATTAAAATGAAGAAATTGAATACTTGTTATTCACGAGTTGCAATGTCTATCGTATGAACAATGTCTAGTTTGACTGATCAGGAAAGAAGATAATTTTTTACCAGAGAGTCTCTAAGTTTCGAATTTTATTTAATTGAGTCAAAATAACTAAAGCAATCAAAAGAGAAAAAGCCAAATATAATATTCAACATTTAGAGTCTTTGTTCATTGAGAGATTCGTAGGAATCTCAGAAGTGTCATTAATTCTTTGTTCTGAAATAATCCCTAAGTCTCTACTGCAACATAAATTTAACGTAGTAATATTTATTATTTATGTATTCGGTTTACAATTTAAACTACCTGCTAATTGCTTAACCTATTAAGAGACATTTTGAATTTTTCGGAAATATTTAACAAAAGACATGTCCAGGCGATCTGGACATGAGGGTAGGATAGAATCGTAGGTAGCCCCTTAAATTGAGTAACTGCCTGGAGTGGTTCAAGTCATACCTCTCTGGCGGATCACAGTGTGTGTGTGGAATGGCGCAGAGTCCGACTTCCTGAACGTAAAGTATGGTGTGAGGCAAGGTTCCATCCTAGGTCCGATCCTCTACCTTGTCCTGGTTGCGGACGTCACCTCCTGCGTTGGCATTGGAGACGAGGAAAATAGCAGTTACGCGGACGATTTCTTCCTATGGGCTGTCGGTGATTCCATTGAGGAGGTTGGGCTCTTGTTAGAGACGAAGGCGGATGCCTTCTCTAAATATGCAGGGGGGAATGGTCTCGTCCTTAACGCCGCCAAGACCCAATTCATGATTGGGGGCAAAGCCAGGAAGAAAGACACTTTAGCCTTCACCATCAGGGTTGGAGGCGTCGAGTTGCACCCATCCGATGAGATTGAGTTCCTTGGGGTCAGGTTCGACTCAGACTTCACCACCGCACCACACAATGCCTACGTGGTAAAGGCAGCAAAACAACGGGCAGCACTCATCTCAAGGTTGGCCGTTCATATTCCGAGAGGAAAATACCTTCGGCAACTGGCCAGGGGGCTTATGGTTGGTAAGCTCTCGTATGCAGCCGCGGTCGTGACGACACCTAGGTTTGATAAAAATAAGGAGCCGGGCCGTCCAGGTCGCCATCAATGACGTGGCAAGGAGCATCACGGTTGCAGGAGACGGGACCACATTCGGATCGAGGATCTCCTTAGAACTACAAAAATTCCCTCCCTCAACGAGATAACCGTCATGGCTGTGGCAGTAGAGACCTGGAAGTGCTTCCACTCCAACGATGGGGGATGTGGTGCCAGAAACCCCATTAGCGATCTCGTATTCCCAACCCCAAAGAGACCGACGAGGTCTACGACTTCGGTGGCGTGTCCATTGAGGGGCGGCACAGACACATTTGCGTCCCACGCAGTGTCTGTGTGGAACAATTTTGAGTCCCTGAGGTTGGCCAGGACACTAGCTGCGGCAAGGGACGTAGCCAGGACCATTGGCCGCAGTACCCCAATTTAGGGGAATTTATTTATTTATTTTAGTTTTTAATTTTATACGTGTTTTTAGTGTTTATATATATGTGTATGTATTTATACACAGGAATGATTTGTTTTTGTATTTTTATTTTTTTATATTTTATATTATTATAACTAAGACGGACCAGCAAATAGCTGATTATTTAAATCAAATAAAGGATTACCACACACACACACACTCGCCGTTCTTCGTGGTTTCTATTATTTCCTATAAGGAAACGACAACCAATCTATGAATATCTATATTTTTCTTTCATATAAATACTAAGAAAATCTATCTTTGAAGTGTTATATGAACTCAAACGAAATTAATCAAGCTTCCTTGAGTATGATACTCATTGCTTTAATAGTACCGAAAAAAACCTGGAAGCCTTCAGTTAAAGAAAAAAAAAGTTTATACATTGTTCCTAAAACCATTTGGTCAACGATCAAACATACTGCTTCATTTTAGATACATCTTTCTACAGTAAATAGCTTTTGAACACCACAAGATGGACTTCTTGATACAATAATTCAACCAACAGCCTTTAAGACCCATTTTGCGGTATCCTTAGTTACGTGCTTCCAAAGTAAATCATGCAAATGAAAATTGATTTTGATGGACACAGATAAAGAAGAATCCCTAACTGGCGGAATAGAGTCTAGAGCCACACACTGCCAGATACGGACCAATAAACATAAAATACTTTAGATATTTAAAATATTGGCAGCACACTTCTATTAAAATCAGCACATATTTAAATGATCTGCTTTCTAAGGCAACGGCTTAGGTGCTCAATTGACAGTGAAGAAAAGCCACATGATGCCCAGCCAGCCAATCAAATCTCTACATTTCAGGCGTTTCCCATTATAATCACCGATCTAAATAATTATTGAATGCTTAACAGAGAATTTTTTAAAGTTCAATTAACGTGCTACTTGATACAAATATACAGATAATTAAAATGGTGGCTTCAATTGATGATGTAACAATTGTGGAGTCTTGGAAAATAAAAATGGCAATCCGGCAATAAATGTACTATCTAATATTTCATAATAAAGTAGTCCTTTAAAGTGACGTCACTTGCTATGACTTTGTCATTTATCACTTTCTATTCCTTAATATTTGATATTAAGATCACTTTGACTGCTTTGTTTCATTATTTATTGACATACACATAGATCTTCCCACTTTTATTTCGTCTATAATGCAACCAGTTATTATTTAGGTGTCAAATAATCACATCAATGTTATTGTAACAAAATGTACATAACTAAAAGGTCGAGTGATATATATTATCGTGTGTTATGTTTTTTAAGGTAGTCCTTAAAACGACGTCACGGTCATTATTACTTATTACACTTTTTTCTATTCCTTTACTTGGTCTTTCACTGCTCCAGAAATAATAATAATAATAATTACTTTCCTCTCTTCTATGTTTCATCAGCTGCCAACTCGTACATTGATCTTCCCTTTTTAATTAGTCTATTGTGCATCCAGTTATTCGTTAGATCGATGATAGCGATTTGGACATTCTTATTTTCCTGACCTTTGCTTTAGCATTTTTTTTCTTTTTCTAACAGAACCTCTTTGAATCGTAGTTCAATAGTCCTCATGTACAAAGAGTTTATGTTTAAAAAAGCATACATACATATGGTATGATGGACGTTTCATCCCGCATATAAAATTATTATTATTATTATATTTGCTCTCGCTCCAATCGTGCGTATGGGATACGACACACTCTAATTAAAACAGCCTTTTTGACCCCTCTCTGTCTTATACCTGACATTTATTTGTGTGTGAGTGAGTGAAGGATTTATATGTAGGAACTGCCTCGCTTTCAGAGCCTTGAAAATATTGATAAAGAAGAATATATATATAAAATACGTTGAATGAGGGGGTCCTTATCTGTCTTCTTGTTAAGCACACACTCATGGGCACAAACTACCAATTACCCGTTTGAGTAGTGATAAAGACTCACGAAGACAAAAGGTGAAATTGGTAATAAATCTCAAAAATAATGAATGAGTCCGTCACTAACAGTCACTAACTCAACCTTCCTTCTCACGCTTTGATAAGAGACAGGAGGAATAATAATAATAATAATAATGATATCAAAGCAATATAATAATACTATCTTGATTATATGAATATTGTGACGGATCAAGTGACGACGCAGATTCATTTCGTATAAGCAGGGCTGTAGGAATCGTGTAGATCAATCTATGGACCAGGGTATGTAAAAAAACCAAATTTTGAAAGAACCCGAAAAAAACCTGGTTAAAAAACCCGGGTTTATAGTGGGTTTTTCGAAATTCGGGTTTTTCATTACACCATTAATTAGCTAATAGCTAATGGCTAATTAATGGTGTAATGAAAACCCCAAATTCGAAAAAACCCACGGTAAAACCCGGTTTTTTTCAAAAATTTGGGTTTTTTAAATACCTGCTATGGACATAAACGACTTTTTAACACATTTGACGCATTAGAAAATGGCCTTTTGTGTGAATATTTATCGCATACAAATTTTGAGGAGGTTACAACTTCTTTTCTAAGTAAAAAGTATCCACAAGAGGACTTTTTGTGTACTAAAAAAAAACAATGCTGTCACTTTTATCCAGAATGATATTAACAAACATTTATCTAACTTTATTCTAATAAAATATCGTCATTTGTGCCCAGAATGAATATTTTATATTAGTTTTGCATATTTATCCTTTTGCTTATTTCTCCTGCCTATTTAGTTAATTTTTTTTGCATATATCTGGGCATATACGACATTGTCTTGTTCCAAATTTCTACAGACCTGCTTATAAGTAAAGGCTTAAATTTTATCAAGATATATTGAAAACCCAGGTGTCTCCATATTGCCAAAAGACAAGTTCTTGACCACTTCAAGTTTTGAGATTTTGTAAAATGGACTGAAAGAAGTTTGAAAATGATCCTGTTTTTCATTGTAAAATCATGTTCAGCGATGAGGCACATTTTTGGCTCAGTGGATTTATTAACAAACAAAATATGCGCTATTCAGCCGACAAACCCCCACTCATGCATCATAAGGCGCCATTACATCAGAAAAAGTTACTTTTGATGTGGATGACAAGCTGGAAGTGTCATTGGGCCTTATATTTCGTCAACTATGACAATCATTACGTTACTGTGAATAGAAATCGTTACTAAACCATAATAACATATATTTATATTCAATAAATTCGAAGAAATGGACGATATGTGGTTTCAATAAGACGGTGATACTTCATACACAGCAAATGTTATAATCGATTTGTTGAGAATAAATTTGATGACTGTGTTATCTCCAGAGATGGAAGGACCATTTGGCTACCTTGCAATTTAACGCTTCATAACTATTTTCTTTGGAGTCATGTAAAAGTCTGGTCTAAACGAATAATCTGTCAACGTTAGAAGAGATTTGAACAAATAATCAACGTGAAATTGCTTCAGTATCAGCTAATTTATATGGAAATGTAGTCAAAAACTGGGTTTGTAAAACGTGCACGGGATGGTCATTTAAACGACATCGAATTTCATTCATAATTTTTACTTCAATATATTTCAACGTAAATAAATATATTGTCAAATTTTTTACTATGATGTTTATTTATGTTTTTATAACACATTTACTTTGGGTCTTATGTAATGTCTCATTTTATTTATTTACATAATAAACGAACTACTAAAAAAATCGTCCATATGACAAACAGTTTTCGTTTTATTTACTTTAAAAAATGTTAGCGATCTTATAAACTTTTATATGACATTGTTGAAAATGGAAGAATAAAGTTATGTTTAGTTTCAAATAAGAGTTCAATGATAATTAATAGTCGATATGACGAAACTAGATCGCACATACACGATCTCTCGCAGTACACTAATGGGGATAACAAACACTGGTATAAAACACTTTTAATTTGGGTAATTTGCTTCTTTTTCCCTTCACTATATTTTCATCTAAAATGGCAGTTTTATTTTTTCATAATAATATGTATAAATATTGAAAAGGAAAATTGTCCTTTGTTCAACCATTTTGGGGACTTATTAATATTAAGAAAATATTATTAAGGATTGATAGCCTGATTGATGCCATACTTATTTTATACGTTTTACTTCTTTATGGAATACCAGGGTTATTTATCAAAGTGCAATAAAGCAATAGACATTGCTATATATATATATATATATATATATATTATATATATATATATATATATATATATATATATATATATATTATATATATATATCTATATATATATATATATATATATGTATATATATATCATAATAAAAAAACTAAAAAAACTTTATATGTAAATATAATATACTGAGTCTAAAATACTAGTAAATTCCATTATGTTAAGACTTATCTAACACAGTAACATAGTTAAAGTGATATTTTTATTAATACTCTGTACACTGGTGAATCTTTGTATTTTTTTACTTATTTTGTCCGGGTATAACCTTTTTTAAATCTAATTTCATTCGAAAGGAGGAATAGATGTACTATTCACATGTATACTTATATAACACTTTAAAGGCATTTTAAAGCTGTTTAATAATACTTACTGACGTACAACCAAAATAAAATATATATATATACATATATACGTAAGTTGTAAATTATTTAAAATTGAATATCTTATTTTCAGTCAAATATTCATGGCTGCCGTTAGAATTTCGATTTCTCAGATATTTTACATAAGAGTGATTGAGTTGTTTGATGTAATCTTCCTTGAATATTAATTATGGATGCTGGATGAATATAAATTTGCATTATGTTAAATAATTACGTGAAATTGATGAAATGCAAACAACGTCATGCTATATTATATTTCTGTTGGAATTTAGCTATAGAGTTATAAACTCACCTTAGATACTGCCTACACGAAACCATGTAAACATTTTATTCCAACCATTATCATGTATATTATTCGTCCTTGATATAAAAAGCAGAGCAGTAGGAACGTCTTTATTTTCTTAGATTTTTTTCTTTTTCTAAGAAGGCTTGAGGTCTTCATCACTTGATCTGACTCAACAAAGCCCTGGAATGTTCATGAATGAGCCTTATTTACATAGATTAAGCATCTCCATATTTTGTTACAGCCTCCCTCTTATTAATGCCTCATGTTAATTTTTCCCTCCTCACTAGTAGCCAAGAGAATTCATCGCAGAAGTTGGTAATTACGCGCATGACCATTATCATCAAACCCCTTCATTTGGATAATTTCCCTCTTTACTTGAGTGTGGCGTTGGAAGGTGATAAAATAGATTTCTGAATAATTATTAATGTGAATATTATACTCACGAGTTGAGTATAAGGTGGGGGGGGGGGTATTACGACCAATCATCAAATCAAGGAGATGTTCTCTTGAAATTATTAGCTGCTCTCATGAATTCACTGGAATGTCAGGAAATATTTGTGCTCAACTTGATATGAAAGTATATATGCGTTGCAAACCGGTCAAAGGTGCTGTATATTCTTAATTAAGATATAGACTATAAGCATATTTATACATTCTGTGAAGGACTTTTCCTTAAGAAGATCCTTATAAGCATATCAACAACTAATACTTAAAGATACCACTGATTGACTTAATCTCAAATCTGATTGGTTGAAAGAAAAGCATTCTCATAATACCCAATATCGTTTTATTCGAGGCTGCTGAGGACTGAACATCAACTAAGTGATAATAATATCATCTGTAAGTACATACTTTATTTTCTCATTGCCCTCAATTCATGGCATTTGCAAATTCTTTAAATACTCTATTTATAGGATTAAATATTAAAGTGACAAAATTTGAGTTGCTAACGAAAAAAAATAAGTTTCCAAGAACTACTAAAAAAATATACGAAAAATGGGTTGAGCATTTTAAGTTTATATATTTAAAAAGTTAATTTATCTGATACAAATATCAAATAAAAAATATGAAGCAACTACTCCTTCATCTCGAGTATCCAGTAATTATCTAGGTCTATACATTATATAGATGACTTTGTTGTTTTACTCCACATGAACAATAATATCCTAAAGTCATTCTGTCGTTGCAAGCTCAAAAAGCAGTTTAAAGTTAACTATCTATTGATATTTAAGACAAAAAAAGAGGGGGAAAGTATTTGCCACGAAATAATACAAATTATTGGCAATTAGACCTAAATCATGGTAATTGCAATTGAAAATAAATACTGTTTTCCCTCCATGGATCTATAACATCATAAAACTAAAGTAAAGGTGTATGGACCGTGCTTCGTTAATCTCTTTGCAAACAGATCTGCCCGCCCATTCAAACTCTGCATATTTGCATGCTTCGTGTGAGAAAAAAAATACATACCTAGAAGATTCATGTGCCATTAAGTAGCTTATTATTTTTATTTTTATCTTGACTATTATTATCATCATTGTATTTCTTTTTTATAATACCTTTTTGCACTAGGGAGCTTTGCAATTCATTTATTTGCATTTATTTACCTTAGCTCAGTCACGAAGCCTGTGACCGCACGCGTAAACAATGCGAAAAAAGGAGAAGGAAAACAAGCCGAAATTACAATGATCCTCTCTTCTTCCTCTTTTTTTCGCAGAGAGCTTCAATTTTTCACACACGCAGCGCGTGAGAAACGCGGTTTTTATATTTATTAATAAGTTCAAATGAATTCTACATGATATGATAGGCGGCGATGCCGTCGTTTTGGGCGTTGACATCTCAAAGAGATATACTTTTCTCTATCGCTTCTGGGGGGTATCACCATCGATTTAAGCTGTTTATTTTGCAATATATTGCCTTAAATATTGTGTTCAATTTAGAGTGAAACATAATCAGTTCCCTTGCAATATTATATATATATACAAAGTACAATAATTTATGATAAAGACCCAAAAGAAAGAACCATTAAAAGTGTATTCAAAACTTGTCAAATATATGGAACCCAAAACATATAAAGGCCATAGAGATATAAAGATATATAGAGTTGATTCCCTTCAATAGCAGAGAACATCGTTCAGCTGTATTCTGTGTGTCCAATATAAACAAACTTTGTTTATATTGGACACGAAAATACAGATGAAGGGAGTAAGCCCCTATATCTTTTTATCTCTATGATAAAGGCAAACTAAACACCACTAGATATAAAGGTGAAACAGGTTGTTGTTATTGCAATATCTTGACGGAGTGTCATTTATTAATCATTATTTATACATATACACAAAGGAGAGGAGATCTGTATGATCCTTTAAACTCTTATATCCTTAGGACTGTGAAGCCTACGTTTAAAAGAGTCATGTCCAAACAACTAACTTACTCGATTTTCTTTTGTTTTATATTAAAGCCTCTGTATAATAAAAGTTTTGCCTTAAGTCTTATGCCGTTCGGATTTCAAGTTAATTCTTACAAAGCTTAGGTTTCCAAGTTTCAAGGGATATTTAACGCTCGTACAGGATAATTTTGTATGAAATAGGAGATATTTTTGGATATTATACTCGATATAATTTTTTATATAAGGCCATATCGATTAATTTTGCAATGTTTCACGCGCTTTGCTTGCTTATTATTATTGATAGTACTTCCTAAATGCTAATCTTGTTTGAATTCCTCATCTTAAGTCTTTTATTTTCTGATTACGATTATTTTTATTTTTTCTGTCAAGAAAATGAAATGATCATTTCCCACTTATATGACTAAAATAGATATTGAATCTTGAAACAATAAATGAAACTCGGTCAATGTTTTACATTCTAAAACTATTTTTAAATACTAAATTAAATTATTATTTAAGACTAGTACATTTATGTAATATTACTATTATTATACAGTAGCTAACGACGGTGCTATAGGTAGCAAACCCTCATTGGTTTTATAACATGCAAGTACCCCCCCCCCCCCCCCCCAAATGATCTTACAACTATAATAACATTCATATAATGATATATTTTTACCAATACCATCAAATATATATGTACAGCTTTTTGAAGTGCCAAATTGGCAATCATATGATATTTGCTAAAATGAAAATACTGGTTTATGAACAACAAATCCCTAAGGAAGGTATAGATGGAAAAGGCGTATTCGAATCATTTAACATACATTTTGTAAATACACATATAATATACATCATTTTAAACATATGTTAATGCAGTGAAATTTGATATGAGAAGGGTGGTTTGAATATTTAGATTTCATGAATGCCGTTAAAAATATCCTATCTAATAGGCTGTTTTTGAAATGAAACTGCCTTGAATAGCTTTATAAAAATGAGCTTCGCGTAGTTAAGGACCAAATGAATTATAATGATTAAAAAAACAAATATTTTTTATTTCGAAGTTAATTCAAGACCGACCAAAATACACTTTTATTACTCACATTGCTATAACCCCAACTCATTTATCCCTATGCAATAACATAGCTCCATTGAGGCATAAGGACTCTAAAACAGCTTTTATATACATTATTTATGTTAGAGCAACTAAATAAATAATAATACTCATCCCAGAGTTCCATTGTACCCAGGTTGTCATAAATAAGCGATAAGCCTTCAGATAAAAGATATACAACTCCACAAAATTACTCAAGAGTAAATGTTAAAAAATGTAGAATTAATAAATAATGAAAGGAAAAAGTAATATCCAGGCTGTGTATAATAATATAAATATTTTTCCGCAAGATTAACCCATTATAGTAAATAACACCAATTGTGTGAAGATTGCCGCCCACTTTCACATTTTGTCTTCTTCCTCTTACTCCTCATCATTTTGATAGCTACCATAATATATGTTTGTGGTTCCAGAGACAGAGAGAGTAAATGTATTTTGAAAAGAATGAATTAAATAAAAGTTATTATTACTTCCTTATCTAAATTATAAAGTTTTATGCCGGAAATCTAATAATGTAGATATTGTACAATCATGATTATATTATTCTGTTCATGTCAATCTCAACCCATGTTTCTTGGTATGAAGGATAGAAGTTGGAGGTTTTTCTGGGGATGTAATTCGAGTCTTCCCTTGATACTCCGAGAAAAGATTTTCACATTTGAAGTTTTTACTCCTTAGCTTATTAATGAAGTTGATTGGTTTGATATTTTTTTTATTCTGTATGAAAGTATTTTTTGGTTTGTAAATATAAATATATATATATATATATATATATGTATGTATTAATGTGTTTGTATGTGTTTTTCTTAAACACTTTTAAAGGCATCAAACATAATTTAAATTTGGACATTTAATTGATTGTAGGTTACCACTAATGAACACGTAAGAATATTCCTTCAAAACAATAGCATGTTGTTAGGAGGATTAATTCTTTTCCTTTAAAACCACTTCTTCAGCTTCCTACCTAGCTAAAAGCCCATAGTTTAGAGATAATCATACTTCCCCATTTTCTCCCAAAAAGAAACATCATGGAGGGCGATCTTTTTTTGGGAGGCTAAATATGAAGAAATACATATATTTTAAGGGCTTCCTAGTTTCGCACTCCAAAAAAAAATATATATATTTTTTACGAATTTAAGTTTATTTTTATAATTATGATTGTGTTTAATACGGGTGGTAATGAGGAAGTCAAAACCAGGGCGAATGTGAGTTCTCCTTTTGACAGTTACCATATTTTGCGGCTCTGAAGGACTAAACACGCAAACAACATCCTGCCGTCAAAAAATAAGGAAGCCGATCATGATATAAGATTATAATCAGACAACCAAGCGTAAAGCTCTTCGTAGTTTGAGAAGGAGAAGAAGGAAACATATCAGCATCATGGTGTAAAAAAAACATGTCCATGTATGGTTTTTGCAGTTTTAAATAGTACATCTAAACAACGTTGGAATCACTTCTACTCGATTGCTATGAAGCCTCTGGAAAATGAACAAGATATTAATTTTGTGAAGTAGTCATTTTTGGTGTATTTTCCATAAGACGACATTTTAAAACTTGCATATCTCGTTTAATTTTGGAAGTACATAAAACATAAACACTAATTTGAAATCCTTGTAATCATATCTACATTTTGCAGCAAATGGTTTGAAAATAACATTCATATTGAGAACATTAGAGGCGATCGATGGCGAAAAAATATATACTACATAAGTTTACTACATAACTTTTGGATCCGTTGAGCAGATGCTTCCCATTATTCGATTTCGTTCAAAAGATCAGAAGATGATCTCTATGCACTAAGGTAAAATCCTAGGGGGAGCCTGACTCTCAAATCCGAAATACGTGAAATAAGAATCCCCCTAATATATATATATATTTAAATATATATATATATATATATATATATATGCATATACTAGGGATGCAAAAAGTTAATCGACTAACGATTAATAATCGACAAGATTTTAAACGATTAAAGTTTATTAGTTGCAATTAATCGATAGATCGCGCCCTCTATTTAAAGTTAATGAAACTTCAATATTTTTACCGGTTTTTAAATCCGTTCTTCTCATTTTAGTTGCGATTAATCGACAGATTGCGCCTCTATTTGAAGTTAATGAAGCTTCAACATCTTTACCGGTTTTAAATCCGTTCTTGTATTCAATATTCTCATAAGTTCTTTCTTTGAAACAACTCCTCACGTTTGGACGTGGAAAAATACAAAGAGACGTCATTGGAATAAGATTTAGTATTGAAAGCATAGAGATATATCTCTATGATTGAAAGTCGACAAATCAGAAAAAACTTCTTTAGAGAATTAAAACCCAATGACGTCAAAGATTTTTTCCTATAAAAATAAAGATGCACATACCCACCCCAAATCCACAAAATAAACTGGTTCCTTAATCGTTGCGTTGTTAACGATTAATCGATTAAAAGTCGACTAAATGAAACAACTAACGATTAATCTATTCATCGATAACTTGCATCCCTAGTATATATATATATAATATATATATATATATATATACAATTAATGTTTTTACTAAAGCATCATAGAGGGTCCTCCATAACTTAGATATCTTTATTATCAGTAATACTCAAAATCTAATACAAGGAGTTTATTTTTAAATATCCATCACAAAGACATTCGATAAAGAACATAAGCGCTGCAATCTTTTTATTGATACATTATAGTTTTTATCAACTTTTATGACATACTTTACCTCACAAGTCTGTTTTTTATGTTCTTCTTTTTCAATTAAGTGTTTTCATAGGACTTTTATAACACATATGTTTGTATTTTTCTCATGAAATATTGATATATGTATACTTAAAGTAATATATACGAAAATAACTCAAAGAACTTTACACAGTTTAGAAATAACCCAATAATAGCTGAAATTGCAAAAAAAACTGGTTGTCTTTTACGAGGTTGGAATCGTTAAAAATATTGCTTATCTGTAGTTTTTGTTTTTAAAAGGGATCTCACCCATGAATTTAGGGAGGCAAAATCAATTCAAGAAAGGTGCTGGAGTGAATGGTTTAATAAATAATAAAGTATGCCGGTAAAGTTTTTTTTGTAGGGGCATTTATATGCATTATATATATATATTCAAAGGCTTGAGTAAGCTTTTTCTTAAGCTGTTTTATTGAGAAAAAATATTAGCTGTCATTAGCAAATATCAATGGTCGTCTATGCATATTATAATTTTGGCCAAAGGATTAAGATGTTATATATAATTAACATAAATTTTGTTATATTTTTTAAGAGAAAACAATAGTCAGTTAAATATTTATTATTGTTTTACCATAGTACATACAAATATTACAAATATACATACATTGATCAAAGTAAATACATATAGCAAAAGAACACTACGACACAAAGTGGAACAGGTGCTACTACAGTAAAAATGGATATCGAATTGTCTGTATCGTCTTTTGATCCGTTTGTGTATATAATAGTGTCAGAGTTTTCAACTTGAGAGTTATCACCCAGATACGATAGCCTATAATATAGTCACTTGTTTCATTCAATTGAAGTTGATGAATATTTTATCACTAACGAAACGATGCCCACGACGCCTTGAAAGATTTCCCACACCATCCAAAGTGTCCCGGAGAAAAAAATTATATTCTCCGCCTTGACTTTGTTGCATGTGCATGTATGTAGAGATCCGATTGAGTGATGCCCAATATTGCCTTTATTCCTGATGTTGGTATTGATCGGAGTGTATGAGTCATACCCATAAGTATCTTTCGAGAGCAAACAAATATACATTTATAAATATATAATAATATATATTAAATTTTATAATATATTGTGCAACAACAAAATAGAAGGCTAAATATATAATTAAAGTTATATTCCGTAGTATTAATAAAAAATATTTATTAATTTAATGAACCTTGTTGTATATACAAATTACATTCCTAAAACTTATAAACTTTTCATAATAAAAGTTTTAGTTAGTTATATTAAATGACTTCCCTTTGCACGACTGTTGATAGGGTTCATTGCTTATAATGAAGGGAAACCTTTAGATCCACAAGAGATTCAGGCGCCGTAAACAGCAATTACGATTGCTATAGCTAATTTATATATTCCACGTAAACACTATAAATTTATCAATCCATGTCAAAGTAAAATCTTTCCTCCAATTTTCTTTGTATACAAAAAAACTAAATTACTCATGTTGATATGAATAACACTTGTTAACCAGGAATTTAGTTACAAATTTTAACTATCTCTCTGAGTGCCAATTTTTTCGCCTTCCAAGGAGAGATAGAGAGACAAGACACCTGTAATATAATAATATTCTTCTGAAGTGATACCAAATATTTCTTTCAAGCATCATTTTATTTATTATTTCTCTACTCATAAATCAAAACACGGATTTCAAAATGGAGGTCTCACACGACGAGCAATACTTATTCCTTCCCAAAGGAAGGCCTAGTTTTTTTACTGCCTAGTAGGCATGCCTTAATTAAAGGTCGGGTATGCCATTAAATGCCGTTCTTTCTCTTGGTATGTTTTTCTTTGTCGAATTCGTAAGAGAGAAAGATACAGTCTTCTGTACATTCCCTCCTTTTTTCAAAAGATGAGAAAATAAATATAAATGATTATTCGTTAACAAGAGTGTTCTTTGATTGTAAAAATAATGAAACCTCACTGATACGCATCTCTGAGAGAGAGAGAGAAAAGATACTTAACTAACTGTTGTCTTGACCGTAATGATGATCTTTCTCGTTGGAAAAAGAAATTAATGATAAAGAGGATAGATGGGGGAGGGGCTCTGAGAGGTCAGAGTTGATGAGAGTAATTATGGAATGCTAGGAGGACAGCTTCTGGAGTAGTGGATGAGTGATGAATGGGATTCCTCCTTAAGCCTTCAACACCCTCTCTGACAACAGTTTTTGTGGATGCTTTGATAAATGAGTTGTTATAATTTATGCATTTTTGTAGACATATTTTTATTGCTCTCCCTTAAGGATATATTTTAGTATTATTGATCGTTGAAGAATTTAGGTGGAAAACAATAATAAATGATTTAATAAAAATATTTTTCTTTTGTCTCATTATTGTAGTCATAGGTGTGATTTCGATAGTAAATATTGGATCTTTCTGTCGAAAGCAAGAATTTTTAAATAATCAAAATTGAAAATAGAAAATAATTTTAACATAGTTTATATACATATATATATATATATATATATATATATATATATATATATATATATATATATATATATATATATATATATATATATATAATGACAATAAAAAAAATATATATGAATTCGAAAATAATCGAATAGTTTATTCTATAAGACTTTATTACAGATGTAGAAATACATAAAAGATGATAGTTTATACTTAATTATTTCATTTATATGAACATATACCTTACATGAAATTGTTGCTCATTGTACAGAAAAAATACAATATGATATGAAAAGTATATCTTTTTTTCTCATTAGTTAGGTTTTTTAGTATAACGTACATATATATATATATATATATATATATATATATATATATATATATATATATATATATATATATATATATATATATATATATATATATATATATATATATATATATATATATATATATATATATATATATATACCTATATATATATATATTAGGGTTGTTCTTATTTTTCAAATGTTTGAAATATTAGCAACATTGTAGATTTTCTGTTTCTTGGTGATAAAAGAAGACGACATACAAAGTTTGAACAAAATCGGTCAACATTACGAGGTCGCGCAACGAGGTCAAAGTTTTAAAAATTTAGTAAAAATATAGTTTTTCGCGAATTTCTTCAAAATGGTAGACGTTACAGACTTCAATAATTATTATTAATTTAAAGGAAATCTAATTTACTATCAGACGAATGTTTGATGTTTTTTAATAAAACAAAGTTTTCAGTAAAAACAAAGAAAAAAATGGAGTGTGTATTGTTAGCTTATTTTATAGCTTTTTTGTATCAATTAACTTCACTCGCCTGTAGAAGATGACTTGTTCGCTTCAGAGTAAAATAGTACTTTTAAGTTTTGTAAAACTTTAGATGATAAATCCAAAAATGACCTTGGTTGCATTATATCAATTCAGAATTCAGTACAATCTGAGTTTACATCATATGATTCAGAGCCTGTATTGACCTATAAGAAATCGATAATGAAAAAAATAAAAAATAATGTGTTTCTTAGATTTGCGTCAAGGCATCCTCTCAAAATTTTACTTTGTCTCTGACACATTTATAATCCATTACATGCGTCATTTTGTACGCGAGATAGGCTTTTTTATGTACATATAACTCTCTACTTATTAAACTGACATGATTTAGTATACCAAAATATTAAAGCTGGTTAACCAAGCTGTCATTTGATATGTTTGGTGTTCTAAAATTCGCTATATTTTAAGAGATATAAGCAAATACATTTTTCCCCAAAAAATTGATCTTCTGATATGAGAATATACAATTAATATTTTGCCTCACTTCTCTCCCTTCTTTTTTTCTTTCTATTCAGGTAACACTCTACAGTTACCAAATGGTAATCGAATATTCTCATATCAAAAGATCAATTTTTGGGGGAGAGTACGTATTTGCTTATATCTCTTAAAGTATAGCGATTTTTAGAACACCAAACATATCAAATGAAAGCTTGGTTAACCCAGCTTTTTTCTTTGTTTTTACTGAAAACTTTGTTTTATTAAAAACATCAAACATTCGTCTGGTAGTAAATTAGATTTCCTTTATATTAATAATTATTTTTGAAGTCTGTAACGTCCACCATTTTGAAGAAATTGGCGAAAGACTATATTTTTACTAAATTTTTAAAACTTTGACCTCGTTGCGCGATCTCGTAATGTTGACCGATTTTGTTCAAACTTTGTATGTCGTCTTCTTTTATCACCAAGAAACAGAAAATCCACAATGTTGCTAACATTTCAAACTTTTGAAAAATAAGACAACCCTAATATATATATATATATATATATATATATATATATATGATAATTTAGATAGAAATTGGGTTTCATACAAAACATAAATAAACATTATAATTTAAAATTATTCTCTTAATAAAAACCCTTTAAAAAACATACATATCATCTAATTTCTTACCTAAAATACTTGTGATAAAGTATCTGACTATACAAAATATACATCAATTAATTTTGTAATTTAAAATTCTAGTGATAAAATATCTAAAAAAACATAAGCCAAACTGAAAATTTTATAGGTATATGAATAAAATATTATTTGTTGTTCTTGAGCTCCTTGATTTGTCTGATGGTATTTCCAGGGATTCGGTGTGCAGGGGACAAGTAGATTTGATGACTTCCGTACCATGATTCCAGGAGAAGCCTTGTAACATTGGGATCCTCAAGTATATCTTTTATAAAAATTGTGAAACTAAATAGATTTATGTTAATAAATTACTGAACGATAAATTATGAATATAATTGGTTTTTAGTTTGTCTTGTTATAATATAAATATGACGTTTGATTATGACATAAAATGAAATCGGTTTATATTTTTAAATTGCATAACGAAAATATCATCAAACTCTATTATAAAAATCATATGTAGTCAATTGTGTAACTCGTGATTTAATTTAAAACAAAAAAGTTATTCTCATAATATTGTTTTTTTTTGTTTTTTTTTTGCCTATATGGTTCGATAGAATTGCATCCGATTGGATATAAATAAGCATTATAGCATTATAATTAGTCTATCGAACCTAGGATCTTATCAATGAGGTAGACCAAAAATGACCATCCCCTCTCGGGATTCGAACCTGCGTCCCCAACATTGAGAGTTGGACACGCCTTAACACGCACGGCTATCGAGCTCCCATATTCGATATTGTTCATGGCTTTATAAAAGCTTGTATATATATTTATGATCCAAATAACGGTCATCTTAAAATTAGATACATTCATTTTCTGGCATTATTAAAAACAGTACTACTAAGAATTCGACAAACATATAAAAACATATTATTTTTTAAAATTTTGTTAAAATTAGTAGAGCTATTACATTTAAAAATAAACATTATAGTTGAAACTTAATACATGATTTTTGATATAACTTTATTTATTCAGATAAATTACACCAAATATATGTATTAATAAACATTGTAGTTTAAAATTAGTTCCCTCAATATAAAAGTAATTCATCAATATTATAAAATAACACAATATATCTGACAATAACAATAATTATAAAAAGTTAGTTCAATTCAATAAAAGTATTAAAGTATGGTACAGTAAAATTTGTAAATTCCCAGGTTGATTTACAGTCTCACATACAAACTTATACGAACTTATTTTATATTACTTGGAACAAATATGCCAAATATTTATTTGTAAGGATTGTAATTCAAAAACAAAAGTATTCTATAGCTAATGATATTATGAAGAAACTACAATCTTTCAATAGAATGTTGGGTAAAAAATTAAGATAAAGAGTATGATAGACTTTCAAATGAGTAAAGTCCATTTAGAATTATTTTGACAGGGATATATTGACCTCATGTAAAACAAAACAATCTTTATGGACACCTTATTTTCTATTTAAATACGTTTTCTCAAATCTTCGCACAGTAAATAATAATCATTGAATTACAAAATGAAAAGTACAAAGTACAGAAGAAAACTTGAACTTCGGGGTCGCAAATGGATCTAATGAGATAGGCCTGTAATTCCAAGTGAGAGGGTTTTTCTTCTTCTTCCTTTTATCTATTTACAATCTTTCCTCATCAGGCGTATTATGAGATCATGTATTTACGAAGAAGGATCTCATGTAGGGTACGTCTAATAGATATGATAGAGAAAATATGTTAGTGAGAATTGGTTGTAGGGCTTCGTCGACATTACAACCATAATAAGTGTTATTATTATTATTATAAGATGTACATGTATTAGTAGTTGCTGTATCATTTTAACCTTACAGTAAATGAGTCTTGACACGAATGCGGGGACGGGTGATAAATCTCATAAATTTGAGGCATGTTACGACATCCCTCCTCCGTAGCCGACCTCACATTCCATCAGTAGTGTGTGTGTGTGTGGAAAACACACAAAGCCAATAACCATGTCATAAAAAATAGACATTCTCTAAAGATATACAAATACTGAGGAGTACCTCTTGTGAGAATATGTGGGACAAAGGAGTTCTATGTATTAGCTTTCAATATGTAAATATATATTCATTGATGAAAATAATAATAATTTTTGAAAATGTTATATATATATATATACTCAGATTTGTAACTAGTTATTTCAACAGACTGTTTACAAATGTAACTAATGTGCCCCATGGAAAATATACTCGATTACACACAGACACATGCTAATGTGTAGAATATACATTAATAAGCTGAAAAATAGTCAATATGTGCCGAAATCTTCTAAATAACAATAATTTTTTCAATATGCCTATGGAATCTTTGATTGGACGGAAAGAAAAATATCTTTTGATAAATTTTATTTATATTTTTTCTCGATTTACTTTATCTTTCTAAGCTTTATCTATACTTATAAAAAAATTATTCCGTTCGTTCGTTCGTTTTCCTGCATTTCCCAAACGGTTCATTAGAATGTAACGAAATTTTCAATAAATAGTTTTGAGAGCTCAGGGAGTGTTTTAGTGGGGTCGTTAACTCCTGGAAAATTCGTCATCATCATGTTTATTTTATTCGCCAAAACGTTTTTTTCTCGATTTTTTGAAATTGACAAGTTAGATTTTCGCCAAATTTTCAGTGGATGATTATGAGGTAATAATACTTGTTTTTGTTTGATTGAGTGTTTACCGGAAAATTATTTTTCTATATGATTACTTAAAAATAAGTTTTTTTTCTGTCCATGTCTTTCCCCCCACATTTAGGTTTTGTGGATAAAAACAACTTTTTAATAATGCAACATGGCGCTATTCAATTTTTAAGAATGCCAAGAGATGGAGAGTGATGTCAATCAATCTTAACTTTTCTTGATTAAGATATGAAGTTGCAGTCCCTCTTAAGTTTTTCTTTTGCGGTTTTCCTCCATCAACGGAGATCAAATTAATACTCCAATATTCATCACTACCATACATATCTTCGGCACTCTATGTTCTCTATGAAATAGCTTCAAAAATAATTTCTCTTTATGAAGTTTATATACCCAGCCTTAAGTTAAAGAAACGGAAAAAATGGCAATGACGACTTTTTTAATGAACTACTTTTCATAAGAAAATATCATAAGCACTCTATGAAATGACTTAAAAATAACTTCTTTTAGCAATGTTTAAATTCCCAGTCTTAAGGAACAAAAAAACGGAAAAATGGGAGTTCTTCTATGTATCTTGACGCGCACGGACGTGTTATTTTTCTTCTTCTGTGATCGTCTGATTATAAGTGGAAATTAAGTGAAATTAGTCTTTTTGTGACTTTTTTTAGACGTGTCGTGACTCTTGACTACTTTCTGCCTCCTTCATCTTTCGAACCAGCCTTGGTTTAGGCCTAAAGGCTACTTTCGAGGCCCCTGGTCTCCTAGAATGAAGAAATAAATATTTCTTTCATCTACCTCTCCTCGGGGTTCTACTCGTCAATCTTCACGTCTTCATCCAAAGTCCTTCCCTTCTTCTTTCGTTCAGGTGAGGGGGTCTGGCTTTTTTTTTTTTCTTTGATTTTTTTTTTTTCGCACTCCGGTGTTTTTTTTTTTTTTATCAGCACGCCTTTTATTTATTTTTTTATACCCTTCCCTCCCCCCTTTTTTTAAATCACTCTTTTTTTTATTTTCGTCTTCTTTTTTTTTCCTTTTAAATCACCCTTTTTTTCGTCTTCGATTTCGTTAACACATCATTCTTCATATTATCTTCTCGTTGAGATTTCGTGGACCTTTAATATTTTTCTATTAGTTTGCGCTGATATAACTCTCCTTTTATTTTTATTTTCTTCGCGTTCTTCTTTTTTGTCATCGTGATATGATGTCTGAGGTTACAAGGGATAAACCTCCTGATAAGGTTAATGATGATTCTTCTATCCCATCTTCAATTATACAAGGAACCTCTTCAAGTGTATCTGAGAACACGGTTTTTCTTGGATCCAATGCTAGTAGTTCCGGAGCCAGCTCCATGGACACGGTTTTCCAGGAGGCTAATCAATCAAATAAAAAAACGAGTCGTCCTATGTCGTATAGCAGCATTGCTGGTGCAAACATAAAAAGTGATGCATTTAAATTTGTCTCTGATGGTTCAGTTAATGATAGAAAAGGTTGGAAAAACTTTTGTCTTTTTGCTCAAAGGATTGATAAACGGTCTCCCTTGAGCAAAAGTCAAATGCACCCAGGAAATTTGGCCCACATTGCTACTAATGTTCTCAAGCTTAAGCCACAAGAAGTCCACAGCATAAATTGGGACAGACCTCATAGACCCTTGATTATAACTAGTCAAAAAATTCCAATGGATAGAATCCTTAATGACATTGTTCTTCCGATAGAAGTTGATTTCAGAGATGAAGATAACAACCCCTTTAAAGTGATGATAGATTGTCGCAAACTTATGCTTGCAAGGGATGGAGAACATAATTTTGACCTGACCTTAAAATACGGATACGGGAAAATTTGCGAACAGGCAGTGCGCGGATTATTAAACCCCTTTTGTAAAGTAAACTCTCTTCGTGTTGGCAATGCATCTGTCTCTGACAAATCGGCTCTGAAAAAATTTCCGATCTTCAATGACCCGAAGTATCAACATTGGAACACAAAAAGTTCTGATTTGATCGTTAACGTCAAGGGAAACCCAAAAAACATACCCTCATTGATCCCATGTGGAGAGGAGATTGAATCATTGGAGTTTCTTGGCCAGGCAAGACAATGTGCTAACTGCTTCAGGTTTGGGCATTTTAGATCAAAATGTGGAGAAAAAACACGATCAATAAATTTTTACAAGTCTTGGATGATGGCCAGGCTAAAGAAAATTGAAAATAAAGAATTGGAATATTTTACAAAAAATGATTATCCTGTTCAACAAGATAAGGCACAAGCTGAAATAATCATCGACGTACCCGATAATATAACCCCGGAAGTGAGTACACCTATTGAACCCGTAAATTCTGATAATATAGCCCCTGAAGTGGGTACACCCATTGAACCCGTAAATACTGATAATATTATCAATAACTCGACTGGGAATGTAACTGCACCTATTGAAAATGATTCAAGTGAAAATGATGCTATAGTATCTGATTCGGCTAGTGTAGGAGCTCATGGTTCTTCTGCTTCTCAAACAAAAACTGTGGGAAAGCCAAAAAAGCCACTATTAAATGAAAAATTAATTTTGCTGGGGCGCACGAGATCCCAGTCCCTAACCAAAAGAAACAGGAGAGATTCAAATAGTGGGCCTGATATAAATTCTTCTAATAATAAAAAGAAATCCAGAAATGATTCGGAATAATTTTTTACAATATAAAATCACCGACCACTTCCCGTCTTCGATTTCTAAGGATATAGAGACCAGCATGGGAGTTTCAAAAATCCTTTCTTTTAATGTTAGAGGTGGTAGAGATAGAAGGAATAGACATGCCATCATGAAACACCTTCTGTCTCTTAATCCGGATATTATTTGTTTACAAGATATAAAAACCAAGGTCTCGTCGACTTGCAACGAAAATTGTAGGCTTTGCCTGCCAAATTTTTTCCATTACTTTTTCTCGGGCACGGGTAGAAGAGGTGTGATGACTTTTATTACAAGGCGAATAGAGAAACCTCTTTTTATAGATGATTTTATTAATGACGGTGAGTGGCACAAAATAATTTTAAACACCTCTGGTTGTTCTTTTTCTATTGTGAATGCTTATGGTCCAAATTCCCGATCGTTGTCATTCTTTCAATCAGTTATTGATGCGGAGAGACTCAGCCATCTTCCTTTATTGTTGATTGGTGATCTTAATGTAGACTTACATAAACTTCAGGTCAACTATCCCAACTCAGCTGCCCTCAAAGATCTTATTCATAAACTATGTTTGGTGGACGTCACAAGATTTTTCTGTCCCGAAGATACCGTTTCTTGGAGCTGTGGAAAAAGATCTTCGAGAATCGATTTGGCACTAATTTCCCCATCACTACTGCGTCATATTAAGACAGCTTTCTATAGGCCTGATCCATCCTCCGATCACAAAATTATTGATATTACCATAAAATATATTCCACGCAAGAAAGCTTTTCAAATTCCTAACTGGATTCTCTACAATGATCGATTCGCGAGATCACTTGGTTTAAATCTTGACAAAAGAGCCAACCTGATAACTCCAAAGGGAGCTTATCCATCTCTTATTAATATTATTAAAAAGACTGTTCGCAAGTTTGTCGCAAGCCACAAAAAGAACTCTTCGAAAATTCAAAACGACATTGAGAGTGCCATGAACTCATCTTCTATTTTTATCAAACAAGTTACTGCTGATCTTGTAAACAATTACAGAATTACCGACATCGCGGAAGCTGAAATGGAAAGGAAGAAGATCAGAGATACAAATCCAAATTTTAGATTTAAGTACCTCCCCCCAAAAAACTTGAGCTCCACGTCAACCATTAAACGTATTGTTGATGGTGGTAAGGTTTTAAAGACTCCAAGTGATATATTGTCATATTTTCATAAACGATTTTCAGAAGTTCTAGGTGGCAATAGACTGAATTTTCCAAAGAAGAAATGTAAACAAATGCCTGAAGTGTTTACAACTGAAAATATCATTAAATATATTAATTGCAATCTCAAGGACAATAAAGCCTCTGGTCCTGATGGTATCTGTGGACGCATCTTCAAACTTGTTCCAAATGAGGTTGCTCCCTATTTATTAAGTATTGGAAAGTACATGGAGAAGTATGGCAAAATGCCCAGTGCCCTCTCAAAAGGGCGCATTGTTTTAATCCCAAAAAAGGGGGACGGTAGTCATTTTAATCATTGGAGGCCCATAACTATTTTAAATTTTACATACAGAATTTTAGCAGGGGTTTTAACAAAACAAATTGAACCTATTTTAAATGATCAAATTCAAATTGAACAGAAGGGCTTTCTTAAGAAACGAAAGATTACAGATATATCCAGAAATATTCTTACTGCGGTTGAGTCTTTAAATAAAAGGGACCGATACGGAGCTTTAATAGCTATCGATTTTAGTAAAG
Organism: Caligus rogercresseyi; assembly: GCA_013387185.1. Lineage (NCBI taxonomy): Eukaryota > Metazoa > Arthropoda > Copepoda > Siphonostomatoida > Caligidae > Caligus > Caligus rogercresseyi. The sequence continues at coordinate 17,273,712 of CP045892.1, forward strand.
CCTTTGACTCAATTCGGCATGATCATGTTTTAAAGTCTATTAAAAAGCTTCTTCCCCAAAAGTTTTTTAACCCCATCAGGTCATTATTATTTAATGGTTCTTCAGTTTTAACGTTAGATGGATTAAATAGTGCCCCCATTTTACTCAAAAGGAGTTGCAGACAGGGTTGCCCCATTGCTCCTCTTCTGTTTGTATCCGCGCTACATGACCTCACAAGAACGTTAATGAGAAAGTATATAGGTTTTGGTGTATCTTTTAATAATGGGAGACATTTGATTGATTTATATGCCGATGATGTTACTCTGATGATCGAAGCCAGCTCCGAAGCTCAACTCATCAAGAGAATTGAAATCATATTGTCCTTCTTTAAAAAATTCGAACTGAAGTCCGGTCTTGGAATGAATACTAAAAAAACAGGCATACTGCCATTAGCATCGTGGAATCCAGACCCCTCTGTTATGATCTCTAGTTGTAAGGTTGTACAGTCAGTGAACATTCTTGGTATAGAGTGGATGAAAAATGGTGTGTCTATGTCTAACTGGTTGGAAATGAATTTAAAAATTTATCGATCTTTGAAACAATGGCGCCATCTCTCATTAATGAAAAGGATCGATCTTTATAATACACGTGTAGTGCCTGTTGTTTTGTATAGGGCGACTTCGATTCCTTCACTTGCCGAGTATGCAATCAAAGAAGAAGAGTCTTGGTTGACCTCACTTTTTCACAAATCTTATCTTCCCGCCCTCAAACGTCCCAAAAAATTTATAGGGGGAGGCTTGTGTCTCTTAGATGATATTCTTCCAACCTACTATCGTAAAATAGTTGAAAAAATGGGCGTGTATCATGAACAAGACTGGAGAAGGTACTTCACTTCTACGGAATTTTATAATTGGATTCACATGGGCACCATTTTAACAAATTCAGATTTGGAAATGTTTTCTCCCTTTTTAGCATCGATTCAGAGGGTATTATGGAGATCCCATCCTGTTTATTTATCGGATACAACAATCGATATTATATACCAAAACAAGGACAAAAAACCGTTTATCAAGAGATTTGGAGATCCTGTTGTTCTCGAGAGAACTGCTCTTAACCAAAATAAATTTACAGCACATGACTTAGATAGGTCAAATTTTAACATTGGAAGGTTCCGCTTTCCACTTGAACGTTCTTTTATTGGTTTTAATCCTTCGAAGCCGTGGTTTTTAAAATTTGCACTTAAAAGACCTAGATATGATGGAGCGATTTCAATATCTGAAAGATTTCAAAGTTTGTTGGGCCTCTCTTTGTCCTGGAAGAGAAGAATTCTGAAATCTACGGGTAGTATTGCCGATGGTGCAAAATTTACTGCACAATTACAAATTTCAGGACAAATCCTCAAATTTCAGCTTCCTTGCATGAACTGTGGGTTTTTATTAAACAATATCTTCCATGCATTCGTAGACTGTCCAATCCTAAAGGTGTTTAAGCTATTCGTAAAGCTTAACGTTTGTGAAAATGAAGACGATTCCTCAAATATTTTAAAAGCCTATGTTCTTTTTGGTGTCTTTAATCTTAAAAAGAAATCTCCCCCCAGTCACAAAGCAATTGAATCTGCAATACAAAATGTCAAATCTTTAATTGCACAAAAACTTACTACTAACAAGTACATTTTAGAAAAAGATCTAAGACCTATCCTCATTGGTGCTGCCGCCCGCCACTCTGCTTTTGAGGTCAAAATTCCTGATTTGGGAGCGTCAACATGGAAATGGGCTGGAGACCTCATTAAATTTTATCCGAACAGTTCAAAATTCTATTGGAACGACATCAGAAGGATTTTAAGAATGCATCGCCGTTTTGTATTGAATACAAATTAGTTTTATCAACTGTTGTTTTATATATATGGTTTTTATCTGGTCGGTAATTTTGAACTATAATGTTCATTGATGTTTTTATTACGTAACTGTCCAGATTTGATTTTATTTCTTATTGTTTCTGTATGTTTTTAGTGTATTTTTTGTACACTGTATTCTTTTTTGCAGTAACAGAATAAAATTATTTTAACCATGAAAAAAAAAAAAAAAAAAAAAAAAAAAAATGGCAATGAAGACCCAATGATGACTTTATAAGGAAATGATTTTAATATGAAAAATCACATGTGATGACATGAGTAAAATGATTCGTATGATCTTTTTCTATTCCAAAGACTATTGTCAAGTTGGAAAATCCCGGGCAGCGCCGGTAACATCTCTATATATATATATAATTTATTTGAATTGTTGTATTTTGTTTTATTATATGTGTTGAGGTTTGTAAATTGATGCTAGACATAATTAAGAATCTTTGTATATAAATTTAGGTAGAAATGTTAAACAATATGTAAAGAATATTATATAAATAACGACATTTGTAGGTATCTTCGGAAACAACTTTCAAATTGAGTTTGGGGACAGGAAATACGGTACATAAGTTCCATTATAATAGAAAATGCAGTTATTGGGCTAACAATAATATGATTTAAAGATAAATGCGTTCAATTTAGTAACTAAGATTGGTTTAATCATGTGGACTACTATTTTTATGAAAGAAGTATCCGCATTTACCACGTATGCAAATTTATTTAGCCTCAACCATAGTAATGAAGTCATGTGTGGAGGGGGTCAACCCAAATATAATAAATATGTGCTACAAGCTCTCATTTAGAGATTGTCATGTTAGAGTTAATAGATGTAGGCTATAGGGTCGATCGTTGGGATATCCATGGGAACTATTATCCAGAAGATGTTTTCATTATTATTATATTATCGTTAATATAATGTAAACAGAAATATGATTAACTAATGGAATGCATTGTACTTACCTACCGCCTTCGACGTTTCTAACGAGAAACAAACAAACTAAAATTCTATGAGAAGATAAATATTATCCTTATTAAAACTTTGATTTAGATGACAGCTCTGAATATTAAAGAAACAGGGAGCCTGTGTTCTCATATATTATAAAATATCATTACTAAAAAGCAGAGTTTGTCAGAATAATTTATATAAAAAGGGACTATGAGACTAATTATTTTATGAATTAGTTTATTAAAGATATATAGTATAACAAGGTACGTTTATTTAATGTTTTCATAGATAGTGGAATGTCAGTAATCTTAGGATTATTTTTGATGTATTATAAATATATATTAGTGATTGATTTTTGATGACGTAAGGGTTAAAAATAGATTACTCAATGTTTTCTTTCCGTTTACGGGTGTGACGTCATTAAAAATTACCGACAAGTGAAAAGTCAGCTCTCTCGGCAATATGGAAGATCCTAATTTTTGCAATATACATACCTTGTCATCATAAATATTTTGCATGTACAGGGTGTAGCAGATACATCAAGATGATTTCAGCTCCATGCACATCAATGAGGAGGGCATAGTGATCAGTTTACAGCTTAGGGACTTAATATTTCTTATCATGAAATATGGAGAGTGATCTAACATCATTGCAATCCCTGTTTCACTGAGGAAAAGAAATTATAAGGATATATATTTAGTCACACTTTCTCTTGCTTTATTTCTGTTGCTGTCTTTCCCAACCATTGGGAACATAACAACATATTCCGATATTCAAGGCTACCATATTAGCTCCTTCGACTTCTCTAAGATTTAAAACAATCATGTTCGAGCATATTAGACAGACTTGAAGCATCTACAGAATAATCAAGTGCGTTGCATGTAGGTTTATTATTTTCTATGGCAAGGTTTTCAACATATGTTGGAGTGTATGTTATATGATATGTTCCTATTGGCTTTAAAAAGCACTTTTAAGAAGAAAGGATAAAGAAAAGTAATTTATGAGCGTTGTTAGGTACATTTATTGCTTAATATCTTTATGGCACACTCATCAACGTACTCTATCATCATCGTCATCATGAACGCCTCGCTAAGTATTTAGGGATGGACTGATGATGAGGGGCTATGGGTCTCTGTTAAAGTATGGCTATAATGATGAGATTAACATATCAAGAAACCCAGACGCATATTCATTTGTTTTCCTGGCCATTTATTGGGCAACTCAGTCATGGAAATTATTCAACAAAGTCAATAAAAAGCTTCAGGTAAACAACACCAAACATTAAAAATTAAAGATACAAACATAAAATATATATAAAATACAACTGACATATTTTTTTTTTTATAATCTGCTTAAAATAATGATGGTGAAATTTCATTAATGTTTTTTATCTAAGCCTTTGTTGTTAACGCGCCGACTTTGAAGTGTAATGAGTCGTACTCATAGAGATATAAAGACATAGAGGGCGTATTGGATTATTTAGAGAAATACGTCATGGTGCCAAATATAACCAAATATGTCTATCTCAAAGATCAACTTACGATGACGTAGTACAAATTACTTTGTTTATATTAGGCAAAAGCGACAGCTGAACGATGTTTCTCTGCTATTGAAGGGGATAAGCTCTCTATATTTTTTATCTCTATCTTCGTACTATTGTATACAAAAATAAGGTGTTATTGCATTTTAAATCTCCCGCACGCACGGATAAGGAGTAGGACTGTCAACGAATATTCGAAGTTCGAATTCGAATAGTATCCCAAAAAGCGAATTCGAACGTGAAAATTAATATTCGAATGTTAAGAATCACTCCCGCGGTACAAGCGACAAATTAATATTTGAATGTGAAAAAACACTCCTGCGGTACAAGTGCCTCCATCTGTTTTGTGAATGAGCCTCTGACGGTTCGCAATGTTTCTCGCTTGGTGGTGTGGTGGTGAAATGCTTGCCAAACGAAGTTGTGGCTCCGGGCTACAGTGATCGGAAATAAGCTTTTTTCATGATTATATATTTGAGTTATTGAATTGTAATATTATATAGGCTATATATGATGATTTAATGATCTGATTTTAACTATGTTTTTGCCACATTATTGCCGTATATGGCTACACGGCAAATGCGTAAAATGGGCAACCAGATATTCGAATTCGCGATTTTTTTTCAAACGAATATTTGAATGTCATTTTTGAGCAATTTTGATAGCCCTAATTAGGAGGAATATATTTTTTTATGTTGCTAGGACTGTCTTTGGCATCCAAGAGAAATAACACGTCATAATATCCGATAGTTTTTTAGATACACATTGTATTGTGAGCTGCTATTTTAGAAACTCTTGTTATTTTGCAAGTCTACACTTGTTGAGCAAAAATGTGTGGTTTTTTTTTAGAAATCAAATTCCTGCTGCAGAATCGTTGCAGATGCTGCAGAATGCCTTTGGCGATAAGGAAATGTCGAAAAATATTTACAAGTGGTACAAAGACTTCCATGAAGGTCAAGAACGTGTTGAAGACGAGCAGCGTATGCTGATAAAATACAGTACTTCAAATTTTATTTTACTGTTGGCGCCCTCAAGATCATTGTGGAGTAAAACAAATTATCCTTGGTTTATATAACCCTTGTATTGAAGTTGCATTTAAAAACCATTATATTATAATTTCTTGTACCCTTGGTATAACATAATTTAGCTAAAATTTAAATTATATTCAATTATGACCTAATTTCGGTCCAATACGTTTTATATTGCTAAGCATTTTATACTCTACGCAACATTGGTTTCAAACTTCCAAAAAATAAACTGTGTTTAATCTAACGTAATATGCAGTTTAAAAATACACTGTGTTTTTTTACCTATTGGGAGTCTAAATGCGCAACTGTATTTACTACTGAAACCAAGGGATTAAATGGACAAACACACGGTTACTTTCGACATTTAAACGAAAAGAGAAAGACAAATAAATATTTATAGAGCAATGGAATTTTACAATGAAGAAAAAAAATAGAGAAATTTCACTTGCTAAATGCCTCAACGTCTTACAAATACACACAAAAGGAAGGTTATTTTTGATTAGATATTTTATTGTTCTTATTTTGTTTATTTGTAATTTAAAATCAACAGGATCCAGTGACATAACTCCATAATTTGGTGAATGAAACAACCGACATATAAATTTTCTAATAACTAGACTTCCAGTTGAATTTATAACAAAGAGGAATATATTTTATATTATTTCACCAGGTAATTAGTTGATGGATTTTATGAAACTTGGAAGTACTTAGTCTATACTCTTTGACATAACTTCTCTATTAACTAACCTCAATAATAATTTAATGTTATGATTAAATATATACACTCAGAGAGTGCAAACTGTCATGAGCCTTCCGAATTTTTCACGACTGGGGATAGAGAGACGTTCCCCTAGACGGAAATTCCGAGAGGAACACGCTCCCATTTCACAGCACAGCGACATCTATTGGCAGAGTACTACTTGGAAAATTTTGTAGTATTTAGCTCATTTGGCGCCTTAATTCTGCACTCAGAGATGCTTTAATCACTTCTTCCTTTGGCACTTCCAACAACTACAAAATTTCCAAATCCGTTTACTTTTTGAGTTATCCTGCTGACAAACCAACAAACTAACAAACGCCAGTGAAAACAATACTCCTTCGGCGGAGGAAAATAGATATGCGAAATGATCTCATAGGAACAAATAAATTATATAAAACATATGCCTCTTTACTGATAAACATTATTAACTTACTATAAGTTTGCCGAAAAAAAAGTTATTAAATTGTTTATTATTTTTCACTTCATTCACCATTTTCATAGTTACTTTTATAGAAGTATACATGGAACATAAGTTTTTGCACTCCTAGACAAGGTTCAGGCCACGCCTACATTAAGGACTTTTATCGTATTACATAGAAAAAAAATTCTCTAAATATTTTTTTTCATATTTGAAGCAGCTTTTTTATTTCAAGAAAGAAATTCCAGCTTTGGGATCCATATTCTATATCTGAGTCATAATTTTTAGTATTTATTTCATTATTTTGCTGTTTATCTAAAATTTTAGTTGTTATTTTCCTTATTTTGAAATTTAAAAATCTAAAATTAAATAAGAATTCCTTGTAATATATTCTATGATACATTCAGAAAGACCCTTATTCTTATTACTCTTAATAGAACATGTGTTGCTTATTGAACAGCTTATATTGTATGACTTAATGAAATCAAACCTTGGAGCCCATTCGAGGCTCTGTAATTTTAAACCAATCAAATAGTTAAGGGAAAAGATTTAATAAAAAAGTTATTCCTATTCGATGGGACCCATTTCAGTCATGATTTATTATATATTTATATTTAATTGTTGTGTCTACAGGGGACAGAAAAGCAACATTCCTTGTTACAATTCCTGTCAAACAGACAAGAAGTATCTATCTTATTGTATGAAATGTTGAGTTACATCTTATTACTTGTGTTCTTTAGTATATGCCGTAATGAATTATATATCAGCACTCTAATTCTAAGCCAATATCTATTCGGCCATAATTATATTCGGACTAAGTTCGGATCCCTTAAAGACATTATCGAAAACTCGAGCTATGGAGCTAATTTTATCGAGTATTATGAGCTATTTGGCGGAGAAAATAACTCATGACAGAATAATTATTATTGAAGACATTCGGACTATCATGATTTCGACGGCAGCGCTATACCAGGTTATTACAGTGAAGATCCCTTCTATAAATACCATTCCGTGGATATATGTGGGGAATCTTTTACGGTTTTATCCGTCTTGCTCAGCTGGACATATCCAATTTCAACTACGGATTATGAGGCAATACAGGAAATTGCTTAAATACAAACAAAATCATTATATTCAATCCTTTGTTATTTTATTTACTATTTGCAAAATTACTTATTATGTCTTTTTTATTTCTTACCTTCTTTTCCTTAAAGTTTTTTGTATGATTAAGTTTTGTAGATAGTGCTGCTATATATTAGATCAGAGATTTAATTTTGAACTACAATGTTTATTTATATACTCTTTTGTATGTAATATCTCTAAACAATAAAGTCTCTTAAAAGAGACAATGTAATTGCGAAGGAAAATAGTCAGCATTGTCCACAAGTATTATTACCCTTTGAGACCTTTAATTATAGATAGGTTGACGTCTATAGATTGCTTCATAGAAAAAAAGACAAAAAACTTATTTTACTTTACGACTGCATCAAGCTCAGATACTCTTTTTCTTGGCACTCAAACTATGTTTTTTCTTAGATCTTTTAAAGAGATGAGATATTTATTTATTTATTACCAATTTTTGTGACTCTTTTTCTCCCTTTTTTCTTATAGATGTTGTTGTTTTTCTTATGTCTATAGAGAATGTATAAATAAATAAAACTATGAGACTTTAATGTATTGGAACCCTTTTTCTCACGGGGCTTGTTTGCTTAGGGTCCTACGTAACTTATGCCATAAAAAAGTCAAGGAAGGTTGAATGAGAGGATGGGCTGTCTTTTTTGAAATAAACAAAACACACAAAGAAAAAAGGAAGGAGAGAAGAAAAGAAAATATAATTCCCAGACCTTTTTTTAACCCTTTAGTAAGGTTATGTATACGTATGACAAACAAATAGCTGACGTCCCTTTGGAAAAATGTGGAGAGTTGAGGTCTTCATTCATGAATATACTTAATTAGAATGATTGACTATATGGGCAAAATATATAGTTCATTCAAACTTTAAAAATGTATTCCTTAAAGCAATAAATAGTAAAAGCTTATATTACAGGAAATAAAATAATTATTATTCCTCTATATGATATTCGTTAGTTGATTGTGCATTAAAGTTGGCTAGTTTTATTCAAAAATAATTATTATATGACAATGTACATTATAATAAGTACGGAATAACAACCACAGATTATAAACTTCTATATACCTTTATTTTGTTAGAAAATAGTTCATACCATTATTTTTTACTTCGGCATGATCCCGTGAAATTAAAACATAAGTCACCCAAGATAAAATTATAAATTAAGATATATACTTATGTGATTTTTCATACAAATTTAGGGGTTTTATGTATTCTGTTGTATATATCATAAAACTGAACTGTTGAATAAAAAAAACATAAACATTACTTTATTGTGCTGAATTTTATATGTTTTGTGTATTTATTTCTTTATTTAATTTTTTTGTTCTTGTAAGATACGGTAGGATTAATCTTTATGTTGTTCAGGTCGAATGCAATCGCTTTATAGGCTTCACAATTGTCCACTAGTCGACGATGTTATACTATTAGATTCGAAATTATATATATATCATGAAGTATAAAATATTATATAGACATTTTGAGAAAGAATATAATTATGTTTGTAAAAATACTTAAATATCAAAAGCATAAGACAACTCTCTCTTTCAACTGCATAACTTTAAAAACTCTTATATTCAAGTTCAGCCATTAAAGATGAAGATAGAAAACACAACCAAAAACCGAAAAATAAATATTTATTTGCTTAAGATAACCTCTGTCCCTTCTCCTTAAAATTGCTATTGTAAATATTTATTTATTTTAAAAGACCATAAATATTTTTTGTTTAACACAAAAAATAAAACTTTAAAAAAAGGAACTCAAGTTAAGGATCAACCCCTTCTTTTTGGGGAGGATCCTTGCAGGCTCTTGGCCACCCATACAGAAGAGAGAAACGAATCTCTCTCCACCTCTGCCATTTTCATTCATGTGTGAACGAGCGGAGAGGAAGCCATCGTTTTTATAAAATTGTCTCTCTCTCTCCCCCTTTTTCCCATCACCCCCAGATTCACCCCTTGAATAATGATCATAATGAAAAAAGAACACTTCTTCACGAAAAGTATAAAAATATAATAAGTAAGTTTAATCATCTGTCTCCATTTATTCGTATTTTTCCATTCTCTGAGGGGGTTTTCATATAAATGAAATAAGGTCAATTTTAAAGGTCAAAGAAGGGAACTTCCGTAGCTCACACACACACAATGCTCTGATACCTGGGCCATGGATATGTGTGAGGGTTACTTAACTAATGTAATGTACGTCCTAGGTACCGTGGCTTATATAAAAAGAGTACTCTAGAGAAGAAAAAAAAATAATGCCCAATGAGTTATTGAAGTGTTTTTCATATCGTTTATTTATGACAAAAAATAACATATCTAAGTGTTCAAGCTTATAATTTGTTAATCAAAATAGAATAACCATAGTAAAGTAGAAGTCAATATGTTAACAAGAAGAAAAATAAATAAACGATAGATAAGCGAATAGATATATCCCCAATTTCCACTATTTGGCGCAATATATATATATACATATATTTTATAATTTTAATATAACAATCCCAAATCAAAAAAATAGTTATTAAAGAAAAGACACAGCAATTTCATTTTGTGGGAATTCAGTACATGTTAAATATTCAATTATTGAAGTCCAACAACAAAAACAAAAGAATATATATATATATAGTTTTTTGTGCAACAAATAGAGCAAATTGGGAATATATCTTATAAAATTTTAAATTTTTATATTATAAGACATATTCAATTCATAATGTTTCGCAAAAATATTATATAACTATTCCAATAAAAAGTTGAATATGCAACTAAATGAATTATAATTGTACTTTATACAAAACAGCAACTTACTTCCAACCAACAATATTTTCTTCAATTTAATGTCCTTTTACAAAATATTCTGTCGTCATTCAATAATTATTCAAACCAGCAAATTAGTTGCAGAAAACAAAATATTGAGTTAAAATAGTAATGATAAATATTTTTGTTTAAAAAAGTAATTATAATTAAACACATCAGAGTATTAACTTTCCTTTATTCTTCTCATGGACTCTAGTAAACAATTTTCCTTTTAAACCTTCTTCCACCTTCATGAACACCAGACGGTAAAATATGAGGCTTACACTATAAACAAGACTGAAGCAAATAAAGTCATTTATTTATTTGTCAAATCCTCCATTCATTATTAATCCCCCAAAAATAAAGCCCTTTTCCTCAACCTTGAAAGAGGAGTCTTCTGAGGGGCAGGGATGGATATCTTAGGGTGGTGTACATTTATATATGTACCAATGTTAGCTCCCTAATAGAGCCATAATTGTAGATGTGAGAGATCCTTCCACGCACATATGGAGAAAAAAATCCATGGGCGTTGCTGTTTAACATGATATTATCAAAATATTTAACTTTATACGTGGTCTAAAAAAAGTAGTTACAACAAACGTGACATCATAAAGAGGGAAGGAGTTTCAAACACAGAGGGACATGATTTGAATAGCGTTCCCTCCTCTATGCATTCGTCACGGCTTTGACCACGCGCTGTGTCCTAATTTCTTTTTGAGTAAGAAGTTGACCATTATAATATAAATGGATTATTAAAAGTAGTGAACAAAAGTACACTTGGCAGTTATCTTACATTCCTTTTATGAGAATATATACATTCTTAAAGTCGAACAAAGAGCGAAGACAGGGAAAAAATTAAAAGTCTGTCAAACCATATATGCAAAAAAATAGCTCAGTGCATTAAGGCGTGTTCAACTTTCAATGTTGGGAGTGCAGGTTTGAATCCTGAGAGGGGATGGTCAGTTTGTGTCTCCTCATTGATATGATCCTAGGTTCGAAAGACTAATTTTAATGCTAGAATGATCTTTTATACTCAATCGGATGTAATTATACCGACCCAATTAAGCAAAAAAAAAACATTTTCGCAACTACCCCGAATAGTTTTACTATTTTCTGTATATAATTGTAGTGTATTTTTAAAACTATATGATGTTTTTTTGTAGATTACTTAATATATTAAATTAAACCGCAAAAAGGGGAAAGTACTAAAGCAAAATCAATCTTTATATTTACCTGTTTTCATGTTTTAATCCATACGATTACATTATTTTTATTGCATACTATTTTGTAATGTGAATTTTAATGTAATATATTAAAAAAAAAAACCTTCATAATATCGAAATTGTAATCACGGATCTAAATAATAACTGGATGGTCAATAGACTAAATAAAAGTGGGAAGATCCGTGTCAACAACTAAGGAATTTAAAAAAAGGATACATGACAAAAGTAAACCTTAATGACTTAAATGTCTACTTTGTATTAAATATATATATAGTGGCGACATCACTGGCCATTTATTGGACACTTTCTTTTCTTTTACTCCATGACTACACAATGGGAAGCCATTTTAAGTCGTTATTCGTCATGAAGGAACTATTCATGTCTGTTGAGTGTGTAGTTATAATATAGGTCTGTGGGTTGACCAAAGATGATATGGAGTGCCAAAGCAGCTGATATCTTAGTCTTAAATAGTGCGTCTTTATTTGTCTCCAATGTAGTATAATACACAAAAAAAAAAAAAGAAAACTTCATATATATATTATCTGAATTAGGGAAAGGACTTTGTTGATCAACGTTTAATTTCTATGTACAGCTTTATATAGCTGATTGATATATCGCAATAGTTCATGATAAGTACGTCGTAATATCGCTAAGAAAATCCCTAAAAATGAAATCCGATTATTTTCAAACACGAACTCTATAAAACAGTCTTCATAATTCATTTTCTCAAATGAAATGAAAAAAAAAAAAAACCGGACCAAAAAAGATTTGTCCCTGCATTTGTAGGATGGATTTCAATCGAAAATGAGTGATAATTAGATTAATGGTCGAAATATGGTACTATATTGACTTTGCAATTATATATTTTTGGGTTGTATAGTGCTAATGCAGTAAAATGCATCAATATCCATCCTGCAAATTATCATATATATATATATATATATTTTTTGATAGAAATTTAATTGACCGGATCAACCCTCGCTAAAAACGCTGATAATTATTAGTTATGTCGCAGTGAAAATCACATCGTATTTTTTAATGATCTCTTACAAACCTGATATTTTTAATATGGAGTGTTGTACAAATTAGAGTAAATATTACTTGTTTACATTGATCGATCCATCTTTTTCGGCTGCAAAAGCCCACTTCATAGCTTCAATAAGGCTGACTCAACTGGAAGTCTCCTCATTGCTGAATGTTTGAAACGTGAGGAACGGAGTCATTTACAATTAATGCTACAATTCCTTCTCGAGGAGGAGAATCCGGAATCCAGGATGTCCTCAAATTAATGAACATTTACTTACTGTTTGAATAAGAACATCAATGAACATCATCATTTTGAGGAGTGTCGTTTTTGTCATTCCTTAATAATTTAAAGATATGAATAAAAATAGAAAAAATGATATTCCCATTTATTATTAAATAAATTTTACTGCTTTATTCTAAACTCCAAATATATCTTCCTTTTGAGATTTGATATACCTATTTTAATAGGACGTTTTTGTATAATTTGTTACTATAAGCCCCTCTCATAATTATCTATTTAACTTTAGTTTGGTTCCCTATACGAAAAGCTAAGTTTAGATTGTAATTCTATATATTCAATTTCCACAAACTTTAGCATTCGTTGAGAGCTAAATAAGTAGTAAAAATATATGACTTCCTAATATATCGGAAACAATAACTAATTACGACATTTATCTTGGCCTCTCAGCACTTTATATTCTCCATGACCTATTCTCGACTTTGGTCATGCGCAGTGTTTTATTTTTAAATGGAGGTTGACACCTCCAGTCATGGCCCCATGCTTGGCTTCCCTCATAAAATATGTAGATTACTTTGAAGGGATTTTAATGAGATTTTTATTATTATTCAAATAATAGAAGGGAAAATAAGGTATATAAAAAATTCCAGTGTCGGTCTTTTATTTAAAAAGAAAGAAGAAGATTAACCATCAAGAGTTTAATAATGATGAAAAAAAAACCACCAACTGTAATCCGATCCTACTTAATTACGGCTTTAATTCATTTGCTAAAAAAATAACCATCCTCTCTGTCTACGTACACGTCTACGTGGCTTAATAAAAATCATGCTCAAAGATGTTATTTTTTTTACTCATTTTTTTGTATCTGACACACCCCCCAATAAAAGTCCTAGGAAAATTCCACGCATTTTTCTCTTTAAAGAAAAATTAAGGAGTTTTTTCTTAGTACTACTAACAGGCAATAAATGCTCGTGTAGCCCTGGTTTTATCTCCATAAAAAATACAATTTATATCTCATTGACAATGGAGAAGAAGAGAAAAAGGATTTTTGGGGTATTCTTTAAAGGTTTCCAGAAGAGTTTCTTATAGGGAATTGATTATTTTGTATAGAGTTGTAGGTTTGTTATAGAATAACACTTATTTTATTTAAATCAAACTTTAAACATGTATGGCTGCATCAAATATAATTCTGAAGAACATAAAAAAGTATGTTAGAAGGTCTAAAAGACCGATGATAATTACTTATATCTAGATTTTGTCCCGGAAAGTTTACAGTGAGAGATATAATGATAAATAAGTTCGTAATATTACCATATTTTATATTATATAGATATATATATATATATATGCTCAGAAGAAATGCCCTTAAAATGGCGATCAAATAGTTCCAAGCACATCAGACCATTGGATATCTCAATAATATACGTTTTAACAACATTTTTATAAGTTTCTACCGAAACACAATTTTTTTTTTAAATAAGCATTGAATAGTAGAGAAAACACTATTGTTGGAGATTAATTACAATAATGATTGTTTAATAAGAATATATTTGATATGATACAATAATAGCAATTGTTTTTGTTAATTCTTTCTCATTTTTTATATCAAATAAAAAAACTTGATTTAATAAAGTATCTTTTTTTTCGAAAAATTATCAAAATGGTTTCATCAAAGTTATATCCAATATATAGTTATGATGATTTTACCATTTATAAAGCCACGTTGCATTTATTTTGTATCATTCCACATAGGAATAAAAATTTAATTCATATAATATTATAAATATTATCATTATGACCATAGAGCTCAATTGGTCTGGTGTTTTTTCATATCATATAAAAGAAACCTAAGAGTTTCCCACATTGTATACGAAATATATTTATGTATGTAAATAAATATATTGTGAACTTATGTGTGAAGCCCCGCAATTACTAGAGTACAATATGTATTCGTATTAGTGAATAAGGTTCAGAGGTTTCTCTGAAATCTTCCGTCACAGCGGATTAAAAATATGGATCTAAGAAGGTCTGAAATACTCGTGAGGGAATTGAATTCTATATTATTATTTCTTGTTTCCTTCATTCTTCGTGAGTTGGACACTGGGCTCAAGTGAGTGGAAATTGTCCAGTCCTGCATTTCAAAGGGTTTTATGAGGTATTAGATGACTGAGGGAGTAGAAGGGTTAGGGTTAAAGGTTATGCAAGAATGTGGTGGATCAATGCAGTGGGGAAAGAGCTCATGCCTAGAAGTAAAATGCCTAATTCATAGATACATACTTTATGAAAAGATAACTACGACTTAGATATATTTTTTACTCAGTACTCAAACAATATAGTCCATACAAGGGTTATAAAATACCAAGTACATATATTGCTTTTTTCACGTGTTCTAAAAAGTCCTAAATCTTATTATTTTTGTGATGATATATTCCAAATATATTGTATCTGTATATTTTTGTTGACGTAAGTGGAAGAAAAAAATAACTAAACGTTATTCTCTCTGCTTGCCGGTGTGAGTCATTCAAAATCATAGGCATGTGAAAAGTCAGCTCTCTTGAAATAGGATGTATACTTTGTACCTTTGAATAGGCCTTGAGATTTCTTAAAAGACAAAAATTGTATTTGGTTTTTCAATTGACAAGTTTTATTTTTATAATGGGTACAAACAGGTTTTTTCGAATATAATAAATAACTAGAGGTACATGGAAAGAAAAACTGACGTCATCAAAGAGGAGATAACAGCACAGCGACATCTATTGTCAGAGTAGGCTAACTTGAAATATTTTTTTAGTACTTAGGTCATTTTGCATCTTAAGAAGCACTCAGAGATGCCAAAATTGAATCACTTGTTCCTTTTGGCATTTCAAGCAACTCCACAAAGTCTCATCCGAATTCGTTCCGGCACTTTTGATTATCCTGCTGACAAACAAACAAACCACAAACCAACGCCAGTGGAAAACAATACCGCCTTCGTCGGAGTAAATATCAGGTGTAATACGCACGCAACACATCAAGTGCTGACTAATGCCAGATCAAAAAATGACTACCTTTTACTTCAAAAATGTTATGATTGTTCATCATATGAAAAAACATTTCAGCCAAAATAGAAAATAAAAATGTAGGATGTACAATTTGAATAAGTGAGCTGAGTAAACCAGATCGCAAAATTATCCTGGCGTTCTCCAAGAGCTTTACCTGACATAGTACCTGACTTTGCTGATGCGTTTACTTTTTTAGTTCTATGGAGTTGCAATTCTCTATAGAATTGATAACGTGAAGTAGCATTAAAACCATATATTTACGCATAAATGACTCAATAAACACGTTTTTCCGAATTTGGTCTAATGGAATCGCAGTATACGTGTGGATATGAATAAGCATTTGACTTTAAATGATTAAATTATTAGAAAATATAATATTTTTATGGAAAATATTATTATATTATAAAATAATAAAAATCAAATCATCTCACGATAAAACCAAATTATTTTATAATAAAATAAATATTCATTTAAAAATATTTAATTAAATTATTCCATTGAAACCTAGGAATCTCTCTTTTCTTTGAAGTGGATCAATATAATCTCGGGAGGAGTAGAAACTGTACCTTAAACAATTAGAGTATATTATATATCTATATATATAATATAGAGAGAGAGAGAGAGAGAGCTTTCACGGAACTAACGCGCTCCAACCAAATTTTGGACATTTATAAAGCCATGACATAGATAGTGGAATATGGATACATAATAAGAGCTAAAAGCATTAAATCATCCCTAAAAGAATTATTATTATTTTTTGCTGAAATGTTCATTTCTTAAAAAGAAAGAATACACGAAATATTTGTTAGAGTCTTGGATTAATATAGGCTCAACCCCTGAACTCTCTTACTGACTTAATACTTGACATTTAAAAAATTCTACACCCCTTTTATTGCCTCAAGTGTAATATTGTTCATATTAAAAAACATTGAGCGGACAAACTGCCTCTTATTAAAGAAGGGGTTCTCCCTTAGAGGCTTGTGGAGTTAAATCATTGAGAGCAATTTTTTGATGATGATGATGAAAAAGGAGGAAACCTTAATCGCAGGGCGTGTGAGGAAATACGTATGTTCATCAACAGATATCAATTCGAAGACAGCTTTTAGGAAGAAGAAAAAAAAAAGAAGTTACTTATGAGTGAGGCCCACCCTTTTTGAAGCTTACTTACAACTTTATATTATATAGCATCAAAAGTGACCGATCACTTGAGAGAAGTTTGAAGGTGGACTAAGCTTTAGCTTACTGACCGACAATATGTAACTCGTTCTTCACTTTTGGGGATGCAAGACTACATTGCACATATGCAGCTGTAGCATTACTGAAGGAAAAGTTTCGAGGCATCAGCAGAAGGATGGAAATCCCTGGCAGCTCACAGTCCATAT
This sequence comes from Caligus rogercresseyi, assembly GCA_013387185.1. Classification (NCBI taxonomy): domain Eukaryota; kingdom Metazoa; phylum Arthropoda; class Copepoda; order Siphonostomatoida; family Caligidae; genus Caligus; species Caligus rogercresseyi. Next base: position 17,291,108 of record CP045892.1, read on the forward strand.
CTCAAACCCTTTGGACTTCCACTGCTAGACCCAGCACAAACTCAAGTTTATATGAAACCCCATAATTCCACTGAGTCTATCATACAATGGGTCCCAATCTGTGCTGAAGATAAAGCCTGAAGACGATCAAACGTTTGCAAGAATGTCCTGAAGCGTACGTTCTTCTGTCTTCGGATGGAGGGGGTCACTTCAAAAAACTTTTTATGGTTGTAAGAAATGTGCCTCTACCATATAGGACAGTAAACGTTTAATAATCATAAAAATATATTCCTTTGATGATGTATCTAAGTACGTCTAATTTGGCAATTCACAAAATTATGTATCTGATGTGACACACTGTATGTCGATCATTAAATCGGCATTCATTAGATCGACACCGATAAATCAATATGAAAAGTGATCAATTGTTTTTATAATTATTTGGCCAAATAGTATGATGTTTATCTACAAATATATAAACAAAAATTCGGTTAGCTATTTTGGTACGAGGTTCAAACCTTATTATATCCTTAATTACAAAACGTACATCAAGTTACGAAACATTTATTTCATTTGTTTAAAACTCGTGATGTCCTTTAAAAACCATCTTTATAGTTTTCACGTAATATTTTTATCTTGCTGCGATTATTTATTTATGTCACAGCTCATTTCCACGTTGGCGCTACTAAATCCTGTATTTTTGCGCTACCCCTGTAGGTACATAACTGTTCAAGATATTTGTATCTTATTACAACATAACCTCATTTTATTTCAAGACATACAACAATATACATATACTAACAACAATAACGTTGTCATAAAAAACATGGGATTGTTTGCTAACTGAATTTCAGCTAATAGGTATTTATCATTAAAAATCTACTGAAGAGTGCGACATTAAAAATGTCGAATATACTCATAAAAATCTCAGGAAATTTGATGTACTTTGGAATTATGAAGACAATAAAACGTTGTTAGGAAGTATTTAAGTAGCACTTAAAATATTGATTATCGACCTTTTTATATTTATTATATAAAACAAAGGTACTTTCTAGTTGATCACCACATTTTCAATAGAGCTTATCCTAGTCACGAGTATATATATATATTATATATATATATATCTATAATATATATATATATATATATATATATATATATATATATATATTATACACATATCATTAAACGACCAGGTACCCGGCCTGGGTCCCAGATGTTTTTGAACGTTCCCGGTTTTTTTAGACACCGGGCCGGGACTCAAATGTTTTCTTTCGTTTGTCATAAAGTTTTTTAGAAAGGAATTTTCGAAATATTCTTCTAAAAAAACGTCATCACTTTTTTTGGTAATCTTTTTTTTTGGAAAAAACGGTCGTCACTTCAGATTGTCGAAGGAACGAAAATATATATTAAGTCCCGGCCCGGCTTGAAAATTTTTATATCCCGACCCGGGTCCCGGCAAAAAAGGTGTCCCGGTCGTTTCCTATATATATATATATATATATATGCCTTAAGTCATCCTCTAAAGTATAAGCAGAATATAGAAATAAAAGACCCATCAGAACCACATGGATGCCTTATATTCCCTCCCCCCAAGGGACTCATCCTAAGTCCTTCAAACCAAAATGTATATATATAGAGAGAGAGATGGAGCCTCACATACACACACATATATATATTTTATGGCTTCAGCTAATTGGCAGTTAGACGTAAAATGAAAGATCTAGGAGCGTTGTCTTAGTAAATCTTTAAGGTTTTCTTCGTTTTTTTCTCTGTGTATAAGAAAAGATGGTAGAAGGAACTTGTTGTTCTTATTATTATTGAGTATGTTTTTGTAAACGTGTAGGTATTATTATTATTACAACATATCAAAATGAACCTCGTTTTTTATCGAAAATTGTCTATCTGATTACTTTTCCATCACTCAAATCTGTGTAGCCTGCGGGCTGACTCTCCTGCTAAATTATATAAAGACACAAAAATAACAGCAGCACTACAGCTACTACTTTTGCAAATTGATGTTAAAATGCTTAAGTAGCAAGTGGGGTTTTTTAAATGATGAAGGATCACCACATAAATTACATGATTATAAATGGAATTATAAAAAAACAATGGATAGACTTTCGGGGCATATATTTTTTATACATGTATTCTTTTATATTAGATAGTGCTGAAGCAATTATGGTAGTAGTTGCTGAATATCGGAGTATTTATTAGCTCTTCATTGTTGATAAAAATGTATTAATATATGAAGTCTTTCTCTTGTGTTCTTTCTGTTGCTGCCTTTCCCCCACTAGTGAAGAACTAACAAATACCCCAATATTCAGTGCTACCATACATGACTTCGGCCCTCTATATTATCTAGGGTTTTTATAGTGTCCAAATATGACCTAGGGAGATAATATATTGCTTATTAACGATTGTGGTGACAATTGAAGATCCCTATATCATAATAGTAGTTAGTTAAACCAACAAGAGAGGGGGCGATGTGTGTGAAAATAAATTGATTGTTAACAGTTGAGGCTTTTAACTTTGTGCCTCATCATAGAATAGATTTTTTATATTATATTTTTCAAAATATAAGTCGATGTATCTTTTTTGTGACGTATAATTTTTGGTGCGAATTAAGTATGTTATTAATAACACATATATAATATGTATGATGACTCTTAAAATGGAGAGAAAATACTAGGGCCGATCTACATCTCCTTGGATCACGGTATCTGTACTTCTGTAGGCCTACCTTTTGACAAACAAACAACTCTGAATATGTTAAATCGCTACTGACATTGCCAGGCATGTAACCGTGTAATAGATTTGTTTTAGCCATTTAGATTATACAAAACCACCCCCGAGTTTTTAATATACATTACTTGAAAATATTTAGGCCTAAATGACTGTGATAGATGTATCTACTGGGACTGAATAACATGTTGATCTATGAAATAGAATTTGCCTGAGTTCTTTAAGCTTGGGATATCGAATAAAGATAGATTATGTATATATATATATATTATTATATACAGCATTTTGGATTATACTATGTTAATAGGGAAATTCTCTTATTTATGATTGTACCATCGCTACATCTGGCACAATATATTCATAAATATGTTACTATCTTAAGTCGAGATGATACCAAAAATATGAATTTATAAAATCTGGCACCCAACTTATAATTTTGTTAATCATAGGATTTTTATGTATGACGTGATTTTAGCTAACACTTCTTCATAAACGTAATAGTATTTTTTTAATATCTCTTGTTCTCTGTAATTAAATATTTTATTTGAAAATAATTACATATCTCATGCAACATCAAATATTATCTATTATAATAGAATATTTATAATAATAACAAAAACTTTCCTGATATAGATAAAATATATGACATGCCCAAGAAAAGTAGTAAATAAACTGGAGAGCAATCTACTTGAGGCGTTGTAAAATATTAAACGATGTTTATATTTTGGCATTTTTAACACAATAAGGGCAAATTTTGTGGTATCCTTTGTTTTCCTTTTTCTTAATAGCTATGTTTACAATAAATATTCAAAATAGGAATAAAGGTTTGAAAGTGACTAAAGAACCCATATTAACAAGAAATAATATTAATGTTGTATATACAAATAATAAATAAAATCTGACTGTTGTATTTGTCATTTATTTGTAATCGTTCGCGTTTTTCCTCTTCTAAAAAAAACGTTGTCACTTTTTTTTCATAATGACAACAACCAACGAACGATGAACGACGAACGATTCAATCTTAAAACCCGATAACTTTTGGTGAACGACAAACGAACGACAATTTTCACGAACGTCACCAAGTCAGATAAATATATATTCAAAAAGTGACTAAAATATATGAAATTATATAAGCTGACAGCTTATATAATTTCATATATTTTAGTCACTTTTTTAATATATATTTATCTGACTGGTGACGTCGTGAAAAAATTAGACTTTTAGAATATAACGAGAAAGTATCATGACTTCTAAAGTAGATGAGTTGGGCTTGATAAAAAAACAGTTTGATAAAAGTTGTGTATATCAGATATACTAAAATTATTTTAAGGAATAACTAAACCCAATGTAAAAAATATTATTGGCATGTAAAATATGAATTGGGATATCTTTTAATTCACAACAATGTACATATACTTCGTCTCTTAAGAATTGAAATAAAGAAAACAAAAAATTGCTTGACAAATCTACAAATGGAACACTAATAATATTTATTTTTTTTGTTTAAGTTAAATCTTATAGAACTAATGACCAAAATAACTGACTAAATATCAATACAGGAGTAACATCAACATTTTTACAATCCCATTCTTTATGGACAGCATTATTTTTTAGGTATGATTGATATGAACTCTACTCAGGCGCCATCATGACACTCTTAAGGTAAACGAAGATATTTATAGTTATGAAATGAGTACTATGGTGTAATATTGAAATAGAAAAACTTTTTAAGAACAAAATATGAAAATTTTTCAAAATATTAAAATCATCAGCTGAATAGGCAATATTTTTGGGTGATTATGCCAAAATTTCATAATTGCACTCTGACTGTGAGTTTCTTTGATTATAGTGACCTAGAAAAAAATGTTAAGCCATTAACCTAAACTGAAAGTTTACTAAGAGAGTAATAATTTGTATCATTTTATGCTTGTAAATATGAACGACTGAAAACATAAAAACAATGGCCGTATTCGTCAAAGAATATTACATATTCTCCATCTGTATCCCTTCAAGCAACGTCGAAAAATATTAAGATTTTGAATTGTTTTCAGAGTGATTTTGATACAATTTTGTATATCTTTTAACTGAGCTACTATTAAGTAATATGTTTTTTTTCGTATGGTTATTTTTTTTTTGTTTTCGATGCTGGACTTTTAAGCTAAATCCTTAATTATTTTTGAACGCATTACCACATACATACTTATATATGTATATATATATCTAATATATATATATATATATATATATATATATATATATATATATATATATATATACTATATATATATATATATATGTATTATAATAATTTATGATCTGTGTCATAATTAAAAGAAAAGAAAAATATTACATGACTGATAATCAAACTTCAATGAAATGATAATCATTATAAGCTTTCCCTATAGTTTGAAAGTTGCTTTAAAAATATTATTTTTAACTGTATGGATGTATTCTTACAGATTATTTATTGGATTGTTTGAAAGAGACATGATACATAAGCCTGGCCCTAGACAACTTATATAGCATTTGTAGCCTCCTTCTTTTGGGGGGCAGGCAGAACGGATGACTTACGCCCTCCATGATCCCTATTTAACCTCCTTCTCCCAAAAAGGCATCTTAAAAATTCGTCAATAACCATTGGACTCAGCATTCCTTCACCCCCCCCCCCCCTACATCTCCTGGCCATTTAATTTGTAATTAAAGTATAAAAAATATTTGGACCATTCTTCCCCCTCCCCTCTGGAAACCATAAATAGTTATGAGATGAAGCCAACAGTTCTCAGGGTAGAAGTCAGGGTTTATTCAGACATTTAAATACAGTCACATAGTTGTTTGTTGGTATTCATGCTAAGGAATACTTAAGACCTGATTGCCAGTCAATCCCTTGAAAAAAAAAACATGCTTACGATTGGAGTTCTTATTTTTTATCTGCGTCTTCGTTTACACAGTATATTTTATATATTTTCTCTTTATTACATGTTAGCCTACGATATATGACCAATTTCAAAGCAATCCAAATCAAGCATGTTATATTCAAAGGGTAATCAAACTAAAAAAATTAAAGAGATGGATGAAAAGAATATATATATATATATAGTATAACCCGGATCCGGAATATCATTATTTCATTATTGTGTTACTAATTTTCAAGTTAATAATCTCAAATAGACAATTAATTCACATCTGACAGTTAAATTACATAAAGTATGTTTATAAAACACTTTTTTTAACTGCCCCAGTTAAAACAGAAGTGTCCTGTAAAAGATGTTTTTTTTACCCTCTTAATGATGATATAAGTCCTTCAGGACATTCAAGGTGGTTATTACCTCGCTTGAGCTTTTATAGTCTGTCAATTTGCTCGTTCTTCTTTTTCTCGTGGGTATTTTTATCACGAAGCTTATTGTAGTGAAGCTTTACGTCACTCTTAATTTTTCTCGTGGGTATTTTTTTCACGTACCTTTTTGTGTCGTATAGCATTTTCCGCGCTATTTTTTTACATTGTACACCTAATCTTAGCGACAAATTACTGGACACCATACAGAACGGCGTCTGGGTCCCAATTCAGAGCGCCCGTTTGGGGCCCATTGTCCTATTCATCTAATGAAGAAGCAATGCTTGAGAAGGGGAAGTAATTCATTTAATTTATTCAAAATATGTTAATTACACGCTTAACACACTAAAGAAGTGGGGGGGGGGCATGTAATGAGAACAAACACTAGATGTGAGAAGCCTTCATTCAATAATAAATTTAATAATTCCAGTGATTATCTACTGAGTGTATCTTCGCCTAGGATGAGAAGATGACTGTGTAGTAGCAGGGAAGAAATAATAATAATTATAGCACCCTGGTTCAATGAGTGCGTATATTTACATACATATATTTCTAATGTTCAATGTTTGTGACCCATCGCCTGTAAATCAAATTGAAGTGTTTTATTACAAGAAATATCTTCTCTTTTTAGTTTCGAATTTAGTTTTTTTATAAAATTCTTTTGTGTTCAAGAGGATGTCTTTTGTTTCATAAATTTATTCGTTTGAATCAGTCCCTAAGACATAAGTTTATATAGTTGTTCACTTAAAATGAAAATCGCTTTTTTAATGGAACTAAATATATGTCACAAATAATATAATAGTTTCTACATACTTTATACATATTTTTTATATTAGATTATTTTATATATTTTTACTATGAACGTCAAAGTGTTTAAATAAATAGAAAGTGAGCAATTCTCCATTTCATGATATTATTTTGAAAAGAATCATTTCATTTTGTACAAATGATATGTATTATCTTGTATTAACTTTATTAGCAATTGTTCCCTGGTATTTATTTATTAATTTTATAATAAATCTTCTGGTGTCCATGGTAAATAATTAAAGCCTTATAATCCCAAGACAGTTGAGCCAAATGTAACCTTTCTGGTTGATTAGAATCTCTACTGAAGACGCCATTAGGACTCAGCTATTATGATATAAAATAAAGGATACATTATTAAGGTTCGAAATGCTATTAGAGCATTCAACTTTTTTTGATGTATTTTGTTCTGAATTAATTTTTTTACTCATTTATATATTCTCAACAATTAGATGACTTAGTTTTCGATACAATACTCCAGTGAATGATATTTGCAATTTTATCGGGTTTATTGTACATATAATTTTTGATGTAGACGTCAGCTTATCCATATTATTATCATTTTGTTTAATTATTTGCTATATTTGTCATTTATTTATTTATTACCTCCGCCGAAGGAGGTATTGTTTTCACTGGCGTTGTTGGTTTGTTAGTTTGTTGGTTTGTTTATTTGTTTGTCAGCAGGATAACTCAAAAAGTACTGAACGGATTCGAATGAAACTTTGTGGAGTTGTCGGAAATGCCAAAAGCAACCGTGATTAAATTTGGCATCTCTAAGTGCTTTTTATTATGTAAAATGAGCAAAATACTAAATGAAATGGGGTCTCTATTCAGGGAGTAGAAAAGAACAAACGCTAAAAAAATATTCATTGACGTATTATTGTTCATATATCAGCTCAGACTATGTTAACCCAGTGACGTAGCTTAAACTTCTCTCTTTCCCGTCTCTAGTGCTTTTTTAATATGCAAATGATCTACAGAGAGGAAACAATGATTAGAGATCAAAATCGGGCGTGTGAAAGGGAGAATGTTTGAATGGGAATGTTGTGGGGATCGGGGGAGGTACCACTCTCTGAGTGTATACATTAGTCTGTCCCGTTTTCAGGTCAATCGCTCCGATTTTTTGCTCCAAGCACATTTCTGCTGCGTAGTTGAAAAAATGAGATTGAGAAAGTTTCAGCTTCAAAGGCCATTTTTGTGACTGCACAAGCCACTCAAAGTTTCAAAGAGGCCGTTTTTGGGTCAAAAATGGCAATTTTCAAGTGGCTTGTGCTGTCTGAGTTTTAGTGATATCGAGTAATTTCTTTTCCAAAGGGTTGCTTGAAGTCTCATCTTTCATAAATTTTGGAGCAATCAAGCAAATAATATTTCTATTGTTTTTGGCCCGTTCAGTAGGCCTCTTTTGGCCCAAAATAGGCATTTTTTGTTTTTTTTTTTGCAATATTTGGCCCTAAAGTTATCTTAGCAATTTTGTTATTTATGGCAAAATAATTGCCTTGTCATAATGCATGTTTTTGTGCAATTTTCATAATGATTAAGAGGATATAGACTTTTGATAGAAAATATTGTGTTTATTATTATGAAATATTGTTCATTTGGAGAAATAAAATCGCTATTTATACTTACAATATATTTATTTCCTCATGGAATAAGTTTTTTATTATAATTTTACTAACTTTATATTGGTTTATAAGATGAGTAAACACTTTTTTTAATCTTGCAATTGTTTCACTTCGAATCACCAAGATTAAAATAAAATTTTATGCAATGACGCTGTTCGACTTTTTATGACATTTTAAAGAAAATAAAATCCGACGACACTCACTTGCACCTGTTCAATCATGAATGGCCTGACGCCGACTGACTTGTATTGGAGCTGTAGAAAAAAATGAGCATGCGCAGTAGTCATGCTCCCAACCACAGCAAGTCCCGCCCCCATAGCTGTGTTCGTTTGACCATAAAAATAAGGTCGGATACATTTTGATCACACCTCGATATATAATATATATCTATATATATAATATATATATATATATATATATATATATATATATATATTATTATATATATATATATATATATAATATAATATATATATATGTATATATGTTTTATATATATAAGCAATACAAATATATTCACTCTAAAAGAGTTTTCTTCAATTACTCAAATTAAGAATAATAACTTATACCAAATATTTCAGGTCATATTTCATGATTGTTTTTCAAAAAAATATCCAAGATGAGCATTTTGCATAAATTTATTAATCAATTTCTTATAAACATACTTTGCTTTCGAAAATAAGCTGTTGGAATTCTCTTTGAGACATTACACGTCGTAATTATTCACTTCACTAGCTTAAGAGACCTAGAAAGGCGCATGACCAGATAGATAAGAAAAAAGTGTCATACTTACATTTTTCAGCAGTTATGTTTGTGAAGTTAAATTAAATGTATTAGGATTTTACATTTTTTTATTCAATCATCTAGTTACATTCTAGCTGAGAAGTCACATACGTATGAATGAAAACAAAAATAGTGTTGGAGGGAGGGTATATATAATTTAATAATTATATTCCACAAATATAAGATCCAGGCATTATTAATATCAGCAACATTTTTTTTCTCTGAAAAGATATGAAGCGAAATGGATGATAGGAAGATGAGTTGACTTCTTATATATATATATTATAACCTATTTGAGATGGAATTCAGGGGGGCCCATTAGCGTATGTTGGGAGGGTTGATAGGTTTTTAAGAGAGAGAGAAGCATATGGGGAGCGAACCGAATACAATTTAATACTAGGGTAAAAGGAGCATATGGGAGCTAGGCAGAGGGAGGAAGTCATAGACAAGGAATTTGATACCAGCTGAAAGATGGGGACCCCAATGCAATGCCGTTTGATGAAAAGCCTTGCTAAAACGTATTTTTAGAGCAAGGTGTTATCTGTATCACTCTATCGGTAATATTTTTTTATGTCAAATACAAAAAAAATTCCATATAGAGTATTTATTAAAGTTTATTATGTATTTATTAATGTTTACGGTAGGTGTACATACAAAATACAGAAACTAAGAACAGGATCACACAACGAGTGTACAACTAAAATGCACAATAAAATGGAACTCATTTCTACAAAACAAATTATTTATAAAAATACATTTACAAAATAATTGAATTATATTTCATAACAGTATTATTGATGGGCAAATAATAATAATAATGCTTATGGATATGTTTTTTATAGCTTAATATCAACTTTTTATATACAGTGAATCTGTGTTAGCGATCACCTGTTTATAGTGGTTCACCGTCCATAGCGAGCATATAAATTTTTCCCTCAGAAAAAAAAATATATTAAAGTTTTCTTTTCATAGGAGCTACTTGTTTAGCAGACACTTTTTTGGGTCCCCTTGAGTGACCGTTCTTGACAGGTTAGATTGTATTTATAGTTGTTAAGATATATAATATAACAGGACCATATATAAATTTGAATGCACTTTATACAGCTATTTCGTTTCAATTTTACTACAGGTCAGTAAATACAACTTTATCTTTCCGTCTCGGTTAATTACTCCTGAAATAATGCATTTGCTTCATTTTTGGGATGCAAGGAACCTCTTCTTTCACTTTTGGCAAGTAGCTATCAAATGTTGTTTAATCATATCATTATTTTTGGTCCGTTTCGACAATTGACGGATTTTCAGTAACTCATTCGATGCCTTTCTATACTGTAGCGGAGATTGTGGACAGAGGCTTCGAGCTCTGCCGTAACGTTGGCCTTATTCACTATATCCTTCTGAGTCTACCTTGAGGAACTTTTCAATATTTAAATAAAAATACTTCATCCTTCAACATATGAGATATCTTCCTTTTGTCTGTTCCAGGAAGGAATTCGCTAATTGGATGCATCTTCAGTGGTGTTTGCAACACGTCGCCGCTTACTAGAAGAACGGTGGGAGGAATCTCAAGTAACCCTGTCGTGGCGCTAACATTGAAAAACTCTGGAAGGCCATTCAGAGTTACGCCAGATCAAATCTTTTTTGAGGCATGCCATGAGTATTGCTGGGGAGCTAGAATCTCAAATTCCATTTCAATAGATGTTTTAGCTAATATGTCTTTGTTTATATTATATTTTATATTATTTATTCATATATTTTATTATGTTAATGTTAGTTGTGAAAAGCTAGTGTTATAGTATGTTGGACCTCTTAATTTTCGGCAAAGCAATGTAATATATTTATTTTGACTCAAAACTACTTTCAAAATTGCCTAGTATTTCATTACCTTAAAGTGAGATGATTGGTTGCCAAAAGTTACTTTGGTGGGTATCTCGGTGTTGGTCATAATAACAATCCGCGCCTTAATTACAGAAATGAGAAGGGCATTTTAATTATAACTTTAATAATATATACCACTTATGAGCATTACAATGCTCCTTGAGAGTCCCCGCCCCCCCCCCCCCCCCTAAAAGCAATAACATTTTCTGGGTAATTATAATTGAATGGAAAAATACATAAGAGGATTCCAGGAAGAAATTAAAAGTAATTATTTCAATAATTTTATAGCCATATTTATTATTATAAATATACTTGCTTCTTATTTGGCGTAGGTATTACATCTGCCTTCAGACAATTTGTCCAAGAGGATTCAAAATGAGCGGAGATGATTGCAGGTAGGGAGGGAATGGTTAAAGGGGGTGATTTTGAATGTGTATGACTATAATCATGACCATTTGATATAATCGTCAGGACTCAGATTAAAATAATATTTTCAAGTTGCCCCCATTGATGGGCTCTAAAAGGGTACTCTCATCCGTTACATCCAGGCTTGAGGCGTTCGGGACTTAGCGTTCGTCCGTTCACCCGTTCGATTTGCAAAAATGTTCGCGTTCGTCAGTTTTCAATTTTTTTAGCGTTCGTCAGTTCGTTCAAAAAATATTATTATTTCCTATTTTAAGTTTGAAACAATTCCATTTTTTTTAAACCGTCTCACTTTTATCCCAGAAGCACTCTTAGTAATTTCGATTGCACTTATTTTTGTAAAAAAAAAAAAATCCTCACCTTTTTTTTTCTTAAGTGATATAAGAAACATTGATTCTTTATTTAAAAAACGTCCACATTTTTGAAAACAATATAAATTGAACGGACGAACGCCAACAACCCAAAAATCCATTCGTCCGTTCATTTATATTCTGTTGGCGTTCGATTTCGAACGTGCGTAGCGAATGTGTTCGTTTTTCTATTCATCCACATCCCTGTGTTTACATATATATTTGTTGGACGCCGCCGTCATGGATGCCAGGTCGGCGAGTTCAATCTCCAAAGAGGCCTTTTGCCGAACAACTGCAGCATGGCCCTGTGAACCGCCTTTAGGGTATGTAGGCAATGAATGATCTGCTGGGAGGGTTCACAACAAACGAATTGGCGAGACGAGCATGAAAAAATTGGGATCTTTAAATCCCCTTACACTTTGGCGATTTCTTAAATATTTTGAGTTTTCTCCGAAGCTGTGACAGTCAGAGAGTCCCGTCTTGAGGGAGAGGAACAGTCACTGTCTTGGCGTAGTTGGGACACACACCTGCAACCTACGAACATAATCCCGTGACTTCCAAAGTTAGAGATTTCTTATTACTTTCAGCAATAGAGCTTTAATTATAAATGACAAAAGTTTGTTTTTGGGTTGATGGTCAGATAACCAGTTGTTAGTGGAGCTAAGTATTAATATATTAAATTAGTTTTTTGTACTTTTAGTGCATTTTTCAACCAAAATATTTATTCAAATAGTTTTTTACAATACACTGTAAATTACGTAAATAAACAAAAAAATAACTAATAAAATCACTGCAAATAACAAACAAAACAAAGATAATTTTAAAAAACTTTATTGGTAAAAGACAACGTATCAAATGGAATGAAAATAACCAAAATTTATGGAGGCAACGGGTTCGAACCCGTGACTTTCCGCATGCGAAGCGGACACTCTACCACTGAGTTATGCCCCCATTAACATTACCAATTCATGTTCAAAAATAATAAAAAGTAAAGTAAAAAGTGTTACACCCCTTCTAAAATCCCATGTCATACATGATCAAATTTGTGTCCTTTTACATGCCCATAACTTTTCTTTACTTTTGGAACTGACCACCCACGGACAGAGAAGATATAAGAGATTGGGGGAACGAATACAAAAAAAAACAAAGCTTATGAAGAGGGATTCCTCGTTTGGAAGAGCTCAGCCCGCATGGGTTGTTTATGGAGGGATCTCCCATCCCCAGCAGGGTACCTCATACTCCTCTCTATCTGTGCCTTTTATTTGCACAATCATCCGACATTTATTCCTCTTTTTAAAACAAATAAAATAAATTTCATTTGCGAATTATTTGTCATTTTAAGAGGGGAAATATTTATATCTGGGTGGATGAAACATAAAATGATATATTATGACACAAAGAGCACTACTAACTGATTGATCACTTGAATTATTTTTAATGGAGAGATTAATTATAAATATACTCGATTCTAGTTGTTGTTTTTATCTATTCCAGGCGCCTCACGTAATATATTTAATAATATGAATTGAGTGTTTATGGTGTGTTTTCCTTGAGGGATGGATCTAAGAGTCTTTATGGCCTTTAAATCTTGTCGTTGATAGCCATAAAAGGCAATCATCATCATGAGTATTATAACAATAATCATTATTACTATTATTATTAATGCTCCTAGCTTTTTTTTCTTATTCCATGGATCTCTGTTTTATCAAGAATACTTTCTTTTCCAGAGCCGGAGGGCAATTTCATATGTCTTCGTATACATATATGGATCTTGATGATAGCCTT
>CP045892.1:17304904-17325504 GCA_013387185.1 Caligus rogercresseyi
TCGTTCTCCAGTGACGTCATTGAGTAGTCACACACTGCTACATGTTTTTTTTGTGTTGCCCAGACTTATTATACAGACCTTAGTAGGACCTAAGTTATGACCTTTTAAACCCGATGAAATGAAGAGATCCTAATAAAGCATTCCTACACAACACATTAAAAAAAAAATATATTTTTCCCGCCATAATATTTCGAAAAAGGAGGAGGGTGAGCAAAGTGTTTTATTTTGTGAAAAAAACGCCAGTTTTCTAAGAGGATATTCTTAAGAGACGAAGGAGTCTTGTGTTTATTTTTATTTTTTTGTTTAAAAGAAGGAGACCTAAAAAATAAAGTAATAATAATAATATGTACACTCATTTTTGGAGTATCTAAAGGGGTATAATTTGATGCGTCTTGTCGCCTTGAGAAGGCGTTTTGTAGTCATAACAATTTCAAGAAGAAGGGGAGAGTCTTCTTTCCTCGGAGAAAAGAGAGAAGAAAAATATTTTGATGTTCCCTTAAAATATATATATGTATCATAAAAAACAAAGCTTCTCTCAACGAGAGAAACTGTCCTATTTTCTCTCCTACATCCTTTAAACAGACTCTGTATGACCCTCTGGACCATCTATACATTAGATACACATCACCATCGTATAACCGTTCTCCATTTTACAAAATGTCAGAATAGTCATCTTGTGTGCTATGACAAATATAGTTTAACATCAAATACCCTTACCCTTGGCAGTATCTATGGAAAGATATTTTTCTTTTGCTAAAACTGTTTGGAGACATCAAAACATTTCCTTTTAGTGTACCCAGATAGGGGTGGTTTTAATTATCTTCAAATATTTTTTAACGAGTTTTTAGATTACAATTGCGGGCGTACAAGGTTTTGTTTTCTTTTAGTACCGGCCTGCATCAGGAAGAAGTTAATTTTATCATTGGCAAAGACCGCCGTTCTTTATATATTCAATTGCGAACAGAAAGAATCCCCATACCCCCAAGTTTTATAGAAATAGTCGATAGAACAATAAAAAAACTATTGACATAATTGCGGTCCTTTGTACATTGTATCTTTACTAAATGGTTTTTATTAATCCAATTTATTTTTTCACAATATATTAAGAGCCCCCCTAAAAATTTCCCCCTACAGTTTATAATGTTAATGTTTTAGTTAAATTTAATTATAAAGTTTGATTTTTTGAAAGTTTTGTTGGTAATGTCTTGTTGTAGATATATATGAGAATAAAATTGTTGTACTGGTGTACAATTTTTTAAAAGATAGTTTGTCTTTGTTTGAGACTACATGAATAATAGCATCTTAAGCGGCTATATTATAAAACTGTTTTATGGTCATTTTGAAAATAACATCGCACTCTGATGGAGGAGCAGATATTGCTGATATGTACAGGATCAATGTTCCTTGCCTCACGGTTGATGGAGGCCTTCAACGCGACCACAGAATTTGGGACTGTTTTGGGTATTCCCCCTCGAACTCTTCTCTAGACATTGTAGTCAAATGTTTGGGTAGCTAAAGCTTGCACATACCAGAAGACGATAACATGATTTTTGAAATAATCATAAATATAAAGAGTCTATAATATGATTATCATATAATTTGTAGTGTTGATTATGCCAATTGGCTTGACCTCTGTAGAGTTTTACTCAAGTGGTTCTATGAAAAGATTGTTTTACATTCCTCATAGTAAGTTATATTGAAATACAAGGTATGTCCATATCGCCAAAAGAGCTGACTTTTTCCCTCTCCAATTTGACGTCATTAAGAACCACAGCAAGCCATTATAACAAACATTAAAATATTTTTCATGACGTCAAAATAATAATTATATACTTGCTTTTTTGTATAATCCATTTCATATATGAATAGCATGTTTTCTGCAAGAAATATTGAATAAAAACTTACTTGTCGCTTGCTGGTGTGACGTCATTAAAAAACCACCCGCAAGCGGGAAAACAATAACTATATTATATTTTTTGATGACGTCAATATATTCGTA
The DNA here is from genome assembly GCA_013387185.1 of Caligus rogercresseyi. Classification (NCBI taxonomy): domain Eukaryota; kingdom Metazoa; phylum Arthropoda; class Copepoda; order Siphonostomatoida; family Caligidae; genus Caligus; species Caligus rogercresseyi. The sequence continues at coordinate 17,306,904 of CP045892.1, forward strand.
ATATTTATGATGTTTCCATCATTACTTCCAACTACGTATATTTTACTTCGTTGTTTATTTACTACAAAACTCTCAAACATATAAATCTTGAAATTGCCCCCTTGTGTAAAACTTTAGTTCTTGCCCCATGACTCACATATCCTCAATAGTTTTTTTAATGATGTCAGAAGGTTATCAATGTTTACATTACATTGCAAAATAAACCTCTAATAAAACACACTCTCGCATGCAGAGAGCTAAAAGAAAAAGAACACAAGCATAAACTCCAAAACATGGGTCTGCGCAAATATTCGTTTATTTATAGTGTTATGATGTTTCCTTCTTCTCTCCCTCAATGATAAAGCAAGTTTCATTATATATATTTAAATAGAGAAAGTACACACTAGTTTTTTTCCTTCTCTCTCTTCATCGAGCTCCAGTGGCGCAATCGGTTAGCGCACGGTACTTATAGACAGTATTTGAGGAATGCCGGGGTTGCGAGTTCGAGCCTCGCCTGGAGCATATTTTTTTCATCCTTTTTTCTGTTATGTGCTTTCATTTCAATATAAATAATGTAGAAATGGGATCCATTTTGTATAATATTGTTTATATAATTCTTACTTCTTCAAGAGCCTGAAGTCATGGTTTTTTTTCTCAAGTCAATCTCATGGTTTTTTGATTAGGTTAAGATTTAAAGTAGTAGTAAAAAATATATTTCTTGAGTTGTAGAAGTCAATATCAAATCTTTGGCAATGAGTGAGAGAAAAAGATCCTAAATTATTTCACGTACGAAATAAATACGTTTCTATTAGGCTACTTACACTTTTATTCCCATTACTTACAGTGTTTTTCTTTCTTTCCTCTCTCATCATTTCTGGCCATAATTATGGCTTCCCAAAAGACTTCTTCTTTCCCTCTTAATATTAAAGGCACTTAAGCGGGAGGCCCAATAAAACATGCGTGACAAAATGTTGACGCAAAAATGCTCTAATAAACAAAGTTAAACTCGTGCCTACTTTCTTACAAGTTTGCAAAATACTTCTTGGACTCAAATAAGTCGAAATGCTATTTTTTCTTGCTTCAAAAAAATTAGATCAGACTTGTTGACGTTCGCGAAAAAATGTGTTCGTCGTTCCCAAAGTTATCGTTCATTGTTATTTTAAATTGAATCGTTCGTCATTCTGAAAAAAATTGACGACGTTTTTTTAGAAAGGAAAGAAAGAAATCTTTATTTTTTTTGGCGCCAAAACGAACAACGAATGATAGGAATTTTTGTTGTCGTTCGTCAAAAATTGATGAACGACGAACGATTACAAATGAACGACAAATCAACAAGTCTCATAAAGATGTACACACATAGATAAGTAAAGGATATAAGAAGACTCGAGGCACTCGTTATAAAAAATTATATATTTTTGCAATTAAATATCAATACAAATAGAATTCAAAAGTGTTTTTTCTATGTAATAAGTTATAAGATATATTTATAAAATAAAAGCTGTTTATGCAGATATCTTTTATAACAATGGTAACATAAATATTTCAACAAGAGATGTGAATTTAACAGTTTTCATTAGTGTAGAAATATAATATACATATGTATAATGAATCATTCGAGTGAAACAAAGAAAAAATAAGCATGTGAAATAGTTTAAACTAAATTAAACGATTAAAACGACATAATTAGTGTTGATGATGGGGCTTAGGAGATTTGCCCTATTTCGCTGGATTGTAATCTTAATCACTGGCTTATTGACTTTTCTTTGGATTTTTCTTAGTATGAACACATATTTCCTTAGAGATCTGAATACAGTTTTTCTTTGGCACAAGACTAGTAAAATATAAAAATAATCATATAAAACGTATAATTCATAAAAAAATTCGCTTTTTTCCATTGCCCATTTTTAAGCACTTGTTTATAGACTAATATTTTTAAAAGTATATCTAATTTATATTATAAGTAAATTGCTTGTATTACTTATACTACAACTTTTAATTGTAAAGAGGGTTATACTTGCTTATTTGTCAAGAGTAGTAACAAACACACCATATTATATACTATATGTAAATTTATATATTATAATATTAAATTATATATATATAAATGATTAGTTTTAAAACATAAAGCCAAATGTACAAAATTGTCCTATATTATGTTTATCTACTTTTCGTATACATTATTTTTGTACGATAAAAAGTCAAATAATTTACGCATTCATCTTTCTACAACTGTAAGTGTTTTTTAATCTAACGAAGTCTAACTTTATAACAAGAATATCATTTATACGAATCGTATACATAACACTTTAATTCATCTACGTTTGTTATCATACTTTTCTTCTAAAAAACAAGTTTATATAGTTCTTACTTTAAGGCCACTCTTGCCTCAACCCAATTCCATCCTCATTCCAATCCCTGCCCTCCCATCATTCTAGGAAGCAATGCCCTTTCCTCTTGACAGCGGTATTAAAAAACAACTCCCTCTTAAATTCAAATTCTTATAAATATCTTCTGTCTTCTTTTTATGTTCCATCAAAGCCTCATTTTCATAAGAATTTATATTTTTCCATTTACTTGTCAGAAAAAGAACAATAATAATAAACAATGAAGAAAATAGTAAGTCTTTAATCTACATAAAACCCCTTTATTTTACTCCGGCTTCACTCCATTGGCCAAGAGGACTGCGACAACCATTCATAAAAGAAGAACAAAAGAAACTTATGACTCTATGGTTATGAGGATTACATGGTTGGATGCCCATGGAAATGAAGGTATCATTTTCAAATTATATGGGTCAATATTTATTATCTTGTAGGATCCAATTTCGAAGGAAAATAAGGAGGATTTTTTTTTACGCAAGAGTACTTAAGCCTTTGTGCTGAATCAACACAAAAGTATGAATGTTTTATATATATCAATGGAACGCTTTTACTTAGTTTGAATCATGTCACCATCATTATAGTTTAGCTTTCAGGTTCATTGATGCATAGATATATATATATATATATATATATATATATATATATATATATATATATATATCATATTATATATATAGTATATATATATATATATATATATATATCAGGAAACGCCTGGGACATTTTTTCCGCCGGGACTTTAATATATTGTTCCTTCGTCATTCTGAAAGTGACGACGTTTTTTTAGGAAATAATTCTTCAAAATAAAAAAATAATTTTATAAAAGTAAGTAGTGGACGTTGAAAAAAAGTCTTTTTCAGAATGACGAACGAACAAAATATTAAAGTCCTGGCCGGTGATTTTTAGAATTTTAGAAAAACAGGCCGTGTACCTGGGACGTTTCCTGATATTATATATATATATATATATATATATATATATATAATATATATATATATATATATATATATATATATATATATTATATATATATATATATATATATACCTTTCATTGAAAAGTCAGGAAGATTTATGTTAAACTGTTGGTTTAGATCCAGCTTCGCATCAAACCCCGCACTTATTCCTAAAAAGGTTCGTTTTTCATAGGACATAAATGTATTTTAAAGTTAGCTAGCTTGAACTAGGAAACCAAATCTTTTGTAAAAAAATTTTGTTGGTTTTTTTTTGTTGTATGTAAATTTCTTGTAATGAAGTATGGCTATTTATTCAACATCGAATGTGACGAAGGTTTTTGTTAATTGGTCCATAACTGACGTCAATTCAACTGAAGCCATGTAATGGGATTGGATACCCATAGAAACTTTATTCAATGGATCACATGGGTTGTAAATAAGGAACGGAAAAAATATGTATCAAAAATATAATGTTCCAAAAGGTAACTCATTTTTATTGAATTTTTATTGACTTTTAGTTGATGGACCACAAATAATATGCATATTATATATAAGAGCCACAGAGAAGATTGCTCAAAGCAAAGTTGACCATAAACGTCATGGAAGAAAAGAAATCTAATTATACAACCTCCTCTTTTACTTCATTTTATATTTCTTTCTGCTTTAATTTATAATTTATGCTAAATTGCTTCCCCCCTCTGTGAAGAAGGAGAATATGGGAAACTAGAGAACGACCTGTAGATTATTCCTATATATGTTTCCTCAGGAGTTACATAATATCTCTATATCTGTCCTTCCTGTAGTTGTTGTAATATTTATTTATGTTCCTCTTGTTAGAGCAAGGAATTGTAAGGGAGATCCCAAAATTTGTGGATTCTTAAAGTTAAAGCTGGACAAGAAACACTAGACATCTGAAGAGGAAGCCTCCATAACTAAATGTCTTAATTTCCATCATAATTTATTTCAAGCAACCTATTTTTTAACAACATATTAAAATAAAAGCAAATATCCAATGACGTCATCGATAGTTTTTCATTATAAAATACAGAATATTTGATAACATTTATTGATATCATTGGACGTCTAACCATTTATTCTCATTAATATACTTCCGAGGCTCTGTTATATGTATCAAATAATAACGAGGGGTCCTTGTAGGCGTGTGACAATGCTTTAAAACAACGGTGAGCAAAAAATACTTGACATAAAACTTGAGGAGTAGACAAAGAGGACTAAACATTGCTAACTGTTCAGTGCCGTCATCACATTTCATAACTAACTCTTCATTGGTAAAGAACATAGAGATATAAAGATATATAGAGCTGATTCCCGTCAATAGCAGAGAAATATCGTTCAGCTGTATTCTGTGTGTCCAATATAAACAAAGTAATTTGTGCTATGTCATCGTAAGCTGATCATAGAGATAGATTCTATCTCTATGATCAGGTTACGATGACGTAGTACATATACTTTGTTTATATTGGACACAAAAATACGGATGAAGGGAATCAGCTCTCTACATCTTTTATCTCTATGGAACGAGCAGTATCCATGATGTCACTGGACATTTTACAACTTTTTATATGTCATTATATAATAAGTATAAGTAAGGAAAAAATATATTATAATCGTTTGAATGACTTATAATTATACACCACTAACGATTCAAAATGATCCGAAACAAACACATATGTTCTCTTTACTATGAGTTCTCCGTGTCATACGACATATACACATTTGTACATACATGACAGTGATGTGAGATATGAAAGTAGATACAGTATAAACTTTGATATTGATTTAGTTTTCATATCTTTAAGAAACACAAGTAAATTGAACATGTAAAACAAATTATTCTGATGATCTGCGCGAGGTACGCCGCTTTGGACCTCAAAATTCCTTCCGTCTTGGCGATTCGTGGACCCTAGCCGCCGATTAAATCCGATACTTCCCTTCCGGTCCTTGTTTTTATATTGATACCATAAAGAAGCTTTTAAAGAAGAAAATTAGAAAATGCAAATATACTTTTTATAATATTCCGTGTTTTTAGTTTACTTTTGTCATTTCGGTTTATATGCTTTTAATTGATATATATTTTTAAGTTTGTTCAGCTTGGATGTTAAAAATTTAAACTACAATGGTTAATAAATGTATTTGTTTATGCATTAACATTTAAGTATATATCTTATACTTTGGTGAATGTATATATTCCATAAAGTGGGAAATAAAATAAAATAAATTAAATATTCCGATGATATTGTGACTAAAATAATTCTGGTAATCCCACGAAATGTTACTTATTATAAGTTGATAAATTATTTTGGATGTTTGAGTATTTATTTTTCTTGTATTAAGTTATAGTTTTGAGTATATTGATATTTTAATCTAATATTAAGAATATTATTTGGTCTTCTGTCTGAATTATACTAAATAATTAATATATTTATGCTTAACATCCATCATGGCCGACCATCAGCTGACTCTTACCCCTCTGTTTATCTATTATATAGGTCGATGACTATGTCTATGTTTATTCAAATTATCTAAAGTGCCCTCATAAAAAAATCTATTGATTTTTACGACCTTTCAAGAGATTCCTATGCTACTTTTTTTCTTCTCTAAGGAGCATCATTAGAGCAAATATAAAAGTTGAAATATGTCCAGTATTTGCCATCTTTTAGCACATATTCCTCATATTTGAGTCTCTCTCTGTGTCTCAAGGATCCATGACCAATTGTCATATTTTCTCCCTCAAATAAAAGAAAAAATATGTGGAAAGAATTTTTTTAATGAAGCTTTTTTCGAGGTTGGGAGACATTTGAGTTTTTGAGGGCAAATATCTTACATTCCATTGATCCTCCTTCTTCTCTTGTTGGTAGATTGTCTTTTTCTTGATGGGTATCTTTTCATATTTTTTATATCTCTTTTTCTCTGATGACTATCATTGTCCATGTTTAAAGAAATGTTTTTTGGGGAAAATCATTTTTCTGTATATTTTTTTCAGGGGTTTTTCCGTCTTCTTCAAATCCTTAGGGGTCATCTCATTAAGTATTAATCAGGGAGCTTCATTTGTAGGCGGAGGGGTTTGCTTTCAGGATTTATTGCTTTGGACTACATATAAGCTAAGTAGCTGAGAAAGGGACTCATGGAAGAGAACAAAGGATTAAGAATCCATGATATAAGAGAACTTCAGTAAAACTTGAAAAGGAAATCAAGTTTAAAGGAAACAACTCTTTAAAATATATATTTGTGACCTTTAGTTTATGATGCCTTCTAATGAAAAATTAGAGTCCTTCCACGTCTGTATCTTAATTTTTTTTTTTGCATTCAAACTTATTCATATTCAATAATAAAAACCTTTAATTAGCTTGTATAAGATATAACCTTATTTTTACCATTTTTGTGATACCCTCTCATAAAAAATATCACCATTGGTATAATTACATCTTTAAAAAATTTTTTTTCATAAAAAAGTTATTATTTTTTTCCAAAACACTTTTTGACGTTTGATATTTTATATTTTCAGATTTACATATTGTGATATCCTCAAATATAAAAATCAGTCCCAGTGCATGTATATATCCTACCATTTTACGACGAAGTCATATATTTTAAATTGAAAGAAGGAGCTCTTGTTTAGTTTTCATATGTGATATACCTTCAGCCTTGCTCTTTGTGACATCGTATTTTATATAAATCTGCCTTTTTGTGTATCCTTTTGTAAAAAAATATTTTGCGAACAAACTCAACCATTTTCAATGGAATCATTCGAAGAAGCCTTTATATACACCTTATGAAGGTCCTCTCCACCAACAATGGCTTTGGCGACCGATGAATTACGGTATTTCCCTCGAATTCCCTCGTTTACAGATAAAAATGCTTTTCAATGTTCTGAAATAGATTTAATTTTTTTATATTTATTAAAATCTTATAGTAATTTCTAAAACTAAATTTTTTATTAACTATTTGTATAAATTGTGGAGAGGGTTTAATTTTTGATTCCTTATGGTTTGATACATCTTTATATGAGTAAACCATTTTTGTCTATTTCCTTTCTTGTGCTCAAGTTTTACTTACTTATTCCGTTCGATGGAATTACAACCATCTGCATATGAATAAACATTGAAATTAACCCATAAAGCTGAGTACCTTTTCAATAAGGATGGTCAATATTCCTCTTCCCCTCTCGGGAGTCCAGACTGTGCCCACAACATTGAAAGCCTTTCCATTGAGCAACCTTTGTAAAGTAAAAGCAAATATCCAATGACGTTAGTTTTTAAAATATAATACATTGTAATTGATAACATTTATTGATATCATTGTACGTCAAATATTTTATTCTCATTAATTTATACTTCCAAGGCTCTGTTATATATATATATATATATATATCAGACTTATTGATTTATCGTTCATTTGTTGTCATTCGCGACGTCGTTCGTCGTTCGCAACGATGAATGACAAAGTTTTCGACGAACGATAAGGAAAATTCCTTATCGTTCGTCGTTCGTTTTTGGCGCCAAAAAAAGATTTTTAATTTTCATGGAACTAATTTCCTTTCTAAAAAAAGTCATCACTTTTTTTAATACGCAGCAAGGCCTTTATTAGTCACATAAAAAACTTATTAAAGCAACTAAAAGAGTGATAGAAAATTTTAAGTTTTACAACAACAATAAACATTATAGTTTATAATAAATTTTCTACTAAAAGGCCAAAATATCTTAACAAATACATACAAATCTAAATAACAAACACAATATCTAAAAAACAAAGAATAAAATTACGCGAAAAAAATATTATCAAAAGGTCAAATTATTTTTTCAATTTTTTCCTTGCGGTTTTCATTGTCCTTGGAGTAGATTTTTTTTGTAAAATCGAAGCACCTTTTTCAAAGTATGGAGATGTCGTGCAGATTGAGAAGGGTAGAACTTAGTAACTTCAAAAGCATAATTCCATGAACTGTCCTGGGTTTTGGGGATTCGTAAGCGAAGAGCACAATACCTCGCAGCAGCGAAAATAAAAATTGCCCTCAGATGGTCAACATTTACTGGCGTGTAGCTTGTCAAATGTTTGGCAATATAGGCCTTACAGTTAGAAATTGAAGCATTTATAGCTTTGCCTTCGACTGAGATGGGCTTAGTGTATGGTTGCAAACCAAAAAGTAAAAATCCATTAAGGAAGCTGGGCCTAAATTTTTTGATAAAATCCTGATTCAATATAATAAAAGATTTTAATAAAGCTAAAACTGGACAGTCACTAAAAGCGTGAACACTGTCATTATAAGTTTTCCCGCAGTCCTTGCAGGGGCGAAAAAATCGAAGCAGCCCAGCAGAGATCTGGAACTGAGAAGTGAATGTTCTACTGTCAATTAAACCCACCAGAGATCGCATAATCACTTATCCCATGAGGAAGGAAGAAGAAGGACTTTTTTAAAGTTATTTAGGATCGCCCGAGCATCAAGACATTCATCTGTTTTGGTTACTAATTTGAAACACCAAGGAGTTAAAGGAAGATGATGGGCAGCAGATCTATTCAAAGGAAAAACAAACTTTCCAGTATGGAAGATGGAGTCTCTCTTCAGGTCATGCAGTGTAAACACACTTTCACTAATGGCAGTCTTTTCAAGTCTATCCGGACATGGTAGGTTTGTAAAAAAGGGCGCCTTTTGGAAGTTTTGACGAATAATGTCGATGATCCCGCTCGAATCAAAACAAGGTGTTAAAGACCAGACAATTCTCTGAGCTGCCCCCCATTCCTTTGATACTCGGTCTACTGAGTCATTTGATAGAGTAGTGCCGAACATTAGGTGTTTAAAAATACTGGACTGACATATAAAATTTCTCCACTCTACATTGGGTTTGTACAAAATGTCCTTAAAAACTTTTATATATATTTTCGGTAAAATAACTTTTAGCAAGGATAACCCTCCGCCCAACTGAGCGCGAGGCCGCTTCAGCGCCGGAAGATAGCTCTGACTGAATAATAGCCTTAGCCAATTTTGTTCCTCTTTAATCGCTTTTTCAGCTACTGAAGGTATTGCAGTTGCCACGTATAAAATTTGAGGAATTAGCTGGGTGTTGTATAGGAGTATCCTTTTTTGTAAATTGAGATTTCTCCAGGATTTGCACCATTTTCTAACTTTCGAGAACCGCTGCTCATAATTAGAGACAGATGGCCATCCCTCTGCCAATCAATGCCCAATATATTGACTTTGTCAACCACACAACACCCACAGATTTGAGTACATTTCATAGGGGACCAAAGACCTATTGGCAGAATTGAAGTCTTCTCTTCATTGATTTCCAATCCAGATGCTTTAGAGAATTTTCCAAAATAAGAGAGCAATATCTCAATCCTTTTATGTAGTTGGGCGTTTGAATTGCCTTCCACCATGAGAGTCACATCATCTGCATAAAAATCCACCAAATGTTTCTTCCCTCCAAAACTAATGCCAAAGCCCCCATACTTCCGAATGAGGGATCTGCAAAACTGTTCCATGGCTGCAGCGAAAAGAAGGGGAGAAGCCGGACACCCTTGTCTACAACTTCTACCCAAAACAATAGCATCACTATGAACTCCATCGATACAAAGAGTTGAAGAACCATTGAACAACAGAGCTCTCACAGGATTAAAAAACCGTCTGGGAAGATACTTTCTAACAGCTCGTAAAATAAAATTGTGATAAATAGAATCGAAAGCCTTTGTAAAATCTACTGCTATAATTGCTCCATAAGTTTTCCTATCCCTAGTCAAATCTATGGCAGCTTGGATATTTCTTGAAATATCTGAAATATGTCTATTTCGTAAAAACCCTTTTGTTCATTTTTTAACTTTCTGTTTAAAATTGGCTCAATGTGCTTAGCCAGGACTCCTGCTAATATACGATAAGTCTCGTTTAAAATTGTCAAAGGTCTCCAATGATTTGTTCGAGAACCATCACCCTTTTTTGGAATTAAGACGATCCTACCACGAGTAACCGCAGAAGGAAGTCTACCCTTAGTCTCCATTTCTTCTCCAAGTTTGCTAAGATAAGGGACAATGTCTTCTGAACATAAGGTAAAAATCTTCCCCTTTATATTGTCTGGACCAAAAGCTTTATTGTCCTTAAATTCTTTTTTATATAATCTAAAATGGTATCATGACTAAACAAAGAACCAGAAATGATCTTCTTATGCTTAGGGAAACAGCTCCTCGAATATTCAAAAACTTTACGAAATTTTTCACAGAACACTCCAAGAATTGAATGAGAATCTGTCAGTATTTTATCATTGACAACTAATTTGTTGATCCTCTTAGCTGAGTCCTCTTTTTTAAGCCATAAAAACTGTAGACGTGAATGTGAATTTTGTTCAGCTTCTACTTTTAACCTCATTTCCTCTTCTGCAACTTCAGCAATTGCCAAATTGTTAGAGACGTCCGTTACTAAATGACGAGAAAATAACGTTCCTTTTTTTATCACAGACTCAATGTCATCCTGAATTTGCATCATAATCTTTTTTTTGCTCTTCATGAAGCTTATAGTGGTATCTCGGACGATTCTACAAAAAATTCTATAAAGCCGACTACAGGAAAGAGAATAATCAAAATACATTTGCAGTCTTGCTTTCAGTTTTATTTTATATTCGTCTAACTCAATAACCCAGGATGGAATTCTAAAACTTTTCTTTGCAGTAGCAGTAAAAAATTCTAGATTGAGCATCCTATGATCAGAAAAAGGTACAAACGAATAAGTGGCTCTTTTTGTGCAAGAAGACAACTGAGGAGTCATCAGAGCATGATCGATTCTTGACTGTTTATCTCTCATCCTCCAAGAGTATTCTTGATCAGACCCTAGCTTTTTAACGACATCTACCAATCCTAGTTGGCGTATTAGTTTTGTAAGACTGAAATAATTTGGGTAGGATTCTTTTTTAGCATTCAGACTAACATTTAGATCCCCTAATAACAAAATTGGTCTTGGATCTAATTTTATGTTGTTAATTATGGATTGGTAGAATGCTGAGGACTTAACATTCGGTCCATATGCGTTTATCAAATTAACTTCTGTTTGCCTTGTAGTGACTCTAATCAAATGCCATTCACTTTTAGAAGAATATTCTTTGATGCATTCTGATGCTCCATAGGACTTAATATGAATGTGAGTATACCCCGACGATTACCAAATCCAGTAAAATAATAGGAATACCCGGGAGGGACACAATAACTACAAGACCGAATACAGGATGACGAGATTAAAGATCGTACATCTTGTAAGCAGATGATATCAGGATTAAACTTTAAGACTTTTTTCATCATGGCATGCCTAGATTTACGCTCTCTTCCACCTCTGGAGTTGAGAGAAACTAACCTTTTTTCAGAAATTTATTCTAAAAAAACGTCATCACTTTTTCAGAAATTTCTTTCTAAAAAAACGTCGTCATTTTTTCAAAATGGCGAACGACAACCAACGATGAACGACGAACGATTAAAATTAATGATAACTTTTGGCGAACGACGAATGATCCTTTTTCGCGAACGTCAACAAGTCTGATATATACACAATGTGTAATACGTATGTATTACACACACACACATATATATATATATATATATATATATATATATATATATAATATATATATATACTATATATATATATATATATATACTAATATATATATATATATATATACGCTCTCCCTTTTGCTCTAGTTTATGTTATATAATCAATAAGCTCTTTAAGCTTAAGGATATAAAATACACGCAAGTATCTATGTTTTTTATTGTAGGGGATAAAATGCTACCCTTGAACACTATACATAAATATTATGAGTGCGGAACACAGCTTTTATGTAGGAATATAACATTAAAAGAAACAGGGGGCAAAAGATAACCTTCTTCCCTTGGACCATATTTTTAGGGCCAGTTTATTCTTTGTACCCTTTTTTACTCCTCTGTCAAAAAATTTAAAAGGCTACCAATATCATAATATATATATACATACATACATATATCTATACAATCTAATCTTTTGTAGATAAATGTATTTTTCGCCTTCCTTTGCTCTTTTTTATTATTTTAGACGCGACAAGGAAAATAATAAGATTTTATAATTTTTATGGTCTTGAAAGTCATTAGTTAGTTTAAGGAACGAATGAACGAAGTTGTTTTATAAATATGATAAATGATCTAAATCACTACTTTATGATAATACGTTAAGTAAAAGAGCCTTGATTCTGAATGAGGCGTCGCTCCCGATGCTATAAGTTATTTATGATGGACATACTTAATTAAGGGGTTGTAAATGTTAATAAAAGACGGTTTTACATTTGTATAGACCCATAAATGCTGAAATAATTGGATTTTTGGCTCTGTTACTCAAGAATCAACTAAAAAAAAATATGTTAATTTAGATTGTAATTTTTTTTTTGAGGCCATCTCTATATGGTTTTTATAAACTCATTTTTGTTTATTGTTGTAAATTTAATTTGAACAATTGGCTGTAAAAAATTTCTGTGTAAGAATGTTTCAAAATTATAACGTATTAGCGCAATACAACTAGTGATAACATATGCAGTTTGATTAAGGTAATGTATTATGAAGTTTACGCGAAAAAAGTAAAGCAATACATGAAGATCGCTTTAATGAACGAAGATGGATCATCATTATTTTAATAGTGTGTGTAGTACCTACGTCACCCATGACGTCAAGTTAAATTGCATGTAGTCTTTCTAAGCAATGTTTTTAAATATATATAAATAAATAACTATAAATACCACAAACATACACACATATAGATATACAGGACGGAGTGGGAAGAATTTATCCACCGGGACAATTATGCCCTCGCCGGCCTTAAAAGGCCCCAATATGCCATTAGGAGGCTGCTGACGTTTACGAAAAACTGGTGTCCGTCATTTGAAAGTGACAACGTTTTTTTAGAAAATAATCTTTAAAACATAGTAAAAAAAGTAGTCTTGTACTTTTTGATAGAAAAAAAACGTCGTCACTGTCAGAATGACGAACGAACAAATATATTACAGTCCCAGCCTGGTTTGAGCCCGGCCCGGCTCCTGGCGAAAAAAAAGTAGATATATATATAAATAAATAAATAAATATATATATATATATATATCACGGCGGCAATAAACAACATCATATTTAAAGGCTATCATCAAGATCCCATATATGTATACGAAGACATATGAAATTGCCCTCCGGCTCTGGAAAAGAAAAGTATTCCTTGATAAAACAGAGATCCATGGAATAAGAAAAAAGCTAGGAGCATTAATAATAATAGTATAATGATTATTGTTATAATACTCATGATGATGATTGCCTTTTATGGCTATCAACGACAAGATTTAAAGGCCATAAAGACTCTTAGATCCATCCCTCAAGAAAACACTCATAAACACTCAATTCATATTATTAAATATATTACGTGAGGCGCCTGGAATAGATAAAAACAACAACTCTGAATCGAGTATATTTATAATTAATCTCTCCATAAAAATTAATTCAAGTGATCAATCAGTAGTAGTGCTCTTTGTGTTCATAAATATCATTTTATGTTTCATCCACCCAGATATAAATATTCCCCTCTTAAAATGACAAATAATTCGTCAAATGAAATTTATTTTATTTGTTTTAAAAAGAGGAATAAAATGTCGGATGATTGTGCAAATAAAAGGCACAGATAGAGAGGAGTATGAGGTACCCTGCTGGGGATGGGAGATCCCTCCATAAACAACCCATGCGGGCTGAGCTCTTCCAAACGAGGAATCCCTCTTCATAAGCTTTGTTTTTTTTGTTATTCGTTCCCCCAATCTCTCTATATCTTCTCTGTCCGTGGGTGGTCAGTTCCAAAAGTAAAGAAAAGTTATGGGCATGTAAAAGACACAAATTTGATCATGTAATGACATGGATTTAGAAGGGGTGTAACACATTTTACTTTACTTTTTATTATTTTGAACATGAATTGATAACTGTCATTAATGGGGGCATAACTCAGTGGTAGAGTGTCCGCTTCGCATGCGGAAAGTCACGGGTTCGAACCCCGTTGCCTCCATAAATTTGGTTATTTTCATTCCATTTTTGTGATTAATCTCAAAATGCCATAAACAATAATACGGCATTTGTTCGTCTCAATACTATACAAAATATGTATTACATTTGATACGTTGTCTTTTCCAATAAGTTTTTTAAATATTATCTTTGTTTTGTTTGTTATTTGCAGTGATTTTATTTAGTTATTTTTTTTGTTTATTACGTAATTTACTGTGTATTGTAAAAACTATTTGAAAAATATTTTGGTTGAAAAATGCACTAAAAGTACAAAAACTAATTTATACATATTAATACTTAGCTCACTAACAACTGGTTATTGACCATCAACCCAAAACAAACTTTTGTCATTTATATTAAAGCGCTCTATTGCTGAAAGTATTAAGAACTCTCTAACTTTGGAAGTCACAGGATTATGTTCGTAGGTTGCAGATGTGTGCCCCAACTACGCCAAGACAGTGACTGTTCCTCTCCCTCAAGACGGGACTCTTCTGACTGTCACAGCTTCGGAGAAAACTCAAATTATATTTAAGAAATCGCCAAAGTGTAAGGGGATTTAAAGATCCCAATTTTTTTTCATGCATCGTCTCGCCAATTCGTTTGTGAACACTCCCAGCAGATCATTCATTGCCTTACATACCCTAAAAGCGTTTCACAGGGCCATGCTGCAGTTGTTCGGCAAAAGGACTCTTTGGAGATTGAATTCGGCCGACCTGGCATCCAGGACGGCGGCGTCCTACAATATATATGTAACCGGGATGTGGATTGAATAGAAAAACGAACACATTCGCTTACGCACGTTCGAAATCGACACGCCTGAACAGAATATAAATGAACGGGACGAATGGATTTTTGTTTGTTGGCGTTCGTCCGTTCAATTTATATTGTTTTCAAAAATGTGGACGTTTTTTTAAATAAAGGAATCAATGTTTCTTATATCACTTAAGAAAAAAAAGGTGATGAGTTTTTTTTTTACAAAAATAAGTGCAATCGAAATTACTAAGGTGCTGGAATAAAAGTGAGAACGTTTTTGAAAAAATGGAATTGTTTCAAATTTAAAATAGGAAATAATTAATATTTTTGAACAAACTGACGAACGCTAAAAAAATTGAACTGACGAACGCTGAACAATTTTTTGCAAATCGAACGGGTGAACGGACGAACGCTAAGGTCCCGAACGCCCTCAAGCCTGGATGTAACGGATGAGAGTACCCTTTTAGAGCCCATCATTGGGGGCAACTTGAAAATATTAGTTTAATCTGAGTCCTGACGATTATATCAAAATGGTCATGATTATAGTCATACACAATTCAAAATCACCCCCCTTTAAACCATCCCTCCCTACCTGCAATCATCTCCGCTCATTTGAATCCTCTTGGACAAATTGTCTTGAAGGCATGATGTAATACCTACTCCAAATAAGAAGCAAGTATATTATAATAATAAATAATGGCTATAAATTATTGAAATAATTACTTTTAATTTCTTCCTTGAATCACTCTTATGTATTTTTCCATTCAATTATAATTACCAGAAATGTTATTGCTTTTAGGGGGGGGGGGGGGGGGGGGGGGGACTCTCAAGGAGCCATTGTAATGGCTAATTTGTTATTATTATATTAAAGTTATAATTAAAATGCCCTTTCTCATTTCTGTAATTAAGGCGCGGATTGTTATTTATGACCAACACCGCGATACCACCAAAGTAACTTTTGGCAACCAATCATCTCACTTTAAGGGTATGAAATACTAGGCAATTTTGAAAGTAGTTTTGAGTCAATTAAATAAATACATTTGCTTTTGCCGAAAATTAAGAGGTCCAACATACTATAACACTAGCTTTTCACAACTAACATTAACATAATAAAATATATGAATAAATAATAATAAAATATAACAGAAGACATATTAGCTAAAACATCTATTGAAATGGAATTTGAGATTCTAGCTCCCCAGTAATACTCATGGCATGCCTCAAAAACAGATTTGATCTGGCATACTCTGAAATGGCCTTCCAGAGTTTTGCAATGTTAGCAGCCACGACAGGGTTACTTGAGATTCCTCCCACCGTTCTTCTAGCAAGCGGCGACGTGTTGCAAACCCCCTGAAGATGTATCCAATTAGCGAATTCCTGCGAACCGACAAAAGAAGACGTCCTCATTTTTTGGAGGATGAAGTATTTTTTTTTTTTTTTTTTTAAATCCCAAGGAGACATCCATTTATCAATCACCAAAAATCACAATAATCAACAAAAAAAAAAATATTACATTTCTACTATGACAGAAGAGAAAACAAGTTATTTTGAAGTAGGTTAAAAAAAAGAAACATGATTATTATAAAAATTATAGTGGTATAATGCATCTTTAAAAAATGTTTTTAGAGATATGATTCTTTAAAGCCCTCCGCATCCTTGTGGAAAATTTGGTTGGTTTTTGAACTGGACCTCGCCAGAATAGATTGGAATTTAGCGGGGGATGACTTTCGAGTGCCAGTCTCAGTTTAGGGTCCTTAGTAGACAACCATACAGAACCTCGTTTGGGCTCAGATCCCTGCCATTTTGTCCTTTAGACCTTTTTTGTATTATTTGCATTTTAAGAGATATGACGAGATCCGTGCAATCTCGGAACTGATGAGCAACGTGTTGCGGCTGGCACACAAAGAAAACAAATCGCCTCCTCAATTTGAAGCAGACCACTCGTAAACATACCCCAGAGGTCATTCTATACTTCAAATATTGTTCCACGGAGTAATATGGGTCCCATATCCCTGAGATTATGTCTTGGAAATCTGATGTTTCTTTTGTTGGGGGGTTTACTGTGTCCATATTTCTTTCTCTTTTTTTTTTCTCTTCGAGTTGGGAAGTGATAAGAGGTATTTGTCTTGATAATCCGGTTGGATACTTGATATAGATTCTTCTTTGTTTTTATAACGACGCCCGTCTGGAAAGGATGTCCTAAGGGAAGCCTTCAGGAGAAACAATGGATGGATGGTCGACGTTTATTTTTATTTAAGTATTGAAAAGTTCCTCAAGCTAGACTCAGAAGGATATAGTGAATAAGGCCCAACGTTTACGGCAGAGCTCGAAGCCTCTGTCCACAATCTCCGCTACAGTATAGAAAGGCATCGAATGAGTTACTGAAACGTCAATGTCGAAAGGACAAAAAATAATGATATGATTAAACAACATTTGATAGCTACTTGCCTAAAGTGAAATATGAGGTTCCTGGCATCCCAAATGAGCAAATGGATTATTTCAGGAGGAATTAACCGAGACGGAAAGATAAAGTTGTATTTACTGATCCTGGAGTAAAATTGAAACGAAAATAGCTGTATAACGTGCATTCAAATTATATGGTCTGTTATACTTATATATCTAACAACTATAAATTACAATCTAACCTGTCAAGAAACGGTCACTCAAGGGGACCCAAAAAAGTGTCTTCTAAACAAGTAGCTCCTATGAAAAGAAAACTTATACTATTTTTTCTGAGGGAAAAAATTTATATGCTCGCTATGGACGGTGAACCACTATAAACAGGTGATCGCTAACACAGATTTCACTGTATATTAAAAAGTTGATATTAAGCTAAAAAAATATATCCATAAGCATTATTATTTGCCCATCAATAATTCTGTTATGAAATAATTCAATTATTTTGTAAATGTTATTTTATAAGTATTTGTTTTTGTAGAAATGAGTTCTATTTTATTGTGCATTTTTAGTTGTACAACTCGTTGTGTGATCCTGTTCTTTAGTTTCTGTATTTTGTATGTACACCTACCGTAAACATAATATATACATAATAAACTTTAATAAATACTCTATATGAAATTTTTTTGTTGTATGACATAAAAAATATTACCGATAGAATGATACAGATAAACACCTTGCTCTAAAAATACGTTTTAGCAAGGCTTTTCATCAAACGGCATTGTCATTGGGGGTCCCCCATCTTTCAGCTGATATCAAATTCCTTGTCTTAGACTTCATCCTCTGCCTAGCTCCCATATGCTCTTTTACCTAGTATAAATTGTATTCACTTCGCTCCCCATCTGCTTCTCTGTCTTTAAAAACCTATCAACCCTCCCAATACGCTAATGGCCCCCCTGAATTCCATCTCAAATATAGGTATACATATATAATATATAAGAAGTCAACTCATCTTCCTATCATCCATTTCGCTGTCATATCTTTTCAGAGAAAAAAAATGTTGCTGATATTAATATGCCTGGATCTTATA
>CP045892.1:17325604-17358388 GCA_013387185.1 Caligus rogercresseyi
TGTTTCTTATTTAGTTATGTTATACAAATTGATCGGATCGCTATTTTTTAGTGATTTTCTTACGATCAAAAGATATAAAGATAGGACCTTTTGCGATACTGCGATCAGCGATCAAATATCGCTATATCGCTATGATCGCCGATCAGAAAAAACTCGATCAACAGTCTGTAATGAATAATAGCATACTGAGTTCACCGGAATCGTTAAGGATAAAATAAACAACTCTGGAAACATTAAGCTCAAGAAAATATTTAAGCCATCAGAGACCTTTATCTATTCAGAGTAATTTTGTTTTTAATACAATGAAGCATTAGGACGAAATTATTGTATAGAAAAGAGTAATCGAATGCTTATAGAATTGGCACTTAATTATCATAATAATACAAATTTATACTAATGTGAAGTGATTATTTATAAATAAATTATTTGATTAAGTTCATTAACGAAAAAGAGAAAATGTATACCACCCCATCTGGACGTGTATTTATAATAATTGTTTATAAACAGGAAAAGGAGGGAAATCAAGAAGAGGGAAAAGAGCTGTTCGCTTTTAAAAGCATTGAACCTTTCATAATCTATTAATATTGTTTATTGTAGTCAGTATAAGATCTCTTTTTAAGTAAGTTAGTTTAACTCACTTAGTTGCTATCAAAGTTAATTAATTAATTAATAATGCAGTTCACCTCAATAGATATTGTTTAGATCGGTTTTAGGAATATTGTATAAAACACTTTTACATGAGGCATTTCAGATAACGCTTTTTGTATTAAGAATATGATAACATTTTATATAAAATGCATTTGAAGGAAACAACTAACTTAGAGGCGAAGCCTATCATTCAAAATACCTCTTTTGAACATTAAGCAGTCCATTTGTTTCGTTTTTTTCATAAAATTAGTCCAATGGGGCCATTAGAGCACTTTTTCGTTCATATATAAAGGATAATATTTGTATAAATTGGATCCATGAGAGGATATTTCAACTGAGCTTCGGTAAGGTAGGGGTGTAAGGAATAATTAGATCTACTCATTCTAGTAAGGTATCAGTTCAAGCCCGTTAGTAGGTTCTCCATTCGCTATACATTCAATTCATTTCATGGCATTACATTACTAGAAAGACAGAAATTAGATTTTGTCATTTAAGTCAAACTTATAAAACGCCTAGATATCTTTTAAAAACTATAATTATGAATATGAAGATCATGAAACCGTCGGAATCCACGACCCAAATGGGACAAATCAAATCACTTAGACATTCCGCTAGTAAAAAGTAGCGAGAGGGAAAGCGTTATTCATACAATAATTAAAGGCGGGATATTTTTTCTTGTAAGATGGGGATGTATCATTTGCCCTCCACTCAATGGCAGAACAGACGACGCCAGAGACATCCTTCTTCCTCTTTGTGAGGGATTGCCTCCTTGGGTTTATTATGAGCAACATATAAACCCTCAAACCCATTAAAACAACAAATGGGTAATTAGCCCCATTTGAATTTAATGAGGATGATAATAGTAATTAATAATAGAAGAATGAAAGTTAAAAGAAAGGGTCCCTTGATTACTGAGACGCCTGTTTATATGGTAATTATACCTCATGAAGTCCCATGCAGAGAGTCAAAGTAGCTTTACATGACGGTCCTTGCATGGATAATTCAATAAATGGCAGGAGAGGTTATATATATATATATATATATATATATATATAATATATATATATATAATATAAATATGTAGTATACTTACAGTAACTTCTAAGTCGATTCTCTCGGGACTGTGCAAAAACAATCGACTTAGGCGAAATTCGAGTTACAAATTTTGATTGCTAAGTCGAAGAAAAATTCGATATACAGGTAGGCGTGTGTGTGTGCACTCCCTCACATGCAGTCGCATGTTTAAAAAAATATTTTCTCCACTTCAACATTTGTGTCTGCTTCCTCGTAATACACAGTGTGAACGGCAGACGCAGTGTATGCGGGCTGTGTTTTGGAAAGTGAGCGCCCTCTTCGACTTATGCGAAGTTATTTTCTGTTTATGTATGTGTTATTGTCAAAATATCTGTTCGACTTAGGCGAAATATCGACTTACAAAATCGACTTGTACGACTTTTATTACACACATGTCATGGAGAAAAAATGGACTTTTGATATATTCGAGTTAGGCGACTTTTCGACTTATGCAATTTCGACTTAGGCGAAGTTGACTGTTTATATATATATATAGAGAGAGAGAGAGACGAGGGGGGTATAACTTTATATAATTCCAATCATTGTATTGATAACACCAAAAAAAAATTATAATTATATTTTGCCTATTTGGTTCCATAGGATTGCATCCGGCAGGATATAAATAAGCAATATAGCATTAAATCCAAAAATTGCAGTGAGGTCAGGTAGGAAGACTTGTACAGGGGTGTGCAGGCGAATCTAGACTTTTTTTAGCACTGAAACAAGATACTCATATCCAAGAACAAGACCTTTTATTGACTTTTTCATATCACACAAATTTATATGACTTTTCTCTTAATGTTCATTCAATCCAACTTCCTCCTTTCACAATAACAGCCTCCACACGGTGCCTGAACCTCCCAACGGCATGAGCCACCTGTTCCCTGGACAAGTTGGCCACTGCCTGGATGATGGCAGCTTTCAAGGAGTCCACAGTGTTGTGAGCACGCTTGTTAGTGTCCCTCTCAAGGACGCCCCACAAGTAGTAGTCGCAGGGGTTGAGGTCAGGGCTGCTGGGGGGCCAGAACTCCTTTGACCAGAACATGTCGAGATTCTCTAAGCACCAGTTTTGCACCAAATTGGACGTGTGGGCGGGAGCTCCATCTTGCTGGTAGAGATAAGGTCTACCAGCAGCAATCTGGGTCATCCGGGCTTCACCACAGTCTGCATGACGTCCAGGTAGACCTCCTTGTTGACATTTTAGCCCTTGGCAAAGAAGTGAGGAGGCATAATGTCTCCCTCGCTGGACATGACCTCCAAGACATGAACTCCGGCCGGGAACTTGGTTCTTCAATGAAGGACCTCATCTGGGTCACTGGCAATCCATCTGTCATTCTGACGGTTGATTTTCGCATCAACACAGAAGATTTGAAGAAGTCGATGATCTTCTTGGCGCACGGCTGCAACGGAGCGCTACAATAATGGCCGTCCTGTGCTCAAGTTCCGAGGACATTTTCAATCTTTTTGTTATTAAACAAAGCTCATAGTATATACTACCAGTTCATACATTTTAAGCTTCTACCCTAACTGGTTCTGAGATACAAGTACTCAAAGTTAGTCTAGATTCGCCTGCACCCCCTGAATCCGTAATGGAATGATTTCTTCTATGGAATATCGTCAGATACTCACACTGGGAGGTCCATGACGAATCACAGCAAATCTTGGAGTTCAAAGATATTTTGTCCTTCATAAATGTATCTGTCTAGTCTTAACCCTAACCAGGCCGGGGGGGGGCGGAATCCACCCCCCCCTCCGGTTTTCTGGGATATTTTCGTGAAAAAAAATAGTTACGCGCTAAAATTTTATGACTTTTAAGATTGAAGTATTGCGCATCTTTTGATACCATTTTCGAAAAAATCGGACCTACCCCTACGGCGCGGCAGGTCATTTTGCGAACGTCCGCGTGGCAAAAACGTGAACTTCCCATAGCATACAATATGCATAAATACCGACTAATTTGCATAATTAATTACTGTATGCAAATTAATTTTACCTGTTCTGTGACATGTATGATATATCAGTATGATACTATGATGTAATAATGCTAAAGATTGATGTTAGTGGCATTAATTTCTGTTATGTGTATGAAAGATCACATTTTGATGCAAAATTTGCATATTTGAATAAATGAACATGCATAATTAAAAAACCTTTTGTTCTATGGTGATGAAATTTCGTGTGGTGTACATTAGTGGAAGACCTAGTTGTGTGCAAATTTCACAAATTTTCGTCGCTCCGTTGCCGAGATCTGAGGGGGGGGTGGAATCCACCCCCCCCGGCTATAGAGGAGCCAAAATAACCCGGCCTGGTTAGGGTTAACATGGTAAAATCAATACTAGTTACTAATTAAAAATTTACCTTAGGGTTAATACTTAATTAATTTGTATTATGTCCGTTTATTTATATCAATGTATCAATTACAGAACATTATTAGTAGAGATAGGAAGATCGTTAATAGATGACATTTATCATTTAGAGTAAAGCGAATATTTATGCATGAAAGTAAATAAAAACAATGATGACATCCCTAGAGATAAAAAGTCGTTTTTAGCTTTCTACTGTGGGAGATATATATATATATATATATATATATATATATATATATATACAAGTCACAATTAGGTATCCTTAATTATTACAGCTTAAAACATCATAACAATTAGGTATCCTTAATTACTACAACTTAAAACATCATAATAACTTGAAACAATAAATTAAGACTTTAAAATTTGAAAAAATTAAACCCATTGCCAGCTTTGAATTTTAAAGCCAATCACATAACAAAGGTAAAAGAACGTTGCGTGGTCGACTCTCAATGTTGGGGGCGCAGGTTCGAATCCCGACAGGGGATGGTCATTTTTGGGTCTACCTCATTGATAAGATCCTAGGTTCAATAGACTAATTTTAATGCTATAATGCTTATTTATATCCTGTTGGATGTAATTCTATCGAACCATACATGCAAAAAAAAGAACGTTGCATCCTTAAGAAAACAATTGTCTCTTCTACATGAACCTCGATCCATGTCATTGTCGAATCCTTAGGGTGGCGAAAAACGTTGTGAAAAGAAGCACGCCCGCAAATACAGCTAAAAGTATCTGGTCCCTGTCTCCTTTCGGATATAAACATAAACAAACTCAATGAAAGCATACCCTAGACCAGTGGTTCCCAAGTGGGGGGCGCGACCCCTAGGGGGGGCGCAGAGCAATTGCAGGGGGGCACGGAAAAACGAATGAATGAAAATATAAATACCGTAGACCAAATAACACTCCTAGAAATGGACAAAAACAAAAAAAGGTAGAGGTTTGTATTAATTACAATGTGTGAAATAAACTACAATGGACTCTAAGAACAAAATGTGTTTATATCCTTTTTTTTGGGAGGGGGGGGGGGGGGGTGTGTAAAAATTTCTTATGTACCAAAGAGGGGCCAGCAAAAAAAAGTTTGGGAACCACTGCCCTAGACGATGTTTAATTCAGACATGATTAAGATTGAGAGATGATAAAGGACGAGACAGGCAATATAAACGGCATGATATCAGCCCACTATTAATGTCATACTTCCGCACATAAATTAGTAGAGATCCAAGATCCAACTATCAGACATAGAAAAATATAGAAAACCGTGTTATCAAAGGGAACAAATCTTGTTTATTTTGTGAGTTTGCGAGAAAGTCCTTTTTTGTGCGATCCTTAGACACATGACTTCCCCACTCCTCTCTAACATGCATAGACCTCAAGTCGCAACGAATTGTCTGTATAATCAAACGTTCATTCAATCCATGAAAAATTCATTCAGCAGAAGTACAAGCAGAAGCACATTCCAATGGCATTGTGTCCTCAATTCAAACGTCAAGGAGGTCAAGTCAACCATGAAATCTTGGATATTTTGTGTGTGTGTGTCACTTGGAAGCAAATAGAAAGATTCCTTATGATTGTCGTTATGAAAAGACGTAGATTATTATTGTTAAGGGGAGAAAATATATATATGTACATGAACACTTGTTATGAGAAGGAGAGGAGAAAGAGAGAGAAGAAATAGTTGATTTGAGTTGTCAAAGATAAAAATGGAGTTTGTTTCCTCAAAGGGAAATGATCTTAAGCAGTGATTTTGACAAATTGACTCTATGTAAAGATTCTCACGACTCCATCATGAGTGCATTATTACTCTATGTGTCAATGAGAAAATGTAACTAAATGAATTGCTTAATTTTTTTTTCTGTATTCTTGTTTTTATTACTTTATTAAGACTTATTACTTATAAAATATATATGTGTTTTTTTAACTAATCCTACGCTTTTCTAAAGCCAGTACTATTTCTTTTATATTATGAAGTAACTCATACGCTCATCAGATGATTAGACGATTCTCTTCAGAAGGGATTTAATAATTAAAACTATCGTGACGTCCTATCTAACGTCACGATATATACATTCGTATATATTGAGATGGCTCCCGAGGGCCTATTGGCGGAAAATTTGTAACCCTAATTTGCCTTAATAGTGGCCGGCAGAGCCTGAGGGCCTTTGGTGGTGGATTTGTAGTCCAAATATGCAGTGTTTCTGCGATAACTTTTTTTTCAACTTGCGATAACGATTAAAACGATAACTTTTTCTCAGCTTGCGATAAAACGGTAAAAATTTCAAAACCCAACTTGCGGTAAGCGATAAACGATAACGATAAAAAGTCCCCAAAAAAAAGTGACGAAGTTTTTTTTAGAAAGGAATTTCCAAAAAAAAGTGATGACATTTTTTTTAAAGAAAGAATCACCAAAAAAAGTGATGACGTTTTGTCTTTTAGAAAAGAATCTCCAAAAAAGTTGACAACGTATTTTTTAGAAAAAAAACTCCAAAATTTTCCTTCAAATTTTTATTCTTACAAAAGTCGTCTTTGAATTTTTGTATTTTTACAAAAGTCGTCTTTGAACTTATCGTTTATCGTTCCTTTTTTTTTTTGGACTAACGATAAGTGTATGAGCGGTAATTTAGAAAACTTTGCGATAAACGATAACGATAAAAGGTTTGACCTCAGCGATAAATATCGTTTATCGTTTATCACTCATTTTATCGCACGCAGGCAACCACTGCAAATATGTCATATTTTTAAAAGGTGGAAAACCGAAAGGCCCAATAATGGTGGTAATGGAGTATATTTTTAACAAGTGTCTAAGAAATGTTCGTCTAAGAAGTGTTTGTCTAAGAAATGGCTATCTAACTAAATTCAAATTACCATTGAGATTGTGTGTCCTAAGACTGTCTCTTACTATATCACTATAAGTATTATTTTTTCTTCAATCCTTCTTTTTTGCGCTGTTCTTCCCTTTATTTTCCTACTCTTTAAAAAATGCAAAAAAAAACCCATCAATTCCTTAAATTGGGACATTTTAAGTAAAAAAAATATAAGGAATTTACTACCCGGATTTTTATTGCTGTTTTCATCTCCATGGATTGGAAATGAGAGCAGAATTTAATACATACATAATTAATTCAGGAATGTGAAGTTAGAAGGTACCCTTCCAAGAATTTATGTTGGACCCTCATTTGCTCAGCTTTTTTCCCTGGGATTTATATTCCAGCCAAGGAACGTACGTAGCTATTTGTTGATTCACCACTTCCATTTGCCGGTAAATTAGGCTTCCCCAAGGCTTACCATGAGGTCTTTGGGAGCCTTTTTCTGCGTGAGTCTTCACGCTACTCAAAGCACTTTTTTTATTCGTCAAAGTATATACTCGTAATAACGATAAAAATAACAATAAAAAAATAATAATACGAGGCTGGGTCACGATATAGCACTGTCAGCACTTATATATGTATGTATAGCCATGGGGTACAAATTGGTGTTTGAGTGTGGGTATTATATAGATATGATTCTTTCTAATACGTGGTGCTTCCAGGTACTACGAAATATAACTCAATAGTTTTAAAAATAACGATTCTCTTTCTTTTAATACATACTTTTATATGTTTAAAATATTTTTCCAGAAATAACAGAAATTTCGTAGACTTGGTGACTTTTAATATTTAATATAAAACTGCCATGAGATGTGACCACATTAATTTAAAACTATTATAACTGTAATGGTTCAGCTAGAAAATATTACGAGGTCTAAAATGTATACATAACGAAATTAAATAACAAAGTATAGTCAAAAAAGAAGAAGAAAGAAAACACTAAAAGTCTTCACAAAATGGTTAAAAGTAAAAATAATAAACAGATGGGAGCCGTCATGACTAGTCTGCCAACAAATTTCCTTACTTCCCCATACTCTGGACCCATCTGAGTTCTGGGAAGATATTCCAAACTCTAGCTGCTAAAGATGTAAATGTCCTTTGTGGGATTGGTCAGAAGCGTGTACAGCACTCCTTTCTTATTATTGAAAGGAAGATATGTCTGGACGCTATTGAATGGATACCTGTTTAAAAAAGTGACCTTATCAAAGTAATATATAGATGCAATTTTGATGTCATTATATTTTTTTCCGAAATATAACCAACTAGATAAGTAATCAATCCTCTTTTTTCTATATTTTTAATTTACTAATGCAATAAATTATAATCAGGGATTATGTGTAATCTTTTGGGGGATAGGGCCACAATTACCATTTATTACAATCCCACTGCCAATGATTCTTCATGTTTCATATGCTTATAATTTATCCGGCGTTGCCTGGGATTATATATATATATATTTGTTTGTTTGTTTGAGGGTAGGATCCAAGAGTACGAATTGAAGTCGAGTCTGAGTCCAGGGCGAATCGTTACGATCTTAACCCTTCCCTAGAACACACAACCACTTAACATGTTGTTTACCCATTCTACCTCGGGAAGCCAACGGTTCAATGTTACAAAAAATTGCGGTATCGTTTACTTGGAACAAAGAAATATATATATTATATCAGATGTCGCCGTACGCTGAAAAATTATCGTTCGTCGTTCGTTTGTCGTTCACCAAAAGTTGTCGTTCATCGCTCGTTTGTCGTTCGTCATTCTGAAAAAAAAATTGACGACGTTTTTTGTAGAAAGGAATTTTTTCTCGCCATTCTGAAAAATGATGACGGTTTTTTTAAAGGAAAAAATTTATTTTTATGAAAATAAAAGCCTTTGTCTTTTATTTGGCGCCAAAAAACGAGCGACGAACGATAACGAATTTTCCTTATCGTCGTCGTTCGTCAAAAACTTTGTCGTTCATCGTTCGCAAACGACAACAAATGAACGATAATTCAACCAGTCATATATATTTATATAATCCCAGGCAACGCCGGATATAATTATAAGCTAAATTCACCAATTTAAAAATAAGCGTTTTCGATTCATACTCGTATTTATACCCTACGGTGGATAAGAAAAAACTATGTCACAATTAGTTAGTGAAGAATATATTTACTGTTCAAATACATATACAATAAAGAAAATTATATCACACCCTACAAATCACAAATTAAATGTATTGATAAATTATAAATCATTTTTTATATTTTATTTAATGCACATAAGTAGATTGTACTGATTTATATGGTCTCCTACGTTATATCAAGTAGTTTTCCGTGTTTACTCACTAGACCTACTGTATAAAGAATTGTGAACTCAGATGTTATTAAGCACCCCCCCTTTGATTTATATGAAAATCCCTTCTTTAGGTATGTACAAGCATTCAAGTCAGACATGTCATGGCTCGTCTTCTTAGCCTACCTCATATGATTATTAAATTGTTATGTTGCTTTTTCGAGATACTGTCACATTATGTGAGGGATTGTTTAATCATATTTAAAAAAAGCGCCACACAAGAAAAAAATATGTACATAAATGTATAAAAGATTTATTCCATGAGTATTTTATTATTATTGTTGTTGTTCTTATTATTATTGTCATTATCCATATAAAGATTAAAGTTTAATAAAATCTACATTCATCCGTAAGGAAGGCCATTAAATACTCGTATTCAATTATCTTATGAGTACGTTCATGGCACGACTTCACAAAATATATATAACTTTTATGAGTTTTATTCAATAGAAAAAGAAGCATTTTTGAAGGGATGATGTTATTTTTTTTTGTGATGTTCGTATATTGTTCAAGTATAAACTTTTAGAAATTGATACTTATGGATTTTTTTTGCAGTTCCTAATTGGATAAAATAGTTGATAAAATCCTTTTTCCTTATTTAAAAAGAAGCTTTTTACATAAATAAATTAGATATTAGGTTCGTTCGACTAATTATAATGATATAAGTCTTATTTATATCCGCACGGATGCTATTCTATCGAACCAGATAGGAAAAAATAAACCGGATCTTATTCCTTTTTCATTTTTTAGGAAAAACATTTGTGATATGCGGCTTTTCACAAATTGAATTCAGTAACATTTCTCGAATATGCCAAATATTGACATATTATGAATCGTTTTAAAGAGACTTTTTAAACCCGTGGTTCCCAACAGAAGTCCAGTGGACCCCTTGGGGGTCCACGAAGGCCTGGCCGGGGGTCCACATGTAATGATCATTTTTTTCTTTGAAAAAACGTCATCACACTTTTAGAAATTATTTCTAAAAAAAACGTCGTCACTTTTTTTCTTTTCTAAAAAAACGTCCTCACTTTTTTTGGAAATTCTTTTCTAAAAAAAACGTCATCACTTTTTCTGGAGATTCTTTTCTAAAAAAATGTCGTAACTGAACGCTATTTTTTTTAACGCTGAACGCAAAAAAAGCTGAACGCTCTCAAGCCTGGATATAAGTCAAAAATAAAATTATAATTGTACTTCGCAGATGTCTTGCATTGAAATTGAAATTCGCGTTTTTGACAAAATTGAGGCGGGGTCCACGGAAAGTGCCCGAAGACCGTTAGGGGTGCACGAGCCGAATCCAGTTGGGAACCACTGTTTTAAACTATCTTTTGTAGTTATGACCTTATTGAAATCTATTTGTTCGAAACCAGTTCACCTAGACCAGGGATCGACAGCCCGCGGCTCTAGAGCCTCATGCGGCTCATTGGAGTTTTTCCAAAGACGTTAGAATATGGGGAAAAAGATGGGAAGGAAAATATATAGGACCAAAATGTGCACCGTATGAAGGTTATTTAAGGAATTAATTTTTTTGCGGCTCCAGACACATCTTTTAATTTTTTTTGGTCCGTTATGACTCTTTCAACATTTTGGGTTGCAGACACTTGACCTAGACAGAGAGAGTACTCTGTCTATATCCCTGACCAAGGCTTAACCATATTTTTTTTTAATATTTTAAATGTATCAAAAGTATATGTAATGTAACATTACAATCGATGACGCTTGCCTGTGTGACGTCATTGAAATGCACCGGCAAGTGAAAAGTCAGCTCTATAGCAATATGGGCATATCTTATATTTCAATATAATAAAGCTGCTAAATGGCCCGTGAAATAGGATTAAGACTAAAAAGTTTTCATGCTTGGAATATATATGTAAAAAACAGACTTGTTGCTTTGTCGTTCATTTGTAATCGTTCGTCGTTCGCGAACGATGAATGACAAAAAAATTGACGAAAAAATTCCTATCGTTCGTTTTTGGCGTCAAAAAAGGCTAAGATTTTTATTTTTCAAGGGAAAATTTTCTTACTAAAAAAAACGTCATCACTTTTTCAGAATGACGAGAAAAAAAAAAAATCCTTTCGATTTTTTTTAGAATGAACGAACGATTCAATCTTAAAACGAACATAAATAATGACAATAACTTTTAGAGAACGACAATTTTTTGCGAATGTCAAACAAGTCTGGTATAAATACTTAATTTTATGAACATCAAAGCAATGCTAAAAAAATATCCCCACAAAAAAATGCCATTCATTTTTGTTGCGCAATTTAAAAAAAACGAAAACAAGTGAAATTTATTTTCTAAAAAACAACATAGAAATATCCAAGAAATAGTTTATTTAAATTAATTTAAAATCCGTCATGATATTTTACACCATTGTCAAATATCGACATACGAACCTAATTTAGATCAAGATTATATATTCCTTAATATTTAAAAAATGTACGGGTTAGAAGATGAACTTCAAATAATGAATCCGCATTGATCTTATGGAAATGTTGAGGAATTTGAGCGAGTTATTCAAGTTATATAGATAATATATATGTAGTACTTTTATCGCTTTTATTTCAATATAAGTATCACATAATGACGGCGATACTTAGTTCAATGAACTAAAGTACAGAAATCCAGCAATAAGCAATCTATACTCAAAGCCTTGAATAGTTTAAAGATGTTTTGTATTCCTTTGAAATAACAAAACATATATTTAACATATAAACCCCCGATTGAAACCAAAGATAATATATTAGATCAATCCAGATTATACATGATGCTTATTTAGCTAGACAAGATCAAAGAGATATAAGGAGCTTGTTCCCTTCAATAGCAGAGAAACATCGTTCAGCTGTCGCTTGTGCCTAATATAAACAAAGTTATTTGCACTACGTCATCGTAAGTTGATCATAGAGAAAGAAAAATTTGTTTATATTGGGCACAATGACTTATGCCTCTGAAGAATCCCATAAGCTCGGTATGTCTTTATATCTCTATGGACAAGATAAATAAAAGTTCTAGCTCAATATATATATATTGTAAGACGTTCTGTATTAACAAGAAAGCTATAGTCCAAAAAAAGATCTGTCTCGTATTTTACCTGGAGGGTGTCATTCAAACAATACAAATAAAAGATCTCAAAATGATGAGGACAGCTGAAAAAAAAAATGCCCTAAATCAAAACCTAATATTATTCTCTTTATTCCCACCAGAAGGCCTAAATTCTCATCCTCATAAAGTAATAAAGAGAAGCTCATTTGTTGGCTCTACAAAAAAAGCCCAAGAATGTATTACGCCCATAATTTCTCTCTAGGTAGTTAGTAGGAGCGTTTAAAGATAATTTATGTATGGTACAGGCAAGGCACTGAGGCTTAAATAAAACGTGTCTTGAATCATGAAGTGGTCAAAATTTATAGACAAACCAAAGAGATCCTCCAACAGCTTTGAATTGATTCCTTAAGTGATAACAAAATATATTTCAATCCTATAAATTACCCGAGCAAGAGCTAAAATATGTATGTAGAAGAATCAATTACTACAGATTGCTGCTATTCCCTCCCTAAAGGAACTCTCGAACATTGACAAGAGCAATTGAAATACCTTTAGCAAGAGTAGTAGTAATAATTGATACCCTTCCGCTTCTTCTAAAAAAAATAGGCCAAAAGACGCACAGATGATATACGAGTCATAAAAAAGCCTCCTAGCGGCCAAAGCCTTTTTTACCCTTTAATCATATGGCAAGAGCTCTAGAGAAGAGAAGGAATGTCCAAAAAATATATGTAGGGATTCAAAAATAATTTGTATTTATATCTTATATTTCTGACAAACTTGGGAGAGTAGGGCTTCTCTTAAAGTGTTTACATATTTTTCCCCTTCATAAGAAACCCTATAAATAATATAACTTAACAAAAAAAAATAATATTAGAATGAGATTCTGACAAAGGATAGAATGGCCAAACAAATTGTGTGGAGTCTTGTAAGGCGGGAGAGAGTAATGTACAAATCATATTGTATATAATAAAAAATAACTTTAAAAATGTAGAATAAAAGCTCGTAGACAATACACATATAGATAAGGTAGAGGTTTATAAATACAAACAAATAAAGGCATTCAAAAAGGAGGAGGGGGGGGGGGGTATTCTTTCATTGATGAATATTATAATTGGCAAGACCTTAAGAATAGTAAGAATATGAGATCATATGAGTTATCATAACGATAGGATCAAATGATATACATATATATGTGGAGGCAATGGAGGACAATACATTAAACATAAGTCTTTAAAATATGTTAACACAGTCTTTGCAAAAAGATAACTTTAGGGGGATTGATCATTGGCCAAAGTCTTATAGGATTCACATTGTTTTGAGAGGTAGAATAATACTTTTTTTAAATTTTCCTCGAGACAAAATAGCAAATATATTTTCCAGAAGGAAAGCATTTAGCTGCTTAGTATGTTTAGAAAGGCTCACTTTTATATATATACAGCAGAGGAGTGGGGTATGTTGCTCAGTCTTACAATAAGCGGGTGCAACGACTTTATAAAGGTCGTTTAACCATGGAATCTTTTTTTCTTCACCGGGATTCACATCGCAATTTCTTCTTTTTGTATTCGAAGACAGAAATATATGTATATATATATATATTACAAGGAACGTACCATAGAAATACAGAGTGCTGAAGCAAAATATATGACGTCATTATGTTAGCGCAAAATGACGTCCTAGAAGTTATTATCTCCAATTTCCGGACAAATAATACAAGGAACCAAAGAATAAAAAATCATTTTCTATGCAATAGAAGGTGCGCGATGGCAATACTATTGATGTCAACACACTCCTTCTGGGGAAAAAAATAATTAATCTGAACACTCAGAATCATCAAAATATTTCATTTAATGTGGATAATTTTTGGTTAAAACATTATCCTGTAAATATATATTTTTGCCTTATACATGATTACAAGAGTAACCGATAAATATTTTAACATATATATTGGCCGTATCGACAAAATCAGCCTTTTATTTAGCTGATAAACTATGTTCATGCTATAATATTTATCCTTTTCCATTGTAAATCATGTAGACAGAAAAAGATGATAATCATAAGGGACACTATCCTTCTCTGGAACCTTACCTTCAAGGTTTTGTCGATTATCAGTACTTGATTCTTAACTCAAGGCCTATTAAAATGGAAAAAAAAATACTTCTAAAAATGGAGGCACCATTACGTCATTGATTGCTAAAATATGACATCATTGAGCGCATATATTTAGCGCTTTATATTCTCTATGGAACGGACCAGTAGGATTTTATCTTACACCAGGAAGAGAATCCGCATTATTGTTTATCACTCGTTCCACTCATGTTTCCAAAGGATTCGTCGTGGCTGGATGAGAATGAAAGGGATGAGGAGTCCAGGGATCGATCCGAGATGGTTCCTTCGGAGGTCCTCATGGATCGAGAGGAAGAAGATGAGGTGTTCGGGGAGAGGGTAATGGGCTCAAAGCCGTAGTCTGTGAAGTAGGGATGGCAGAGAGCCTCTGCAGCCGTGAGGCGGTCACTTGGAGAGAAACAGAGTAACTTCTGCAAAGTGAAGAAAAAAAATCAAATTATTAACCATTCAATTCAACTTAAGTTAAATGCAAAAATGGCGAGATCATTTCATTTTTTTGTTGCATATATTATTCGACAGAATTGCATCCGACTGGATATAAATAAGCATTATAGCATAAAAATTAGTCTCTCGAACCGAGGAATCTCTTATTAATGAGGTAGACCCAAAATGATCATCCCCTCTCAAGAGTATTCGAACATGCGCCCCCAACATTGTGAGTTGAACACGCTTTAACGCACAAGGCTATCGCACTCCCTTCTATTCAAATGTGAAAAAAACCTGTTCAATTTTATTAAATACGAAAGGCAAGGTTTTAATAAAAAAAAAATAGGATTCAAGACAGATGTTCTTAAAGATAGCTTTTTAGTATGGTATAGACGAGAACACCGTTGTAAGTACGAAGACACATTGCAAATAGATATGTTAGAGATAGACATCCTCGATCAGCGGCGTTCAAAAATTGCTAAGCTTCATCTTTAAACTTCAAAAACTATTGTTTAATGTATCATTTCAATATTTTTATTTCTAAATTTGTAGATAAATTTTTAGGAATATTTGTTTTGAGCCTTGCATTTTGTCTTCGAAATATATTTGCATTATATAAAGGTATTTAATATTTGTTATTTCTTAGGTTTTTGGCCAAAAACTGCTTCGGAAATATTAGTTGAATATACGATCGCTGATATGATGAAAAAAATTGCTTAGCTTTCTTAATATTGAAACAAATATTAGCATATATATATAAATTCGCTGGTATTTAACAACATTTAAAACATTGGTGTCAATCATGAAAGAATCTGTTTAAGCTTCTATCGCTTTCATGACATTTGTGTGTGTATATATATATATATACATTATTAAAGGTGAATATTTAGCGTAATCGAATCCACTCGCCTAAATAATCAAGTAAATCACGTGGGCAAAATCTTTTTCCTTGTACAAAACAATTGTTTTCATGGAACTGAATAGTTTTTTCTTCTCCTCTTAGAGAAGTATCTATAGGCTGAGAAATAAGGAATTCGAGGAATTATATTGAAATAAATATTATGGAATAATTTAAGATGTTAAAAAATAGCACCCATCCCTTAGAATAAAAATCCTATTACTCATCTTCTTTCATGGACTGAAAATCTGATAAATTTTATGTCATTCCAATTTTTTTATTATGGCAAGTTAACATTTAAAAGACGCCGCCTTTTTATTTGACTGAAAAATATTTCTTTTATTATTATTGGGAGACCTTTCAAATTGCGAATAGTTTATTTAAAAAATGTTTTGTAAGTATCACGTCTCAGTTGGATTTACTTTCTGAATTTAAACATAACATGTAGACAATGCAATTGGGTTATTAAGTCTTACTAATAAAAATATATTCCTCTTTTTCAAAATATACATTATAATTTATCGTTTTAATTAAGACCAAAATCATTCTACAGTATATTACATAGTTATGATCTATATTGATGTGCAATTAAAGAACTTAATTTCTCGAAAAGTTAAATATATTTATCTTAAATAATGATATGTTTCGAGCAATCAAAAAAAGTTATAATTGACTCTACTAAAAGACCAGATCTCGAATGGAGGTCTGTTTTGTCAAATTCTCCATTGTACACTCTTCTTATGATGAGTTCCGTATCTTCAAATGACCTACTCTTAACTATATCGCCTAGTTGGGCGGCAGTTCAGCGAGTAATCTGGAATTTTGGTCCGGTTTGTGACTCCTCTTCAACTGTCGATATAATTACTCAAAATGCGAGTAAGAAGGCTTTCTTCAAATTAACTGAGGAGCCAAAAAAAATTGGAGCGTGAAGCCTTGGAGAAAGGAATTTTTACTTTTCACGATCTGGTTATTCATGAAGACTCGGCATTGAGCTGTGGTAAATTTCGTTTTCCTTTCCATATATACTACCCCTCGTCCATGGCATCTAAAGCTTGAGCCTCCCTCCTATAAGGAAGAGGCCCATGATGCCTGCATCAAATGGTTAAGGGAACTAAATCTGCATTTAATCGGTTAGGACGGATTAAAGACTCTTTCGGGAATTCATGACTGTTTTAAATTCAATACTCAATTCTAAATTTCAACCAGGTGTCTATATTTTAATACCCCTTGCATTAATTGCGGAACCGTTTTTAATAATATTATACATGCTTTTGTAACATGCCCTTCAATAACTATTTTAAGCGAATTCATAAAATTAGACGTTGTTTGTTCTTCTTTCGAAGTGACAGGTATTATATTATTTGGTATTCCAAGAAAGCAACGGACTAAATCTATTATACAGGCTGTTCACTTCGCCCTATCGAGTGCGAAGGCCCTTATTGGATCAAAACTGTCGAGGAAGGAACCACTGACAAGGCAAGACTTGCGTCCAATTTTATTATCTGCCGCAGCTCGATATACCGCACTGGAATTAAAGATCCCCGGAGTTAGGCCAGATTCATGGAAATATGCGATCGACTTGGTTTCGTACATGGTACCTTCTTCGAGCCGTCACCTCACCTTGCTGAAGAAGATAGTCCTTCAATATCACCGTTTTTATAACCCCTTATGATTTGTTTTTGTTTTTGTTTTTATATTGCGTATTATTTCTGTTTAATTGAGTTTGGGTCTTTTTAGGTAGATTAATTTTAAACTATGTTGATTTATGTATTTTTTAAGCAATTCTACCTTCTATTTTATAATTGTATTTTATGTATATTTTATGTATTACAATTTTAAATAAAGACCTTATTTAAAATATAAAATACCTTACTTTTGATTGATTATAAAATTAAATCACTCATAACAGGTCTTCATTCTCATAAATATTAACTCTATATTTATTTTTTAAATATTTTAATTGTTTTCTGACTTACTTGAAGTAAATCCTTTCCCTGTTCATCGATTTCTGGAAGAAGCTCAGACCAGTCCCTCTTTCGGAAGTTTGAAAAGTTTGATAGCGTAACGGCGGATGAATCCGACCACTCATTCTCACTCGGCGTCCCGATGACCTCAAAAATCTTGGCGAGCTGTCCCATTTCATTTTGCCCCGGGAAGAGGGGCTTCCTCAGGAACAGCTCTGCAAAAATGCATCCACAACTCCACATGTCCACAGGCGTAGCGTATGACAGTCCCATGAGAACCTCGGGGCTACGATACCAAAGTGTGACAACCTAATAAAAAAAACATAATAACTAACATTTACAAAAAAACCTTTATGATTAACCAAATACATACCACAGAAGTAAGAAGGGTATAAAACTCGTAAATCCGAGCCAGACCAAAATCAGTGAGCTTGACCGTCAAGTCCCTGGTGATAAGGAGATTCTGAGGTTTGAGATCTCTGTGAACAATGCGATGACTATGCAGAAAGTCAATCCCATTCATAATTGAAAAAATATATCCTTTAAAAAAATAAAGATTAAAAATCCGTTGCACATTTTTGTTTAAAAAATATTCGAACCTTGATCCTATCCGGGCTGAGCCCGGGCGATGGACAGTTCTCGAGGTAGGAGGCGAGATCCTGATGTACGTGCTCAAATACCAAATAAAGCGACATTTCCCTGTCTCGTCGATGACCATGACATATATCCAACAGCCTTTTATAAGAAAATACTAAATATAGTATCGTACAACTCATAATTCATGTCAAGTAAGGGTTGACATAGCTAATTGAATACCCCCTTTAGGTAAGAAGAAAAATCATGCCCATTTATGGAAAAGCACAAAGAAAAAAAATCACTCTTCTCCCCCTTGTTTTTTACCCCGAACATACTTTAATAATTGAAAACATGATTCATTAGAAACTGAAGAAAAAATAGTGAATTGAAAGCCCTTCTGTTTCTAAATAAGTGTCGATTTTCCTTTTTCTCATTTTATAGTCAAACTTACGAGTCTTCTTTCTTCTTAGTGGGACAGATAACCCATCTCATCTTTCTAGAATAGGGTAAAAAAGCCCTATTGTTTTAAGGGCAATGTGAGGTGTGCCTTCAGGGGGTCAAGAATGTTGTCCAAGAAAGTGAAGGACAACCATTGACGAAATAGTTTTAAGAGGGGGGGGGGGGACGACCTTATTCGGAAGGTCTGGAATTTTAATGGGCCAAAGAGCTGAGAGGAGGCGGGGAATAATTACATGGTATCGATTTCAGTACCGTTCAGAATATTAATGAGGGAACTTAATGATTAATTTGGACACATTAAATATCAAACAAAAAAGGCAGAATAGACATAGCGTTCGTATATTGGGCGAGAAGGCATTTAACAGCATCGTAAAAAATTATATGGCGGGAAGGACGTGCCTTTGCCGCGCAATTTTTTCTCCTTCTTTGGGAGGTACCTACCTCACGATGTTGGGATGTTCAAACTTTTCCAGTTGCTTGAGAAGGGATATTTCCCGTAGGATGGCCATGGGGACTCCATCTTCCGTCAAGGAGAATCGCATTTTCTTGAGGGCAACAATGGTGTCATCAGACTTATTGCGAGCTCTATAAACGGTTCCATAGGCACCTGAAACGACAACCTGCTTCTGAATGGGGCTTTGGATATATTTGCGCAATCATGGACTAAATAAGTATAATGCCGGCGACTATGACCTGATCGAGGATCCAGTGTTTATCTTTTGTCAGTTCGCTTCAATCGGCAAGAATATGACAAAGGACAAACAAGGAGCCCAGAGCAGCAGAGGATCAAT
Source organism: Caligus rogercresseyi (assembly GCA_013387185.1). Taxonomy (NCBI): domain Eukaryota; kingdom Metazoa; phylum Arthropoda; class Copepoda; order Siphonostomatoida; family Caligidae; genus Caligus; species Caligus rogercresseyi. The sequence continues at coordinate 17,345,167 of CP045892.1, forward strand.
ACTGGGGGAGCTTTGAAACAGAATACAAAAAGCACCTCAATATCTTACCGTTCCTATCACATTGAGCTCTTCGTAGTGCGAGGGATCCCGAAGAGCACTCAGGGGTCGACTCGGGGGTTGATTGTCTAGACGAGCCTCCGTTGCGAGGGGGGACTCCGATGTCGGAACTGGGATGCGCTCAGATGAGGAGTCTGGAGGATTGTTGTCCAGCTCCTCTGAGCCACTTCGTCCTGAGCTCATTTCTCCGTCAAGCCAGGCCTTCAAGCGAATCTTCTTCTACTCCACATGGAGTTCATCCATGCCCAGAGACTGGAACACAACTAACAAAACATACGAACACTGAAGCACATAGAGTTTAAAGGATAGCTGCAACGAAGTACTCTTTGGTCGTAATTTTAAACGGATCAAATAATAAAAATAATACTGAGAAGTACTTCTTAACGCGTAATCAACGGGCGTAATCCCTTTTTATTGGTAAGAGAGCAGCTCCGGGGGGACCCGATGAACGTCTTAGGCCCTTCCAAAGAACAAACTGAAGTATCTTTCCTCGTTTTTCATGTATTCAAGGAAGAAGAAGAAAAAAACAAGTAGTCATAAAAACTTAAGCACGCCCAAGTCATCCGCGCTTTTGATTCCCGCCTTTTTTAAATTTTCTTTTCCAGTATTCTCTTTCTATTATACGTACACATTATGTTGTTATTATTCTTATAAAATAGTACATACAATAATGGGTCTCTTCGTAGCTATAATAATAATGAGTACGGTTTACTTTTCCTCCCCTCTGTTTCGTTCTTCGTAGGCAACAACAGATGGTTTTCCCGGTATTTTCATCTTCCCGCTTAAGAGAATGAATCAAATGTCGTTGTCGTCGCACATGAGAAGAAAAAAGAGTTCAAAGGTCGTCGTAAAGGATTGTGGGGGGTTGGGAGTGCGGATAGTATCATTACGATTATTAATATTTGCATGGAAATCAACCACAACACCGTGAGAAAAAAAGGCCCTGAGAAACACACACACACATGTATAGTTTAAATGAGAACATCTCCTGTACATAGTTCCGAAGGAGGAAACTACTCCTTAATGAATGATAGTGAGGATGTTGCTCAAGGAATATTTTACTGTATATTTAAACGAAGATGGTTTTAAGCTGTTCAAAATATATCCCTTTCTTATAATTAAAACAAAACTATTATTTACTTTTTTTGGTTCAGATGTTTATTTATTAGCTAAAATCCATACATTGTAAAAAAAAATAAGAACACACTATTAAGTAGGAGATTAAAAAACACAATCTTAAGACAGTTATGTTAAAAACAAAACATAAATGAACAATATAATTCAAAATTACTGTCTAAAGATAAATCCATAATATAAAATGACTTATTAAAAATTATTTATATTCAATATAAAACGTTGATATCGTCTATTGTCGATTTGATGAGGTTGAGATATTTGAGAGAATTTGAAGGAATAAACTATATGAAATCTCCGGCCCATTACTATTATAAATATTTAAACAATGATTATTTTATGCTAAACTCGCTCCACATCTTTATAAAAGTGTCTTTTGTTCTTCAAAAACTAATACCTGTTATAAGCTGTTATAACAACTAACTAGGGATTAGGCGTTATAGGGTCTACTGGGGGTTGTTGTGACGTCATAATTATGACATATGGAATCCGAGGACCAAGTGACGCTCTTTTTAAGCCCCAATATGATATGATTCAGACACCATAACTCAATATGTCATAATAATCTAGAACCCAATGACCCGCCTGGTTTAAAATCCCAATGTGTCATAATAGAGATATTTAGAGCCAAGGGTCCAGTGAGGCTTGGTCTAAACAATCAATATGTACAACTTGTTACCCCCATGGCCACTGACACTTTAGTTGAACACCCAATATGTCACTATTATAAATGTTTAAATTATGGGTTCATTGGTGGTAGTGGGTTTGGAGCCTTAATAAACTTGAGTTCCTTGGCATTATGAACTTGATGTTCCATGTCATACAAGCGTATTTCCTAGTTATACACTTTTGATGTATCATATATACCAGGAAACGACCGGGTCCGGCTGTTTTTGAACGTGCCGGCCCGGTGTCTAAAAATCACCGGCCGGGACTTTAATATTTTCGTTCGTCCGTCATTCTGAAAGTGAAAACGTTTTTTTTAGACAATAATTTTTAAAATTTCAATAAAATATTTAAAATTATTACGTCATCATTTTTAGATTTTTTAAATTAGGACAAATTATTTCTAAAAAAACGTCGGCACTTTTAGAAGGACGAATGAACGAAAATATATTAAGTCCTGGCCCTAAAAAATTTAAGGTCCCGGCCCGGGCCCCGGCGAAAAAAAGTGTCCCCGGTCGTTTCTGATATATATACTTAAATATATGATCAAAAAAAAATTCGTAACATTATAATCATATAATTCCTTATAATCAATTGCACTATGCTTTATTCGAATTATTATAATGCCTAATATAACCCAGTGAACTATGATGAATTTAACGAAGTTTAAAAACATAAAACTTCAATAAATATTGATTTATAATTAAATAAGTATTATTACTACTAAGATATAAAGTCCTAGCACTACCAAAATGGCTTTATTTGTACTAGGATCTTAATAAAATTAAATAATCCGATCTAAACATATCTATATTAACTCATGGTTTTTTATCAGAGATATCATTGCTTTGTTGAATTAACATTACTGAAAATATTATAAAATTATTGAATTATTGTCATTTAATTTATTTTAATATTTTTCTTTCCTTTTTTAGCTTCTATCAACACATGTATCAATCAATAAAACAAAACCGCTATTAATATATTGGTTAAAATAGGATCTAAGAAGGTGGGAAGTGCAGTTCCGGTGGATATAACTCCGCATGTGCTTAAGGACATTTTGATATGAAACCTAAATTACAGAGGATTTCGTTAAGAATACATCTCAAATCTCTGGTTTTTTTGGTGGCTTCTGAATTTATATAATACAAATTGAAAGCAATGCAACAAGATCTTGACATAAAGAAACTTATTAAAGTTATATTTATTTGATTAGGGCAGAGTTTTAGTTCTCTATTATTGACAGAGGATATTTCTGACTATCAAGTAAATATTGGCGCAAAAATACATTATGGTAATGGTGATTCATCATTATCCGTCATCCTTCAAAAGTATTTATAGTAAGACAGTGTTTATTGTATGTATCTATTACAGTGACGTCAGAGATCAAATAAGTTATTCCGGGTTTTCTTTAAGGTCAAGAGCTTAGATTAATGAAAGTCAGTATATAAACTAATTATAGCTCAATGAAGAGACTGAATGACTTCTCGTAGGTAACGGGCTGATGTCAATGACGTACCAATGGCAACTAAATATCTGACGCCATGGTAAATAAAGGAATCACTGCAAAAAAATTATGTGACATCAAACAATTTGAGGCAGCTCTATCGCTGAAAGAAAAAGAACGAAAAGTTGGGAAAACACGTGTTTTTTCTGTGAATCTACCAAAGGTTCCCCCTTATTTGTACATCAACTCTTATTTTTATTATTTTTGTTATATTCGTCAGCTACTAAGACAGCCGCTAAATTATTCATTGATAATAACAATGATACTCTAACGATTCTATTAATCTGTTCTTTAGCAATTACATATATACACACGGATATTAGGAAGAAAGGGCCGAGGAAATTACAGGGTATAAAGAATTGGACCAAAAAAATGGACAGGAAGAAATACCCAGATAGAAAATGATAATGTATTTTAAAATAACCAAATACATATTGCCCCCTCTCATAAACAACGACAAGGATCCTATCAATATTCAGTATGTTGGTAGATATATAATAAAATCTACCGAATAACGAATCGGCGGCTCTGAATCCCGGCTGTGATAATATTTTATTTACCACTTTTACTCGTAAGGGGGGGGCTTGAAGGATTCTAGTTTGGTATCTTAGTGATGTTATAGTGAAGAAATGAGTCTTTTGAGTAGAAATGAAACAAACCAACAAACAAGAAAAGTCATAATAGTTATTAAAAGATTAAATGCTTGTTCAAAGTTGTATATCATTTTTAAGATCTACTTCATAAAAAGGAAATCAGCTCAAACCTATATTAAATATTAAGATATTACATAGATTAGGACAGTAAAGTTCATTCTAAAAAAGTATTCGTCCAATAATATGATATTTGTGATTAATTTTAAACTCTCTTTTTAATCCAGAAATAGTTAAAAACACAGATGCAGTAACGATTAGTCCTTCATTTACTTTCAATAACTATATTATAATAAATATTGAACCTAATTTTGTCCCTATCAAATAACAATAAAAACATTAATATGTTTATTACTTTTAGATTCGAGCTGGGATATCAGGATTTTTTTAAATAATAGTTGATATTTATATAACGAATAATATTACCAACAAATAATAGGACGTACTCGAAATTTAATGTTTTTTTAAATATTGTAAAGATAAAAAAAATATTTGTAAAATGTTCAGAGGTAGATTTCAATAGAAAAAATCCACTGTTAGCCATGTAATGTTAATTGATATGGGTGGAGCGGAGGTTTTAAAAAATAAAAATCTATGGATGAGGGTGGATCGGTATTCGAAAAGTTGTGCAAAAACTCGTATGCGGAGGGTCAATTATTTTTTAAGAAATCAAGAGTTTTACAATTATTTTTCTATATTCCCAACCATATCGATCAAATCGTGCAGTTGGTGTGGTATAGTATTTAAAACGATATATATATATATCTATATATAATATACGAGGGCTGGTCAATAAGTCCGTGACTTTTAAATGAAACAAAGTTTTTTGACAAAGCTAATTTTTTTTCAACATAGTCTCCTTGAGCTCTATACACTTCGTCCAGCGTTTCTCCAATTTTTTTATCCTTCCAAAAAATAAGATTTCTCGAAGGTCCCAAAATATGTATTGTTTGTGAGATGATTTCATTGTGGAATAAATCTCTTTCCGCAAGCCATTTTTAAGGTTGGAAACAAGAAATAGTCACTCGGGGCTAAATCTGGAGATACAGCGGATGAGGGAGCAATTCATAGCGTAATTCGTAAAATTTCGCCATGGAAACAACACATGTATGGCTCTTGTATTGTCTTGAGTGAGCAAACGCGGCACCATCTGCGGATGATTTTTCATAGCCAAGTGATCTTTCAAAATCGAAACCACTGACCCATGTGATATGCCTAGGGCTTCCATAATCTCTGCGTTACGAAGTCAACTACGTATGGTGCATGCCATGACTTCGATTCGTAGGCTTATGATGGCTCAAAAATCGATGGTCAAACAGGGCTGGTTGGGCTCTGACTAGAGGTGCTATTGTGGCTTGATCAAAAGACCTTGAGATCAAGGGAACAGACACTGTTTACCAAGCTGAGGTGGAGGCTATAAGAAATCTCTCCATTAATCTAAGGAGATAAATAGAGGGACAAAGATTATAATCTTATCGGACAGCCTATCTGCTATTCTAGTCTGGACATGAGACCAGGTGAACTCGTGTCAGCTCAAATTATCGCTTGCAAAAACGCCATAAGCAGGTCTACATGCACGATCACAGTCGGATGGGTAAGGGACACAACAACAGTACTGGGAACGAGTATGCAGACGCTTTGGCTAAAGACGGTGCGAGGAAGGGAACTCCTGTTCGTCCTATATCCATTAGCCAAACAAAAATGCCCTAGACAAGCTACTTTAAAGGGATGGCGGGCCGCTTGGCGTGCAATGAGCACTTGCCGCCAGTCTAAGCTCTTCGTACCAAATCCCTATCTCGGGAGCAAGATTTTTAAGTATAAACGAGCCCAAATCTGCGTCATCGTTGGAATGGTCACCGGTCATATCGCCTCAAACAGGCATCTTTACAAGATGGGAAAGGCCATAACTCCAATCTGCCGACTCTGCGACGGAGTTACCATCTCATTTTTGGTTGTCCGCCTTAAGACAAAAAATGATGGCACTTGAGGGAGAGATCGGGGAGCAACGTTTATCACTCGAGGATTTCATTTTTAAATCGTTAAATGCTTAAAAATATCTGCATTACTAAATATTAATAAAGATAGCTCCTACCGGCTGATACCGGATTAAGTTCCGGTGAGGGGGGTCCAATCTAGGAGCTAAACAAACAAACAAATCCTGCACTTCAATCTCCGATCGGCCAACACCATATCATGATTTTTTGAATTGCTTCTGGTGTAGCGACTTCAACTAGAGTGTTCAATGGTGCTTGTACGACCACAACGAAATTCTGTAAACCACTTTTTACCATTGATATCGATGAGGCAGAGTCTACAGAAGTAGTTATCGAGTTAGCCTTGTGTCAGCGATGGGTTTCTGCAAACAGAATGCTTGATGAGCACACGAAATTCACTTTTCTCAATTTTCAACACACTTACCCCCGAAGTGTTTGTCTGTAAGACTGTAAAAACAAACAAAAAGACCCAGGTGTTCAAACTTAACAGAAGTCAGTGATAGATGCTTGTTGACAGGAGCAGGGTTGAAAACCAAATTATATGGACGGAAATACAAAAAGTCACGGACTTATGACCAACCATCGTATATATATATATATATTTATTTATATACAGTCGCCTCGCTACTTCGCCCCTCGACATCTTGGATTTTATAAGCGACGGAAGGCTTGGCTTTTTCACGGCAAAACGTCCATATTGAACTCAATGGGCAGAATTTCAACAAAGACTTAAGTCTAATATCACCTATTGATAATTAATTCATCCTTTAATCTGTAGTGACACCTCCTGGTCTCTTGTTAAAAATGGCGGTAGGTTTAAACGTCGGTAATGTCAAATCTCTTAAATTTCAATATATATCAACATCGTGACCCTCATTATATATCGCAGTGGTCGTGTAGTGATCCGGGCCGTCGCGACTTTGCAAGGACGACTGTATGTATATGGGGTGGTACTATGGATAACATAAATTTATTTCATTGTTAATGTGCGATAGTCGCGTGCGTTAAAGCTTGTATAACTTTCTATGGTGGGGGCGCAGGTTCGAATCCCGGGAGGGGGTGATAATTTTTGGTCTACCTCATTAATAAGAGATTCCTCGGTTCGATAGACTAATTTTAATGCTATAATGCTTATTTATATCATTTTTGATCTACCTTATTGATAAGATCCTTGGTTCGATAGACTAATTATATAATGCTTATTTGTATCATTTCGGATGCAATTCTATCAAACCATAAAGGCAAAAAAAAGAATTGGTTGTCACAGTTCTGATATTGAAGATTTTGTAAGAATACGCTTGGAATAAAAAAATTCTTCAAAGATAAGTGACTCCTCCTACCTATGTATATCACTGATAATTACATTGGCTATAATTGTTTCCATAGTGTTTGACGTAGCTTTTGCAACCACAGACTCTTAAGAGTCCTCTTTCCCTAATTTATATAAAAAATCTTACAGAGAGAGCATTTCCAATCAAGCTCATGGTTTCGAAGAAAAACTAATTTTCTCCTGAAATAAGTTATTTATAACATATAGACGGTTCTTTGGTATTTCGACATTTCTACATCGATTTATGGGGCGTTAAATGCTCTGTGCCTAATAAAACCTCCATTTTTGGTTTTACAGGCTTGTGTGTACGCATAAAATATTTATTGGTTTGAATATTAAAGGTTTTTTTACTACAAAATAATATATAAAAAGCGTTACGAGGTCCAGAGACTTTGCAATAAATTACATTTTTAAGACGTTTATTTTCCTATGTTCTTATATGATTTTATACTTTCTTAATTGACCCGTGGAAGTTCATACAGATATGTAGTTTTGTATTTTATGGATGCCGAATTTATTATTGTTTTTGATATAAAAGGGAGGCTGACATTTCACAAGTATAAGTGTAATTTTTATCATGAATATGATGATTTATTAATTTATATCTTTGAAATTTTGTTAGCAGTTGGAAGAATTATTATTGAAGGATATATTTATTCTTAATAAAATAACATTTGGGTTATCAAAATTTACCAATATTAAAATAGTATCTTGAGGGCTGATGATAAAATTTGACAACATTGGCTGTGTTCGTAATGGAGTCATCAAAACGGAAGGGACTCTGAGTGAGATAGTCGTATACTCGCTTCGATTGATAAAATAATTCCCTTATTAAATCATCGTGCTCAATAACTCGATTGTGTATAAAAAGCAGATTGGTTTTGAATTTAGGATTGGAAATTTAATAGCCTTGGCTTTGGGGACTGAGGTCCAGCATTCTTTGCCGACCCAATACGTATCTCTCCTAATATAGTTTTAACTAATTTTTTCCATTCTTATTCGATCTTACTTCTTTACATATTTATATTTATTTATTATACAGAATTATATTTATCTTTTATATATATTGTATATATATGGTCAATGAATACTAAAACAACAAGGAAAAGAAGGCTTGCGAGGAAAATACGATGAGGGATCTAAAAAGGAAAAAGGAGAATACGCGTACATTCTCCCCTTTTCTTATTTATTTCATAACAAATTATGATTTTGAGAACGAAATATATTTTTTTTACTATTTACAAATTTTATGGACATATGTTAAATAAACATGGATACATTTAAGACATTCTGCAAAATTATAATAACATACATACATTTTTTACATTTCTCCTTTAAGTTTTTTCAATCTCTTAGAATTATTTGTCATATTTTGACTGCTTGTTTTTCTTCTGTTTTGTGAATTTGGTCATTGATTTCCGAAACATAATTTTTGGACATACAATTAAAAAATTTAGCAGCGATTTGTGGAATAATTTTTTTTTCAAAGGAATGGTCTTCTTTGCATTCTGCTAAAATAATTTCCAAAGCGTAAGTATCATTTTCGAAAGTTTAATAAACGAAAGAACAAAAATATTTTTTGAATAAGGGGAAGAAATCAACTCTTTGAAGATACTTTTTGAATTTTGAATTTCTGAAAAAATGCATAAACAAAGAACGCGTCAAAAAAAAGAACATCAGAAGGACGAGTTAGCCCACCCTCGATAATTTGATCTAAAAGTTTACTTTCATCATCAATATTTCTAAGGGGAATAATTTTACATCGAATTTTTTATTTAAAGCTGTCAATAAATTGTGGCAAGAATGACAGGCTATAGTTTTACATAAGGAATGCCCGATATAACCAGAACAAAAGTAAACTATAGATACGTCATTAATATATTTAAATGAATCTTTAAAAGTGAAATGTTTTAAATTGGAAAATATATTTAAAGAAGAAGACTTAATCTTTTCATTTGTTAAATTTATATCCTCAGAAAAATGATATTCCAGATCTTTCAGTGAAATTTGCCTAACTTATGATATTCTTCATTCGAAGGCATTTTCTGAATCCAAATATTGGCGAACGCTTAATTCAAAATACACGAAATAGGGTCTTAATTACTTGATCATCATCCACCCCATAAAATTCCCAGCAAAATATTCAACTCGTTTTGTACAATATGTTTCGTCAAAAATTATACTAATATTTTTATCCCTATTTTGACTTAGAGCCTTGAAGCGAGCCTTTAGGTAAGTTATTGTTGAGTCAGCCAATCCAGTTTCTAAATTCAAAGATGAAGGAAGTTCCGTAAGGCGACGTATTGTAGGTAATGTGAGAACTTCTTTACGTAGATCTCTATAAAGACTCGTTGAGAAACCTTTCCAGGACATAGATAAGGCGTACAAGGCAGGACTGTATCTCCGTGGTTGTGGACATTTAAACAACAAGGATAATTGTTCAATCAAAAAGTTTAATTTCTTCTCTTGTGCTTCGTCCAAATGGGGCAAGATATTTGTCAAATGATTTAAAGCTGTGTTTAATTCATTTTCCAAACTAAATAGTTGATTGGTGGAAGAATTGATGTCAATGAATTTAAGAAGGCCAAAATATTAAGAAGGGTGTCACATTTTGTAATATGATTGTTCTTGGTGATATGTTCGAGATGATTAAAAGATAGATATCTATCTTTCACCCTGAAAAATACAACATAGCAGGGAATAAAGTCATCGTAGTTGTATGAATCAGTATTAATAAGAAAATACTGAGGAATAGTCAAGTTTGATATGTGAAAATAATATATATGTATACACTCAGAGAGTGCAAACCTCCGCCGATCCCACCAAATGAATCACTTAACGGAATTACAATCCAATCATATGTCTACATAAGTAGGTGTGTTTGGTGAATAATGAGTGAGGAGAGAGCCATCCTTAAAAATCTCTATTGACGTCATACTAGTTATTCGTCAATTCAGAAATACGTCACTGGATGTTTAAAATATTTTATTTTCTCCATCATGCTCTTAATATTAGCGTTATATTTTATTTAATATTAAGAGGAAGAGGGGAAGAGAAAGAAGTTTAAGCACCCAGAGACGTAGTCCTAAGCTGATAAACGAACAATATTACGTCAATGAAATTTTTTAAGCGTTTGTTCTTCTCTACTCCCTGAATACAGACCCCATTTCATTACCTCCGCCGAAGGAGGTATTGTTTTCACTGGCGTTGGTTTGTTGGTTTGTTTGTTTGTTGGTTTGTTGGTTTGTCAGCAGGATAATTCAAAAAGTACCGAACGGATTCGGATGAAACTTTGTGGAGTTGTTAGAAGTGCCAAAGAGAGAAGTGATTAAATTTTAGCATCTCTGAGTTGCAGAATTAAGATGCAAAATGAGCTAAATACTACTAAATTTTTCAAGTTAGCCTACTCTGCCAATAGATGTCGCTGTGCTGTGAAATTGGGTGCAAGGAGCGTCTTCCTCTCGGAATTTCCGTCTAGGGGAACCCCCCCCGTCCCTCTACGCTGCCCCAGTCGTGAAAAATCCGCCTCGGAATGCTCATAAGGAACCCGTGACGGCGGAGGTTTGCACTCTCTGAGTGTATATATGCCTCTAGTTATAAATTTTTTAGTATTTAGCTCATTTTACATCTTAAATAGCGCGCTCAGAGATGCCCAAATTTAATCAATTGTTCCTTTTGGCATTTCCAACAACTCCACAAAGTTCCATCCGAATCCGTTCCGTACTTTTTGAGTTATCCTGCTGACAAACAAACAACAAACTAACAACTAACAAACCACAAACTAACAAACCACAAACTAACAAACCAACAAACCAACGCCAGTGAAACAATACTCCTTCGGCGGAGGTATTAAAGAAGGTTAAGGAATGAAGTTTGGCTTACCGTATATGGGATTGTCATTCTTCATTAATCTTTAGATTGAAGTCTATTGACAGTCCTCCATGACTAAAGTTCATCTTGAAGAACACCAGCTCTTTATCTTTTTCATCATAATGTTCTTGAACGTAGGGACTCATCCTTGGGGAACACATGAAACCGTCTCTTTTTCCCCTCATTGCCCTTTGGTTTGAAGCCACTCTTGCAACCCGGAGCAACACAAACCTTCCCCATTGTCGTCTAGTGAAGATAAGTAGGTAGTTCTAAAACGATTCCTCTACACACTCCACTACTGCATTCACGCGGAAAAGCGAAAATAAATTAGTCGATCCCACTTTGTATTTGTGTTTTGAAAGGTTGCACGACTTTACCATTCCTGATCGTTTTAGTATTCATTGATCTTGTATATATTTAAGTTGCAGCAAATATTTTATCGTTGTATGCAAAATATTCTGCAGGTGTCTTCATTCCTGACAACTAACATATCATAAAGTCTGGTGCCGAAGGTGCTTTTTGATGCACCTAATATATATATATATCAGGAACACGACCGGGCCGGGATTTCCTTCCGTCGTCATTCTGAAAGTGATGCGACTTTTTTTTAGAAAATAATTTTTCCCATAATTTTTTAAAGATTTAAAAATTATTTTCTAAAAGGATGAATGACGTTTTTAAGAAAATAATTTTTAAATATTTTTATAAATATTAAAAATTATTTTATAAAAAAACGTTGTCACTTTCAGAATGACGAAAGTACAAAAAATATTAAAGTCCTGGCCCGGTGATTTTTAGACACCGGACCGGGACGTTAAAAAACACGCGGGACCCAGGCTGGGTACCCGGTCGTTCCTGATATATATATATACATTTATATCGAATGGTAAGTAACCAACTTTTGGAGTTTATTATGTCATTAACAATACTTTTTAAAATCTTTGCTTTATAGCGGTCAAGGACTCATGTACATTACCATCAGTATATCATATATGAGTAGTCTTATATTATATCATGAAAGATAAAGAACCCAACGTGTGCTTATTTTGATCGAACTCAAAAGCAATGATAAAAATTATTATTTTGAAGCACTCAATAAACTGTGTAGTTAAAAACAAAATTTCCAGTGATGCTTACGAATCTATCTCTCTCTCTCTTGGTTCGGCTTTTGTTTAGGAATTCAAAGCCATTTGACTCTTATTATTTTATTATTACCGATGATAATCAAATTACACAAAAAACCCATGAATGTAATGAAGAAACCCCAAGAGGTAAAAAAATTCAAAAAGATCATATTATTTTGACCTTTGCGTGATTTACTATTTATAGTCTCTGTTTACCCCAAATAAAGCCTGAAACGAAACAAAGAGTGAAAAGTTTAGTTAATTTGATAAATAATTGAGTTTAACCCATATTATTGCTTATTTTTTAAGCGTCGGCAGTCTTTTAAACAGTTATTTTCCATGATAACTGTTACTTTACATAATATTATATAAATTTAAAGCTGGTTATATTAAGTTAAAAATAAAATTTTCTCATCGCCTTCAAATTCCTCGAATAGAATAATACAAACATTCAACGAATGACTTAAAAGTCCAATTTTAAGTATTTGACGTAATTTAAAACACTCTTTGATTATATTTACACATATAGAAATGAAGAAATTTAAATGTATTATACCGGCTTAAGAAACCCTCATTGCCTTTTTGTGTTGTAGTAGCATATTTGTTGGCTTCACCAAAAGTTCTAAATAATAATATTATTCTTCGTAGATTTGTTTATCGGCTGTTATAACGGAAATATCACTTGTATGACTATTAGAGGGCCCAATTACTCTTCTCAGTCATGCCCTTTGATGTCCCCTGGTCAACATTAATGCGAACGTGTCATTCGTTTTAGCTGTTGTTCCTCTACATCCGATTCAAATACGCTTAAGGAAAATAATAAAAAAATACGTTGAGCTATCTTCAAAAAGTACTCAAAATATTTAGTTTAGATGAAACGGTGGGTCCTT
>CP045892.1:17358488-17452676 GCA_013387185.1 Caligus rogercresseyi
TTACGTAGGTAGTTTACCAATGGATCTTTAAATTGAATCACGTAACCTCGTGATTGTTTCATAAAGAAAAGCCAGATTAACATCCCAAACAGCCAATAAATAGCATCCCCATTGGTGTAATTGGTTCTTCCTTCTTTCCTCCTTTTTTAGGTGGTAGTTTTATTATTTGAACTTAAATTGTATTACGCAACTTCGACAACAGGTTGTTTTGTAAAAGGTGCCGAATATCGAGTTTATGTTTATATCTTAAAACGGTAAAAAGAAGTGATGAACTTATATCGTAATGCCTGCTCTTTAAAAAGCATTCACGCACATTTACTGTAAACCAATCACGTTGTTGAAGTAACCGTCTGCTATCTGTTTACAATATTTAAAATATTTGGTTAATATATTTCATTAAAGTAATATTAATGAAAAATGAGGATAATGAATAAGTATATTATATTATTGGCATTGATGTTAACTTTAAATGGTTATATAAATTAATCGTGTTACTTAGAGAAATATTTTACTCTTTAAATGACCCCATACAACAATATTCAAAGTTTTTTAATACTTCACAATGACTACATTATTAATTGTTATTTATAACGTATGGATCTGAGTGAATATATTGAATATAATCATAAAACAAGATTAAGTTCTATTAACAAGCAATGACGAAAAGATTATATATCTTATCTCAGTCCTGTATATTTATATAGAAAGAGATACAGTTGATTCCAAGCCACGTCTGCTATCACGTCTCTCCTAACCTCGTTCCTCCTCCATCTGCTAAAATTATATCTTATTTTAATTATGTATATTTTTATTTAAAAAAAATTACATTGTATGGCAAAGTTTATCATCACACCAATTAATAATATAGATTAAACATATTTAACAAATATCATAAGATGATCCCTATTCTTAAGTTGATATAAAATCAGTTAACCGCTAATTTATGATGTTTAAATGGGAACTCTCCCTTCATTTATGAGCTTTGAAATCTTTGGTTTGGTTTATATGAAGCAAAATATATTTTATAAAATCGTTAACTATTCTGAAATATTTAAATTGGAATGAGTAAATAGAATGATTGACAAACTAAAAATTACAAAACTTTTTTATTTATTAAGGAGAGAAAAAAATCTCTCATGTCCTTGTAACCTTTTCTTCCTGTTTGATTTAAAAAAGAAAGGGACAAATATTATGAAAAAACATATGTTTAATAAATTTTTAATGTACCGGTATTATATATTTTTGTTAATATAAATATCCTCTTCTATTATAAATAATGTAGAAAAGAAAAAGTTTATTTATCTATTTAACCTCAATCATTAAAAGGATTTGTTGATTTTTATTTTGCCATTGATCTGCATCTGTCGACAAATATTTATATAGTAAGTGAGGTTGCGCGAATAACCAAGTAAGAATAGTTGCGTGCAAATTTTTGTCGATATTGGAAAGACATTGCTGCGGGGAATACAGCATAGGAAGAAATGGTCTAAGAAAAAATGAACCAGGAGGAAATTATCAAAGATCGAAAAGGAAAATGATGACGCATAGAAAAAAATGGCCAAAATAATCTTTGTCTCTTCTAATATCAACAGCAAGGAAGTCATTTATCTATAATTGCAGAAAAAAAATATTTTTTTGTCATTGTTTATTTAATTATATGAAATTAATATTCCTACAATATTTAGTTGTTTCCACTCAAATACCTCCCTACCCATGTATTTGGGCCATTTCTTCCATTAGTTATATTTAATTTCTTATCTTGGACCAATTTTTCCATCATTTCTGGGTTCATTTCTTCTTTTTTCCATTTTTTCTTGGACCAATTCTTCTAGGCTGTGTTTTCCTGGGCCATTTTCTTCTGGACACCCTTTTTGTTCATATATTTTTTAACCGATCAGGACAATAGTTTCTGAAGAAGAACTGGGTGTAAATTTCCTAAATAAATACTATAATACGATTAAACACAGAGATAAATGAACCCTAGATTTCAGGTTTGCTTTCTACAACTTTCAGCCTGCAAAAGTATTTTTATAGCCTTAACATTATCTTAATTAAATGATGGATGCATATTCAATAGTTATGCTAAAGTCTGTGTTGTATTACATTATCATTAAATAATAAATTTTGTTAACATTATTGTCGATATGAAGCAATAAAATATAGAAACTTAGGTTATTAAATTAATATTACTATAATTATCAACGTTCAGATTAAAAAATAATTAAAATTGGTTTATTTTAATTTTTAAATATTTACATTATGTATTATAGAATATTCAATTATAAATATACTGACTATTCTTATTGAACTAATAATTTTATGATGTCATATAATATATATAAATTGGATATCGAACAAATAGTTATCATAAAAAGTTTTGAAGAATAAACTATTTTTTAACTACATATGATTAAATATTTTATATATATTGTATAAAATTTGTTTAAATCCTCTTAAAAAAGCCTTATACATAACAAAACAGAATTTTACAACTCCAATTAACATCTCTAATCTGTCAGATGTCCTATTATGATATCAACAACTTATATATACATCATGTATTTTGGAATTGAGAGTTGAACTCCCCCTTAGTGCATAGAGATAATCTTGTGATAGTTTGAAAGAAATCGAATAATGGACCCAAAAGTTAAGAAGTTATAAACTTATGTTGTAATTTCCCCCCCGCCTCTAATGTTTTAAATATAAATGCTATTTCAAACAATTTCGTGCAAAATGTAGGTACGATTGCAAGAATTCCAAATTAGTATTTAGTTTTTATGTACATCTAAATTGAACGAAATATTAATGTTTTGAAATAGTAGTTTTTATGAAAATACCCCAAAAATGACTATTTCAAAACATTAACTCTCAACTCTCAAATCCGAAATACGTGAAATAAGAATCACACACACACACACACTATATATATATATATATATATATATATATATATATATATATATATATATATATATATATAATTGTTTACATATACAAAAACATTTTATTTATTTACAAAGTTGATTTGATAAAGGCTAATTTCAAAGTCTGTAAATAATAATTCAGAAACAATATAAAAAATATATTAAAAAAAAATAAAATATATAAATATATATATATATATACATATAAACAGGGTATATTTTGATCATAGTTATTTAATGACTGTAACAATAAAAAACCCGAAATATCTATAAATAAACCAAATATTCATTTCGGTTTTTATATTATCAAAACTTTTAACACAAATGTTACAAGACATGAATAATTACAAACTGCTGTACCCAAAAGAGGAGGCATTTTTACCGACGGTTAGTTTTATCATTTGGTTATATTTACAAAAACATTTAATTACTAAAAAAGTGGATATGATAAATGCTAATTTCAAAGTCTGTAAGAAATAACTAAGATACAAAACCCGTTATTGAAATTTGATATATCGGTTCTTTACATAGAATAATTTGTAATATTTAAAACAGCAGTAATTAATAATTTATATAAGTTATTGATTGAAACATTTACAAAATGAGGTATTCGTGTAAAATGTAAATAAAACAATTGATTTTATTATAATATAATACGACATTACCTTAAATAGTATGCTCAAGAAGATATAAATAATTTAATTATTTGATTTTGCGGCCCTTTCTTAACCAATACCATAATTTTTAATAGTCCCAAGCAAGTATCGGCTTTCACGTAACACTAATAATTATTAATTTAGAACCTTTTTAGACATTGAAACCCCTGACGGCTATAAAATGACTGATACTGTCTAGTCTAATATAAATATAAGCCAACGAGTCATATAACTGGATACACAATATACTCAATAAGTTAGGAAGTAACATATTATAAAAAGCAACTGAATTTGCCTCAAAAAATCTCACTTCGGGTGGAATTCTTGAAATCTTTGGAACAATATAGAGAAAGAAGAAAGTAATCGTTGTTATACTTTCTACAAGGCCGTGAGGAGTCAAAGTGTAAATAACAACGCCTAGGAATTAGAAAAAGAGTGAATCAACAAAAAAACTCATTTTGAGGGTATATGTGTAATATTGTTTCATAAAGCATTTAGCTAAGTCCTCATTTCTAGAATTGGATTTCCCTTTGTCTATTCAAAAGTCTAAATATTAGACGTCATTCATCCAAATGGATAATCCCTAATGAAGCTAAATTGCGTCAAACAACAGTTGGCAAATTTAGCAAATGCTTATCTGCTGAGATGCACTATTTAGGTCGGACATATAGGCAAACAACTCCCAAGAACCTTTCATTTCCATGGGGGAGGGGAATGACTACTTCCATATCAACGGTTCTCCAAAGAAAGAAAGAAAAATCCAGAGTACTCAAAATGATTATTTCTAATAAGGGGTGTTGTATTTCATGTTTCAAATATATATTTATATTAGCAGAGGGAGTACAATCATTATGAATAAAAGACGAATATAGATTTAGAGGAGAAAAGGGTTCCTCGCGTAAGTACAGTATATATAATATGGTATGTATCTATAAAAATATGGTTGGGTACAACCGCACGCGTCATGAATTGATTGAAAAATACTAATGCAATGATTCAAAATACTGATACACTACATGAATAAACGAATACATTAGTGATAGTAAGCGTTGAGTTCGAGGACATCGAAAAAATCATATGGTTGTTGAAAGGATTTGACATAATCATTGGATATCAACATCTTTTTTTCGGTCATCGGATTGAGCAAATGGTAAGTATTTTTTTTCTCTCCGCATTTTTAGAAGAGCAAAGAACGCTTGATGGCTATCACTAAGTTACACATTATATATAAGATAATATTATTACAATAGATATTAATGACAAAAAATTAGGAAGACAAAGAGATCGATGAATTTAGTAATAAAATGATAAGAATAGTACAAATTTATAAATAAAATATATAAAAAGAAAGAATGCCATAATATTGAAAAAGCTTCTATAGAAATGCCGATTATAAGAATAAATTTAATAAATCACGAAAGTAATGCTTTATAATATTATTTATCCCTCGGGGCCTTCGAGAATCCAAAACACCACACACCAATATCTCGAAGACTGTTTCCTCCACCACTTGCATGTAATGCAAAAGGCAGATGGCTACAGGGATTATTTATAAAAGGAGTGTCCTATCACTGTTAAATATCACTAGGGAAGAGCGTTTTTATCTCTTGGATGAATCAGCTGGCATAGGCGGCATTGGCATGAGCATGAATTCCTTGACGATGATCTTGAGGTTCTTGTCTATTACCTCTTGGAGATTGATGTCTTCTCTGTTGATAAGGACCGTGATGGGCGAAGAGTCTGCGGTCTTGCAGTTTAATGGCACAGTGGGTGACGTGGTTTTGCAGGACTCTGCAGTAACTTGGCAGTTGAGAGACTCCGTGCCTTGGGCCGATGAAGGGGGGCTGCAGTTGTCGTCGTGGTCGTCGTTGTGATATCAGAGCTGACCGTGGTGGTGGTCTTTGATATGACGACGCCTTCTTCAGATTCTGATAGCAGTGTTGTCTTCATGGTTGTAAGGTCGAGGACAGGTGAGGCCGTTGAAGTTGTTTCTAGGGAGCTGCTTCTTGTGGTACTCATTAGGGTAGTCAAATCAATGATGGTTGAGGGAGTGTATCCACTGGGAAGGCCAGCAGAGGGAAGGACCGTGAAAACAGATTCACTGCTGGGTGTAGCCCCCGTCGTCGGAACTGAGGTCGAGGATTTTGGGTCATCAGTTGATTCCTCGGTGTCATCAAATTGGATTTTGGAATCGTCAATTACGTTGGAGATATCTGTGGGCAGAACTGTGAATACATTTTCTGAAGGAGAGGGAGTAGTGCTCATGTCCTCGTCCTCATCAATCGAAGGTGAAGTGGTTTGCTTTTCCTCATCAATGGGAATAACTGTGGACGACGTTTCATCTTCTTCTTCCTTCGTTTCCAATGGAGATTCTGAAGTAAAAGAATGAGTCGTTGAATAATCTTCTTGAGTGGGGACCGGCGTTGTTTCATAGGATTCGGCGCTCAAAGAGACTCCACCAATGGGCGAGGGGTTCTTTTCCTTGAATGATGGTGCAGTCGTGACTGGTGCTTCTGATGTGCTAATGCTGTCCTCATTCTTGGGCAAGTCTGTGGCTTGATTAACGTCCTTCGGTAATTCCGTCGCAGCATCCACTGGCAAAACGGTGAAAACATTTTCACCGTCGTTCGCTTGTTTATCTCTTACGTCTTCTGTAGATGTCTCAGAGGGCTCATGTTGCTCAGCTGAGGTGTCATTAGGAGTAAACACACCAGTTGGCAAGACGGTGAATACATTTTCTTCAATTGGAGCCGTTGTGGTTTCTTGATTGAAGGCTTCTTTCTCCGTTGTGTCCAATCCAATCAAGGGCTTCATCGTTGATGAAATAAAGTTGATGATGGTTGTTGAATATTCTTCTGTCTCAGTTGGTCTGGAGCCTTCAGATAGCGGGGATTGAGTGTTGGTCTTAGGAGATGTTGTCATTGATATTAAGTCAATAACAGATGCCTCTGTGGTTGTTGACTCGTCATCGTCATCCTGAATATTGGTGTCATCTTCAGACTTGATTAATGGAGAGTCCGTCGAATAAGTGTTTGGAGTTGTTGCCGTCTCTTCTTCGGGGTTTATTTTGTAACTGCCCAGGTCAAGATCGTATTTTGTTCCGTTCTCAAAGACATGGCGTATCATGAAGGGAGCCAAATCGTTTCCAGGCATGATCAAAGTTTTCCCCACGTCTACATTGTAAAGCTTATCACCAATAAAGAAATATGGAATGTCGTCCACAACTCTGTATGCAGTTATTTGAGGAATGAGGTTTTCCAACTCCTCAATGCTAATACCTTCAGCTTCAGAACTGTCTTCTCAGTTGTGGCCTCCTGTTCGTCATTTGTAGATGGAATGAGGGTTGAGGAGGAGGTGTTTTCATCATTAGATTTGTCTGTGGTTGATTCATGAGTTTCCTTCTGAATGGGTCTTTGTGTAGATAGCTCATCAATAGCATTAGTAGATGTTTTGTCCAACACGTCAACTCCTCCTTGCGTTGTGGATTCGGCACTTTCATTTGTGATGTCAGTCGTAGTGGAATCAAAATCTGAATGTGGCGTTGACTCAGTTGGGAGACCAAATGATTCTTCAGTTGTTAGGGCTGTAGTATCGAGATCATCGTCGTCAAAACTGATAGAAGAGTCTGTTGTCGTCTCTTGGGCCGGCATTGTATGAGTAGACGATTCTGAATGGATTAATGTCTCTGTTGTCGAGATAGTCTTGTCTGTGGAAGTCGAATCACTTGAAGGAACTTCAGATGTAGGTGGTCTCAAGAAAACTTGTTCTTTTGGACGGAAGCCACCAAGAGCGATATCATAGGAGGTTCCATTGGGAAGACATGATGAATAGTAAACGGCATGTTTGAGTCTCCTGGCATAAGAGTTGTCTTTCCGCTATCGACATAATATGTTTTATCATCAATAGTGAAGTATGGGAGGCCATCTATAACGTAATATCCAGTAATACCTGGAAGAATGCCTTCTAACTCTTCGATGGGGTGCTGATTGGTTTATTTGAGTTTTGATCCTTACCAAGGTGAATCTCGTAAAGTGTTCCGTTGGGAAAAGTATGCATGATAACAAGTGAATCTGGATCGTCTCCTCCTTCAGATATGACAGTTGACCCGTCTTCAACATAATATACTTGATCCTTGACAACAAAATATTGAGTGTCGTTAAGAACATAGTATGAGCTAACATCAGGAATAATATCTTCCAACTTCTGAATAGAAACGGCAATTGGGTAAACATTAGAGGTTGTAGTCAATTCGTTCGCTTCAGTTGTTGATATAGATAGATTTGGGCCAGTTTCAACAGTACCAGGGATAATGTCATAATTTTCAAGAGCAATTTCGTCTGTGGTGCCATCCACACCCACAAATTTGATCATAAAAGGTGAGTTTTCATCCCCAGGAATTAATTGAGTCACACCATCATTAACATAGTAGGGAACGCCTGATATCACGAAGTAAGGGGTGTCATCAACAACATAATATGCATTTATGTCTGGAACACGAGCCTTAAGATCGGAAAACGTTATAGGTCTAGCTTCACTTTGAGTGATGTCGGAAATAACTGTATTCGGAGTTGACATATTCATTAGAATAACACCAGGGATAGTGGACAATGTTGACACATCTGTTGCTGAAGGGATTTCTGTTAATGGAGATGAAGTAGTAGTAACTTCTTCATTCTCACCTGAAATACCTATCATCGTAATTTCTTTAACTGAGCCGTCGGGTAAAACATGAGAAATGGTGATTGATCCGTCTTCTTTGTTGGGCACAACAGAAGTTTTCCCATCACTTACTCTCTTGGGTTTACCATCAATGATGAAATATGTTTCTCCATCCTTTTCGAAATATCCAGTGACCTTCGGAAGATCTTTCTCCAATTCTTCGAAGGAAATATCTTCAGCAGAACTCAATTCAGGGGTTTGTTGTTTCTTTGATGCGGAAGTTGTGGTTTCATCTGTTGATTCGGATGATGCTTGAGTTTTGAAAGTTGTGTTGACGTCTAAGGATGAAGTGGTGGTATCTTGAGAAAGAGACCTATCAGTTGTGGATGGAATGTCTTCTTCTGTGAGCTGATTTGAAGAAACCTTAGCTTCCTTCACAGACCCGTCAGGATTAATATTAATGATTGAGATAGTACCATCTTCGTTTGGCTTAACTTGTGTAATTCCAGAATCAACTCTATATGGCTTATTGTCGATGACAAAGTAAGGTATACCTTCTTGGACGTAATAACGGTTTACGTTGGGCAATTCTTTTACTAGGTCATCGAAGGATATATATTCAGGTTTTTCAAAAACAACGATGTCTTCCTGAATTTTTTCTCCATCCTCCTTTGAGAGCTTGGTCGAAGTCTCGAAATTATCTGACGTAGTAGTTGATTCAGTTGTATAATATTCATCAGTAACTTGCTTGGCAGTCATGGTAATTTCCTTGACTGATCCATCAGGCAAAACATGAGAGATGGTAATTGAGCCATCATCTTTGTTTGGGACAACGGAAGTCTTGCCATCGCTTACTTTCTTTGGCTTGCCATCAATGATGAAGAAAGGTTCTCCGTCTTTTTCAACATATCCAGTTACCTTAGGTAGATCTTTCTCCAATTCTCCGAAGGAAATATCCTCAGCAGTACTCAATTCAGTCTCCTGAGGCTTGTCTGATGCAGAAGTCGTTGTTTCGTCTTTCGGTTCTGACGTTCCTTGGGATTTGAAGGTTGTAGTCGCATCCAATGACGATACTGTTGTGTCTCGAGCAAAAGGTGAGTCAGTAGAGAGGGGAATGTCTTCTTGTTTGATTTGATCTGAAGAAACCTTGGCTTCCTTTACAGAACCGTCAGGATTTATGTTAATGATTGAGATAGTGCCATCTTCGTTAGGTTTGACTTGTGTAACTCCAGAATCAACTCTGTAAGGCCTATTGTTTATGATAAAGTAAGGTACATTGCCGCGGACATAATACCGATTCACGTTGGGTAGTTCCTTAACAAGATCATCAAAAGAAATTACATCGACGGTCGTCTCATCTTCTTTGAACAATTCGGTTGGTTCCGTGGTTGTGACTCCTTCAATGATGGTGGTGTCAGATGGAAGAGGAGTAGTTTCGCTGGCTGACACAGTAGTTGAGAGTCCTTGTGTGGTTTGGATGGGCTGAGCTGAAAGTGTGATTTCCTTGACTGATCCATCAGGGTACGTGTGGGAAATAGTGAGGGATCCATCCTCATCATTTGGTGACACTTCTGTTAAACCAGACTGAATCTTTGTTGGCTTTCCATTGATTACAAAGTGAGGAACTCCATCCTTGATATAATATTGGCTAACATTTGGCACTTCTTTCTCGAACTCATCAAAGGTAATTTCATCTACTTTGTCTATACCAAGAGTTGTTAAGTCTACTGATGACATTGTAGTTTCTTCTTCAGTGGGCTTTGCAGTCGTTGAATCGGTAAATGCAACTTCAGACTTTGGTAGATATTTGATTTCCTTTACTTCACCCTCGGGAGAGACATTCCGTACGACAAATGTACCGTCTTCTTTGTTGGGAATGATTTCAGTAACTCCAGAATTAACACGTTTTGGGACACCATTGAAGAAAAAGTAGGGAACACCGTTGTCAATAACATATTTCTCCACATTTGAAGTTCATCCATTAACTGTTCGATAGAAATTTGTTCTGCTTTTTCGCTTATATATGCTGACGTTGTGGTTTCGTAATCGTCTTCTTGTATATTTTCAGATTTTTCTGTGGTGGTTGATTCAAGGAATTCATCTAAACTGGCTTCGTTTTCTTTTTTTGTGAAGTCAATGCCACTTGAAGGGGTGGTCGAGAACAATGTATATTCATCTTGGATCTTTGATGCAAAAAGTTTTACCTTTTTAGTCTCTCCTTCAGGACTTTCATGAATTACTTCGATTGAACCGTCTTCTACATCAGAAATTATTGTTGTAGTTCCATTCGATAATTTCTTAGGTTTTCCATTGATCAAGAAATATGGCGTTCCTGAGTCATCAACAAAGTATGATTAATGTTGGACATGTTATCTTCCAAAACATTAATACTGACATCATCGAACAATTTAGGCGAACTTGTTGTACTAGAGCCTTCAAAGATTGTTTGAGGTGACACAGTTGTACGCAACAAAAATTCATCCTTTACAGGTATGGAGGTGGTATCGTCTATGTAAGCTGAAGTTGTCCTTTCTGATACAAAAGGTTTCTCTGAGGTGAGTAGATGAGATTCAATGCCGGAAGCAAAATTTTGAGTGATTTGACTTCTCCTTGTGGTGTTGTGTGGATAACATTTATGGAACCATCTTCTTGGTCAGGAACGACTTTCGTTTTACCATCTTCGATTCTCTTGGGCTTTCCGTCAATGATGAAATAAGGAACATTGTCCTTCACAAAATATCGACTAATGTTAGGAACTTCATTTGCTAGATCTTCAAAGCTGATGAATTCCATTTCTTCAAGAGGATTAGTCGTTGTCTGATCTGGGAAAACTATTTTGGTATCCTTAGGGGATGACGTAGTGTCTAGGTCAGAGTGAGTTGTTCCGTCAAGCTTTTCTTCTTGATTGAGTGGTGTTGTGGTTTCAAACTGGGAGGTAGTTGTCTGAGGATATTCACTTGGGTCGACAGTGTATTGCTTAATTTCTCCTTCAGGTGTGACGTGGTTAATGACGAATGTTCCGTCAATCAAGTTTGGTACAACCTGTGTTTCACCATTATCAACTCGCCTTGGGATACCATCGATAACAAAGTACGGAATACCTTCATCAACGTAGTACTTTTCAATGGAAGAAAGCTGCTTCTCCAAATCATTGATTGAAATGTCTTTGACAATATCATCAAACTCATCTTTTTGTTCCCCTTCAGTTGCAGGAGCGTATGTGGTCTCAAAGTAATCTGGAGTAGATGTAGTTTTGCTTCCTGTTGAGCCAGTTGATAGTGGTGTTGTTTCTTCTGATGGAACATATTCAACAGATGTGTCCTTCTCAGTGGTCGAAATGGTAGTTTGTTTATCACCAATGTCAGCAGGTGAAATAGTAGTTTCTTGAAATTGAGGTTTTAATGATAAGGATTCGTCCGTAGTTTCCGTTTCTTTGGTTTTGTCGTCACTGGGTGATTTAACAGTAGTAACAACGCCATCTGGTTTAGGAGTAGTTTCCTCACTCGGCAACACAACTTCCTTACCACTTAACTTGATCTCCTCTACTGTACCATTTGGATCAGTATGCATAATCGTTACGGTTCCCTCGTTTTCATCGGATACAATTTTGGTCACCCCAGACTCGACCACCTTTGGCTTGCCATCCACAATGAAATGTGGCACGTCATCTTTGACATAATATCCCGAAATCATAGGTAGCTTCTTTTCAAGATCCTCAAAACTGATGGATTCTGGCTTGGATATGGGTACATTGGAAGTAGTAGATTCTGGAGATGTTTCTTCATCATCATCTTGAATGTCTGTCGACAGAGACGTCGTTACTTTGCCCTCAAAAAGTTCAGTTTTTTCACTACCAGAGATAGTGGTTTCTTCACTTTCTTTTGTGATTTTGGTGGATGTTTCGAGATCATCTATAGCAAGAGTTGATTCAGTCTTTTGAGATGGAGATTCGGTTGTGTAATAATCTTCACTAACTGGCTGAGCAATCATTGTAATTTCTTTAACTGAACCATCGGGTAAAATATGAGAAATGGTGATTGACCCGTCTTCTTTGTTAGGTACAACAGAAGTTTTCCCATCACTTACTCTCTTGGGTTTACCATCAATGATGAAATATGTTTCTCCGTCCTTTTCGAAATATCCAGCGACCTTTGGAAGATCTTTCTCCAATTCTTCGAAGGAAATATCTTCAGCAGAACTCAATTCAGGGTTTGTTGTTTCTTTGATGCGGAAGTTGTGGTTTCATCTGTTGATTCGGATGATACTTGAGTTTTGAAAGTTGTGTTGATGTCTAAGGATGAAGTGGTGGTATCTTGAGAAAGAGACCTATCAGTTGTGGATGGAATGTCTTCTTCTGTGAGCTGATTTGAAGAAACCTTAGCCTCCTTCACAGACCCGTCAGGATTAATATTAATGATTGAGATAGTACCATCTTCGTTTGGCTTAACTTGTGTAATTCCAGAATCAACTCTATAAGGCTTATTGTCGATGACAAAGTAAGGTATACCTTCTTGAACGTAATAACGGTTTACGTTGGGCAATTCTTTTACTAGGTCATCGAAGGATATATATTCAGGTTTTTCAAAATCAAAAATGTCTTCCTGAGTTTTTTCTCCATCTTCCTTTGAGAGCTTGGTCGAAGTCTCGAAATTATCTGATGTGGTTGTTGATTCAGTTGTATAATATTCATCAGTTACTTGCTGGGCAATCATGGTAATTTCCTTGACTGACCCATCAGGCAAAACATGTGAAATGGTAATTGAGCCATCATCTTTGTTTGGGACAACGGAAGTCTTGCCATCGCTTACTTTCTTTGGCTTGCCATCGATGATGAAGAAAGGTTCTCCGTCTTTTTCAACATATCCTGTTACCTTAGGAAGATCTTTCTCCAATTCTCCGAAGGAAATATCCTCAGCAGTACTTAATTCAGTCTCTTGAGGCTTGTCTGATGCAGAAGTCGTTGTTTCGTCTTTCGGTTCTGACGTTCCTTGGGATTTGAAGGTTGTAGTCACATCCAATGACGATACTGTTGTGTCTCGAGCAAAAGGTGAGTCAGTAGAGAGGGGAATGTCTTCTTGTTTGATTTGATCTGAAGAAACCTTGGCTTCCTTTACAGAACCGTCAGGATTTATGTTAATGATTGAGATAGTGCCATCTTCGTTAGGTTTGACTTGTGTAACTCCAGAATCAACTCTGTAAGGCCTATTGTTTATGATAAAGTAAGGTACATTGCCGCGGACATAATACCGATTCACGTTGGGTAGTTCCTTAACAAGATCATCAAAAGAAATTACATCGACGGTCGTCTCATCTTCTTTGAACAATTCGGTTGGTTCCGTGGTTGTGACTCCTTCAATGATGGTGGTGTCAGATGGAAGAGGAGTAGTTTCGCTGGCTGACACAGTAGTTGAGAGTCCTTGTGTGGTTTGGATGGGCTGAGCTGAAAGTGTGATCTCCTTGACTGATCCATCAGGGTACGTGTGGGAAATAGTGAGGGATCCATCCTCATCATTTGGTGACACTTCTGTTAAACCAGACTGAATCTTTGTTGGCTTTCCATTGATTACAAAGTGAGGAACTCCATCCTTGATATAATATTGGCTAACATTTGGCACTTCTTTCTCGAACTCATCAAAGGTAATTTCATCTACTTTGTCGATACCAAGAGTTGTTAAGTCTACTGATGACATTGTAGTTTCTTCTTCAGTGGGCTTTGCAGTCGTTGAATCGGTAAATGCAACTTCAGACTTTGGTAGATATTTGATTTCCTTTACTTCACCCTCGGGAGAGACATTCCGTACGACAAATGTACCGTCTTCTTTGTTGGGAATGATTTCAGTAACTCCAGAATTAACACGTTTTGGGACACCATTGAAGAAAAAGTATGGAACACCGTTGTCAATAACATATTTCTCCACATTTTGAAGTTCATCCATTAACTTCTCAATCGAAATGTCTTCAACAGATTCTAAATCAGAGATAAGGGAATCAGGTTTTTCCTCGTCGTCATCCTCAATTTCGTTTCTTGATCTTTCTGTCGTTGTCGTATATTCGCTTGTGTCTTTGAAGAACTCTTCAGCAGAAGTTGAAGCATCATATGCTTGAGTTGTTGATGTAATTCCTGTTTCTTTTTCTGCAAAAACCTTGAGTGTCTTGACTTCTCCTTGTGGTGTTGTGTGGATAACATTTATGGAACCATCTTCTTGGTCAGGAACGACTTTCGTTTTACCATCTTCGATTCTCTTGGGCTTTCCGTCAATGATGAAATAAGGAACATTGTCCTTCACAAAATATCGACTAATGTTAGGAACTTCATTTGCTAGATCTTCAAAGCTGATGAATTCCATTTCTTCAAGAGGATTAGTCGTTGTCTGATCTGGGAAAACTATTTTGGTATCCTTAGGGGATGACGTAGTGTCTAGGTCAGAGTGAGTTGTTCCGTCAAGCTTTTCTTCTTGATTGAGTGGTGTTGTGGTTTCAAACTGGGAGGTAGTTGTCTGAGGATATTCACTTGGGTCGACAGTGTATTGCTTAATTTCTCCTTCAGGTGTGACGTGGTTAATGACGAATGTTCCGTCAATCAAGTTTGGTACAACCTGTGTTTCACCATTATCAACTCGCCTTGGGATACCATCGATAACAAAGTACGGAATACCTTCATCAACGTAGTACTTTTCAATGGAAGAAAGCTGCTTCTCCAAATCATTGATTGAAATGTCTTTGACAATATCATCAAACTCATCTTTTTGTTCCCCTTCAGTTGCAGGAGCGTATGTGGTCTCAAAGTAATCTGGAGTAGATGTAGTTTTGCTTCCTGTTGAGCCAGTTGATAGTGGTGTTGTTTCTTCTGATGGAACATATTCAACAGATGTGTCCTTCTCAGTGGTCGAAATGGTAGTTTGTTTATCACCAATGTCAGCAGGTGAAATAGTAGTTTCTTGAAATTGAGGTTTTAATGATAAGGATTCGTCCGTAGTTTCCGTTTCTTTGGTTTTGTCGTCACTGGGTGATTTAACAGTAGTAACAACGCCATCTGGTTTAGGAGTAGTTTCCTCACTCGGCAACACAACTTCCTTACCACTTAACTTGATCTCCTCTACTGTACCATTTGGATCAGTATGCATAATCGTTACGGTTCCCTCGTTTTCATCGGATACAATTTTGGTCACCCCAGACTCGACCACCTTTGGCTTGCCATCCACAATGAAATGTGGCACGTCATCTTTGACATAATATCCCGAAATCATAGGTAGCTTCTTTTCAAGATCCTCAAAACTGATGGATTCTGGCTTGGATATGGGTACATTGGAAGTAGTAGATTCTGGAGATGTTTCTTCATCATCATCTTGAATGTCTGTCGACAGAGACGTCGTTACTTTGCCCTCAAAAAGTTCAGTTTTTTCACTACCAGAGATAGTGGTTTCTTCACTTTCTTTTGTGAATTTGGTGGATGTTTCGAGATCATCTATAGCAAGAGTTGATTCAGTCTTTTGAGATGGAGATTCGGTTGTGTAATAATCTTCACTAACTGGCTGAGCAATCATTGTAATTTCTTTAACTGAACCATCGGGTAAAATATGAGAAATGGTGATTGACCCGTCTTCTTTGTTAGGTACAACAGAAGTTTTCCCATCACTTACTCTCTTGGGTTTACCATCAATGATGAAATATGTTTCTCCGTCCTTTTCGAAATATCCAGCGACCTTTGGAAGATCTTTCTCCAATTCTTCGAAGGAAATATCTTCAGCAGAACTCAATTCAGGGTTTGTTGTTTCTTTGATGCGGAAGTTGTGGTTTCATCTGTTGATTCGGATGATACTTGAGTTTTGAAAGTTGTGTTGATGTCTAAGGATGAAGTGGTGGTATCTTGAGAAAGAGACCTATCAGTTGTGGATGGAATGTTTCTTCTGTGAGTTGATTTGAAGAAACCTTAGCCTCCTTCACAGACCCGTCAGGATTAATATTAATGATTGAGATAGTACCATCTTCGTTTGGCTTAACTTGTGTAATTCCAGAATCAACTCTATATGGCTTATTGTCGATGACAAAGTAAGGTATACCTTCTTGAACGTAATAACGGTTTACGTTGGGCAATTCTTTTACTAGGTCATCGAAGGATATATATTCAGGTTTTTCAAAATCAAAATGTCTTCCTGAGTTTTTTCTCCATCTTCCTTTGAGAGCTTGGTCGAAGTCTCGAAATTATCTGATGTGGTTGTTGATTCAGTTGTATAATATTCATCAGTTACTTGCTGGGCAATCATGGTAATTTCCTTGACTGACCCATCAGGCAAAACATGTGAAATGGTAATTGAGCCATCATCTTTGTTTGGGACAACGGAAGTCTTGCCATCGCTTACTTTCTTTGGCTTGCCATCGATGATGAAGAAAGGTTCTCCGTCTTTTTCAACATATCCAGTTACCTTAGGAAGATCTTTCTCCAATTCTCCGAAGGAAATATCCTCAGCAGTACTTAATTCAGTCTCTTGAGGCTTGTCTGATGCAGAAGTCGTTGTTTCGTCTTTCGGTTCTGACGTTCCTTGGGATTTGAAGGTTGTAGTCACATCCAATGACGATACTGTTGTGTCTCGAGCAAAAGGTGAGTCAGTAGAGAGGGGAATGTCTTCTTGTTTGATTTGATCTGAAGAAACCTTGGCTTCCTTTACAGAACCGTCAGGATTAATGTTAATGATTGAGATAGTGCCATCTTCGTTAGGTTTGACTTGTGTAACTCCAGAGTCAACTCTGTAAGGCCTATTGTTTATGATAAAGTAAGGTACATTGCCGCGGACATAATACCGATTCACGTTGGGTAGTTCCTTAACAAGATCATCAAAAGATATATATTCAGGTTTTTCAAAATCAATCACATCTCCTTGTACTGTTTCTCCATCTTCATTATGAATTCAGTTGAAGTCTCGGAATTATCTGAGGCAGTAGTTGATTCAGTTGTATAATATTCATCAGTAACTTGCTGGGCAATCATGGTAATTTCCTTGACTGACCCATCAGGCAAAACATGTGAAATGGTAATTGAGCCATCATCTTTGTTTGGGACAACGGAAGTCTTGCCATCGCTTACTTTCTTTGGCTTGCCATCGATGATGAAGAAAGGTTCTCCGTCTTTTTCAACATATCCAGTTACCTTAGGAAGATCTTTCTCCAATTCTCCGAAGGAAATATCCTCAGCAGTACTTAATTCAGTCTCTGAGGCTTGTCTGATGCAGAAGTCGTTGTTTCGTCTTTCGGTTCTGACGTTCCTTGGGATTTGAAGGTTGTAGTCACATCCAATGACGATACTGTTGTGTCTCGAGCAAAAGGTGAGTCAGTAGAGAGGGGAATGTCTTCTTGTTTGATTTGATCTGAAGAAACCTTGGCTTCCTTTACAGAACCGTCAGGATTAATGTTAATGATTGAGATAGTGCCATCTTCGTTAGGTTTGACTTGTGTAACTCCAGAGTCAACTCTGTAAGGCCTATTGTTTATGATAAAGTAAGGTACATTGCCGCGGACATAATACCGATTCACGTTGGGTAGTTCCTTAACAAGATCATCAAAAGAAATATATTCAGGTTTTTCAAAATCAATCACATCTCCTTGTACTGTTTCTCCATCTTCATTTATGAATGTCAGTTGAAGTCTCGGAATTATCTGAGGCAGTAGTTGATTCAGTTGTATAATATTCATCAGTAACTTGCTGGGCAGTCATGGTAATTTCCTTGACTGATCCATCAGGTAGAACATGAGAAATGGTAATTGAGCCATCATCTTTGTTTGGGACAACGGAAGTCTTGCCATCGCTTACTTTCTTTGGCTTGCCATCGATGATGAAGAAAGGTTCTCCGTCTTTTCAACATATCCAGTTACCTTAGGAAGATCTTTCTCCAATTCTTCGAAGGAAATATCTTCAGCAGTGCTTAATTCATGTTCCTGTGGCTTGGGTGATACAGAAACTGTGACTTCATTGGTTGATGTCTGGGGTTTGAAGGCTGTGGTGACTTCAATGGTGATGGCGTTGTGTCTTGGGGACGAGATTCATCAGTTGAAGATGATGTCTTCTCTGTAGATAGCTGATCCGAAGAAATTCTAGCCTCCTTTACTGACCCATTATCGTCAATATTGACAACCGAAATTGTTCCATCTTCATTTGGTTTAACTTGAGTGACTCCAGAATTAACTGTATAAGGCTTTTTGTTGATGACGAAGTAAGGTATCCACCGCTGACATAATAGCGTGTTACTCGCGGTAGTTCCTTTACTAGGTCTTCAAATGAAATGTAGTTTGGTCTATCAATATTTACTACTTCCTCTTCTATTAGTTGGTCTGATGATATTTTGGCTTCTTTTACAACTCCATTGGGATTGATATTAACAATCGATATAGTTCCATCATCGTTCGGTCGGACTTGGTAACTCCGTTACTCACCTTGTACGGTTTTCTTTTAATCACGAAGTATGGAATGCCTTCATTTATATAGTATCTCGTAACTTCAGGTAGTTTTTTAATCAAACCATCAAAAGAAATTAGTTTCACGGACTTTTCATCTTCTTTGAACAATTCGGTGGGTTCCGTGGTTGTGACTCCTTCGATGATAGTGGTGTCAGATGGAAGAGGAGTAGTTTCGCTTGCTGACAAGTAGTTGAGAGTCCTTGTGTGGTTTGGATGGGCTGAGCTGAAAGTGAGATTTCTTTGACTGATCCATCAGGGTACGTGTGGGAAATAGTGAGGGATCCATCCTCATCATTTGGTGACACTTCTGTTAAACCAGACTGAATCTTAGTTGGCTTTCCATTGATCACAAAGTGAGGAACCCCATCCTTGATGTAATATTGGCTCACATTTGGCACTTCTTTCTCGAACTCATCAAAGGTAATTTCATCTACTTTGTCAATACCAAGAGTTGTTAAGTCTACTGATGACAGTGTAGTTTCTTTTTCTGTGGGCTTTGCAGTCGTTGAATCGGTAAATGCAACTTCAGACTTAGGCAGATATTTGATTTCCTTTACTTCACCCTCGGGAGAGACATTCCGTACGACAAATGTACCGTCTTCTTTGTTAGGAATGATTTCAGTAACTCCAGAATTAACACGTTTTGGGACACCATTGAAGAAAAAGTATGGAACACCATTCTTAATAATATATTTTTGTACATTAGGAAGTTGGTCAGAGAGTTCTTCAATCGATATATCTTCGACACGTTCGTCAAAGTTCTCTTCGTCATCATATTGAATTTCGGTGATGGGTTTCTTGGTTGCTGTTTTATCAATGGATTTGGTGACAAATTTGTCTTGTTGCTCAAGAGGGGAAAGTGTCACTTCCTCCGTTTCTTTTAAAGTATCTGTAGATAATTCAATTTCTCTTCTCGTTCCATTAGGGTCGCGGTGAAGTATTTTGATTATGGTGTTGTCATCATCTTGTATTATTGTTGTTTTTCCAGGGGATATCTTTTTGTCTTTCCGTCTATGATAAAGAAAGGCTCGCCGTCCTTCATGTAGTATCCAGATATTTTTTAGCTTGATTTTCGAACTCATCAAAAGTGATCTCCTCAGTTGGATCTTTTCGGGGGGCCTCATTTGTTTTGGTTCCTAATTGAATTTCTTTTATGGATCCATCGGGTTGCTCATGCCTAATTACAAGAGGCGCTCCTGGATTATCCTTATTCTCAACAATTTCTGTTTTGCCAGGTGAAATTTTATGTGGAACACCATTGATGATGAAGTAAGGGATTCCATTTTTAATATAATATCCAGTTATGTCTTGGATATTTTTCTCCAATTCATCAATTGTGAGTTCACGAGTGTCTTTAGGATCAAATGGTGACTCCTGTTGTTTCAAAGATTTTCCTAGGTTGATTTCGGTAACAAGGCCCTCTGGTGAAATGTGTTTTACAACAAATGACTGACCGTCCTCACTTGGGATAACCTCTGTGGATCCTGGCGAGACCTTGTAGGTCAACCCATTGATTATGAAATGAGGAACATCATTCTTGACAAAGTAACCCGTGAGTTGGGGAATCAGATCTTTCAGTTCCTCAATTGTAATTGTTTTAACTTGATCAGGTTCCTTGCTTACTTGATCTCTTCCCGAGTTCCATTGGTAAACTCGTGTTGGATTACGAGAGCTCCATCATCGTTTTTCTTGATAGCAGTACTGCCAGGCTCCACTCGGTGTGGTCGTCCATTAATTATGAAATAGGTGATACCATCCTGTTCGTAGTAGCCAGTCACCTGGGAAATCAGATTTTTGAGTTCCTCGATACTTATGACTTCTGGTTTTTCTTCTTGGGCTGGAAGCTCAGTGGACTGTGTTCCAACATTTATATCGTAAATCGTTCCATTCGGATAAGTATAGCGAATGGTGAAGGCACTTGAGTCCTTGGGAATAATTTCTGTTTCTCCATCCTGTATGACATATGGGACGTCTTTAATGACAAAGTGGGGAACACCATTCTTAATGTAGTAGCCTGAAAGATTGGGGATGAGTGACTCAAACTCTTGGAGCTCAACAGGAACGGGCGCCTTGTCATCAGAGTGAGTTGCAAGCTGGACCACAGACTTGGTTCCATCTGGATGAGTATATTCAATACTAATGGTTGACTTATCATCATCTGGAATCACTTTGATGCTACCAGGCTGAACTCTGTACACCTTATTTCCGATTATGAAATAAGTGATTCCATCCTTGACGTAGTATCCAGAGAACTCTGAAAGCAAATCTTTAAGTTCATCGAATGTGACCGATTTTGGTTCGCCGTAGACACTATAGGGATCCTTTGAAGGACTCTTTTTATCAGAAACTTGAATCCTTGGCTTTGATCCGAGATCGAATTCCACCACAGTACCATCAGGCTGAGTGTGTTTGATCGTTAGGGATGAATCAGGCTCATTGGGTACGATCTCAGTTTGTCCACCTTCCACTCTATAAGCCTTAGGACCAACGAGGAAGTAAGGTTCGCCATCCAAAATATAATAGCCGGTTATTTGAGGAACCAGGTCTTTCAAACTTTGAATGTCAATATTTTCAGCAGGTCTATTGTCCAAGGTAGGAGATGATTGATTGTCAAAGAGTTCAGTCGGAATATTTTGTTGGGGTTCACCTGACTTTCCAATACTGATTTCATAGACGGTACCATTAGGATAGGTATGCCGAATAACAAGAGAGTCACTCTTGGTTCCTTTTGTTATAGTTGTAGTGCCGGGTCGGACGACATAAGGCTCACCCTGGAGGACAAAGTAAGTTTCTACATCTTTGATAAAGTAACCGGTAACTTCAGATATTCTCTTTTCTAGTTCTTCAATTGTAATTGGCTTAGCATTATTGTAATCGAAAGATAAAGGCCCAGGTGTAGAGGAAATTGTACTTTGGTCTGTCTCTTGGGAGCTTCCAAGTTTTATTTCGTATACAGTACCGTCTGGTGATGTATGTTTAACAGTCAAAGCGGAGCTATCTTCATCTTGAATGACTTCTGTGGTTCCAGGCTCGATTTTATATGGCCTTCCACCAATAACAAAGTATGGAGTTCCATCCTTAATATAATAGGCGGACATTTGTGGAATTAAATCTTCCAATTCATCAATGGTGATAGTTTTGACGGGAGTGCTCTGAGAACTGCTAGGTACAGAGCTGCCTCCAAGCTGTATGTCATAAGTTGTTCCGTTAGGGTATGTATATGAAATAGTAGGAGATGAGTTCTCATCACCTGGAATTACCTTTGTGATTCCGGGTGAACCACGTAAGGAGTTCCATTAACGACAAATCGGGGTTCGGAGTTTACCTCAAAGTATGCTGAAATATTGGGGAGAAGTTGTTCTAATTCTTGGATGGTTATCTTCTCTGGTGTCTTTTGTGACAAAACAGAGACGTCTTCTTGATTTGGAGGACTTGCAGAAGATGAGTCATCTTCTAATCGAGGTGTAACGGTGGTCTGAGTAGTGATTGGAGGAATGGATCGGCCAGTAATATCAATGGTGTAAGTTGTGCCATCGGGTAATACATTTTTAATTTCCTTGGGAAGTCCATTAGCTCCATAGACGATCTCTGTTTCCCTGGTTCCACCTTATAAGGCTTTCCTTTGACGAAGAAGTAAGGAATGCCTCCAACGAAATAAAATCCTGTCACTTCAGGGATCAGTTGCTCTAAGCCTTGAATATCCACAATTTTTGGAGTACTTTGAGGAATGCTATGAATCGTTGGTACTGAACTTGAAAGAGGTTCATCATTTTCGATTTGAATTTCAGACACGCTTCCATCAGGTAAAGTCACTCGAACGAAATACACTCCTTCTTCTGAGCTAGGAACGATATCAGCTCTTCCAGGTGAAATAACATGAGGCCTTCCATTGATGACAAAATACGGGACGCCCTCTTGGACCTGATAGAACTCAACGTCCGGAAGAAGCCTTTCAAATTCCTCAGTAGAAACCTCCACAGGGGGGTTCGATACTTCTCTGCCTTCATTATTGTCGTTTGAACGGAACTTGTTAAGTCTAATAAAAGACATTCTCCCTTCAGGATACGTGTATTTGATTTGTGGAGCTCCGGTGTCTTCATCTTCAACAATGTTGGTCTTTCCATCACGGATATAGAAGGGGATTCCATTGATAATAAAGTACACCACTCCATTCAAAGTATAAAAACTGGACACTTCATCTATTTTTTGCATCAAGTCAGGTAATGAAATGGGTTTGGGTGTAACGGCTTTGAAGGATGTTTGCAAAGAGGCATCAGCGGGAGTTTCAACGTTCCTGCCTAGTTCAAACGTCTCCTTAGAGCCATCAGGCCGTGTGTATTGAACAACATGGGGACCGCTGTTTCTCGCGGGCAGCACACGGATCCTTCCATTGGGGATGTAGTATGGTGTGTTGTTGAGGAAAAAGTAATAGATCCCATTAATTATCTTATAGGATGTGATGCGTGGTGCTAGATCTTTGAGGTCATTGAAATTTATGGCTTCAGCGTTATTCACAGCCTTCTGTTCTTCAGAGGATATCAGTGTGGCCTCTGTAGTAATGTTCAAATCATCCTCGTTGTCATCATCATCCTGAATGTCATTTTCACTTGTTCTTGGGCAAGATGGAAGATTGCAGGGCTTTTCCTCTCGGAGCTCTCCATCGCAGGAGCCGCCGTTTTTGGAAGGCAAAATGACAACACGGGCTCTTGATCTGGAGGAGGGTCCGCAGGTTGCAGAGCATCTAGACCAGCGGGTCCAAGGACTTAGGAGACAGTTCTCTGGGAGCTCAGAGTCGTCTTCTGGGAGATTGCTGGGTGTGGTGGTCGTTGTGAGGCTTTCTTCCACGCAGTTTCTTATCGTCCCCGTCCAAGTAGAGTCCCGGAGGGCAAATGCATCGGTAGTCTTGTAGGGCATAGTCGTATGTACATTTGTGAGAACATCCCATGGCATCACAGTGGTCAACAGGGCCTAAAGATATCAAAATAGAATGAGCAAACATTCATTCTTTGACTGAACAATTTATTATATCTTTTTGTTATCTTAGGGTTCAATACGTTATAAAATCCCTTAAAAAATCATATTTTCAAATTGAAAAAACGCTTTGAAATCATCTCAGCAAAAGAAAAGCATGTTTTTGTGAGTAATAAAAG
Organism: Caligus rogercresseyi; assembly: GCA_013387185.1. Classification (NCBI taxonomy): domain Eukaryota; kingdom Metazoa; phylum Arthropoda; class Copepoda; order Siphonostomatoida; family Caligidae; genus Caligus; species Caligus rogercresseyi. Next base: position 17,382,327 of record CP045892.1, read on the forward strand.
ATTTATCCATTCAAGCCAAAATCGTTTCTTATAATTGACATTATTCAGTTGCTTTTAATATAATAATATTTGAAGTCGGGTCATTTTGACCCTGAGGAGATTGGATGTATTCAGAGAATGAAAACAGCAAGCATCTTTTCACACATCAAGATAATAAGGATATGCAACACACCTTAGGGTTGTTGTATCAATGTTTGTACATATATTTGGCCTTATTTTAACCATATAAAAAGTCAGTCTATTTTGAATCCTTTGCCAAACATATTAGTTAATATATGTAAAAATAAATTGTCAAATTAAGATATTGTGGTTCGACTTCATTAGTTTATTGCGAATTACTTTACCCCCCCACAAAAATATCTTGAATATGCTCAACGGTTACTCGCGATGATTGATTTTCGTACTTACTTGAGGCTTTAAAAGATCCTGAGGCGATCACAAATCGTTGGAAGAGAATTCCCCGTTTGAATTTAAAGTTGTCTAAGAGAGCGTTCGTCACATTTTTTGGTTTGATAATAAAAGGGATGGCCACATATGCTTCTTTTAAAATATAATTAATCCTAAAGTTACAAACGACACTTCCAGGGCTGAAAAGATAATAAATAGGGTAAATAAAAACCATAAACTAAGTGTTTTTTATTTAACATTACCTAAATCCAACAATGGTGATATCGAACTTGGCTTTGTCCCTGATGTCAGAGTCTTCCATAATCATGTCCAAGAGACTGTCCTTAATGGTAGCAGACATTTCTTGAAAGCTATTGGACTCTGGATTCTCCAGCTCTGGGTTCCATTGTTCGCTCGTGATTCTGAATTGACCGTTGATTTCGTTATCTTCATACTTCTTGAACTCAGATTTGGATCTTCCGAAAAACTGCTTTCGCTTCTTTAAGGACAATACTTGCTCTAAAAAATAGGGTTCAATGTCAATTTGACCTGCATTATCAAGTTAAATTAACTTACTGCATGTTTTGATGGAGGCACCAGATGATACACGGAGGTTTCGCTTGACTGAGACTTGATTGGACTTGAGTCGGCACTCTCTTCGAAGGATATGGTGTGAAAACAAAGAGCACTCAATGTATTCAGAGCATTTCGATCTGCATTCGGAAAATGTGGTCACATTCTGAAGAAGCCTTAGGTCTCCACCCTCGAATTCCAAATTGCGGTAAACACAAGCTTGATCATCTTCAAGAAAAAATACATTATTGTGTCAATTCATATTATAATTTTATATTATTACAGATATAAATGGGTTTGATGTTTAATTCATTCAAAATGTTACCTACAATTTATAACCCAGATTTTTCTTAATAATTAAACAACATTTTTTACTCGTCATGGATCGAGTAAAAAAAGTATAGAAACTGTACAATGTCTTTAATAATATTTCAAACACTTGTACAAACAAATATCTAAGTTTACATTAAAAGAAAAAATAAACTCCCACAAGTCAGATTAGTTAAGGCATTATATAAGTTATAATTTTTGTTAAAAATCGTCGGAACTTGTTTCATCTTTTTATTACAAAAATATTTTAATTGCATTTTATCATTTATAAGATTTTGGAGATGAGTCTCTTATCAGTAGTTTTAAAAATAAATAAAACATTTTTTAACAAACAATTATGTCTGCAATAATATAGAAATTGCAGCTATTATGTAGGTCATGGGTCTTAAACAGCTTACCAGATGATGGGAGTCCATTATTGCTGGTTGGAACATTCGGGGAAGAGGATTCTACTGATTCATCTATGTCAGAGAGAGATAATTATATAGTGCAAGCAATATGTTATTAAATATTAGGTCATTTAACTTACGACAAGCCTTAGGCAAAGATCCCGAAACGAAGCCTTTTTGTGGGAGAAGACTTCCCTTCCAAGCCTTCAACTTACAAACATGTCGTGTCTCATTCATAAGCTTATCCACAGTCCAATAGCGACATCCAGGGGTGGATGAACAGAGTCGGATACACTCGAATGTACCGGATACAAAGCGTACACGAGCAGGGTACAGGTCACCGCCTTCCAATATGGAGTCGTCGGAATACAAGCATTCTATAAAGAGATAGACAATCAATTATAAGAAAGGAGACATTCAATTAATGAATAAAATATGAGTATATATACAAACGAATCTTTGATTATTCATTGGTAAAAATTGCCTAATTTGCACAGATAGTTTCTAAGTAACATGATAAACACACACACACTTAGATTCACTTGCATAGATAATTCATCTTTGTGGAAGGGAGTTATTATGATGGAGAAAAAAATATATTTTATGAATAAAAAATTCTTTGTACCTAAAGCAACATGCGTTTTAAGAAGGTTTAATATGCCAATAAGCAAATCTCTTGCCTTACTGCTGCTACCCCTTCTCTCTCTTCCCCATCAACTAAGTCCGTCAAGCCTTTCGCTCAATTAACCCTGGAGTCATTTAGCAAATACACGACGTAAACGTGAATACATAAGGATCCACGAAGAAAAAAAATAAATAGTTGAGAAAGAAAAGTCTACTTGAATGAACAAGTCATCTAAACGTAAATATATTAATCTTATGTTGAAAAAAGAGGGAAGTGAATACATATCATGAATCAACTTTACTCAAGCAGAGATACGGGGACACTCATTTGTATATTTAAACTTTTTGTGTCAAGTTAAGAGTGTGAGGAGATATCTGCACAAATATGCCACTAAAATGGTACCGCTAAGAATTATAATTAGAAGTGTGAATTCATGCGAGAGCATCGTATCCAAAACAAAGCAATATATCGCCTCATCGGGCTTATATGACTGTATATCATCATGAAAGGAATCATTTGTATTTGTTCGTTATATACAAAAGAGTGTTTTATTGTGCCTTGTGATCTATTTATATTATTAGAACATTATATCTGCACAAAAAAGTGTATTACTTTAACGCTATCTTTTGGTTTCATAAAAAAAAAAACTGTCACATATGAAATAATATAACATGAAAGTAGATTAACACAACAACTTATTAATTTAAAATGGTATAAAGTATCTTCAACTACATTTTAAGAGTTTTCATCCTTTTTGCAATGACGTTAGTTTTTTTAAAATAAAAGATTGAAATGTCTGAGGCTCAAACGTATTATGATGTATTTATCCTACAACAATTGTTGTGGATATGGAGCAATCACTTGCCATGAATTAAGTGAATGCAGTAATTGAATCAGTTAGAATTTGGATGATCTTCAAGGCTCTTGGATGAACCCTTCACTTCTTTAAAAAATCCATTTGATAAGAATATCAAGATATGTTTCTCTCTATGTTGTGTTTTTACTTTTGATAAGTATAAAATATTTTGTGAATATCAAAGGATCTTTTTGATAATAAATAAATATATGTATTTATTGCAGAGCTGGATTCGGTAGAAAAATCTACCAACGGTTCGATATTCGGTATATACCAAATACCGATCGATATCGGTATTCGGTACATTTTATTATATATCTACAGTATCGATCGATATTCGGTACGTTAGATTAGAAAAGAAAGAAATTTATTTATGTATCTGCTTTTACATCTTAATATGCATATCATATCGGATAGCTTATAACAAGGACAATTAAATACATCATTTGTTATAATTTATTAGAGATTATTTGAAATTCAATACATGCTAATCTTATATAAATTATATATGTACTTGGATTTTTTAAGGAAATGGAAGACTATAGATTTTATTTAATTATTGTCTCTTATTGTCCGATATTGCATGCACTTTCAAGTACTCTAGTATTCAATGCGTAGCATAAGTTTATATTGAACATATATTTATGTATCTGCTCTATAATAGTATAAGTTATAGTTGTTTATTTATTTTCGAAGTTCAAGTTCTTCACACAAGGGAGCGCTTGTTTCTTTGCTATTGAAGGGAATAAGCTCTCTATATCTTTATGTCTCTATGTGAATGCTACTAAAGTCATACTTTCAAATATACCGCACCGATTGATAATCGTTACGGTATTCGGTAGTTTTTACCGAATATCGTATAATCGGTTCGATATTTGAAATCTACCGTCGGTAGTATCGAATACCGATTTACATTCGGTAGTCGCAGCTCTGATTTATTGTTATAGTAAAATGAGTGAGGGATAATAAATATATATGATACGGAAATGAGTTCCAAAAAGGATAAAATAATAATAATAATTTTTGCTTTTGTTGGAAGCCTCCAGTATGTTTGGGTAATTATAATGAGGTGAATATTACGATGTACTTATCCACAATGACTCGTTGAACGTCTTTGCATAGGATCGACTGACGTTATTTATTATTATATATAAAAATCAAAATATAGGTTCTCATTAGTGCAAACATCCAAAAGGACCTTTGGCTACATATCTCCATTTCAGGATTTAATAAATGATGATAATCATATCATTTCTCATTCTCCTTTCACATAAATGCATTTGAATTGACATTATTTAAAAAAGTAAATGTATGCTAATTTGAGACGTATCGTCAGCTCTAAGGAACTATGACGTATATTTCATCATTTGAAATCCATTGTGAAGAAACATAAATAAGCTATGCATATATTTCTACTTTACTTAATACATATTTTAAAGCGGTTGAGCAAAAATGATTAAAGCCTCTACATATAATAGCGTCATAATTTATTTAGAAAAAGTGGCAGGGGTCAAAAGAAATCATATTCAATCATATTATCAAGAATCATTTGTTTATATAAGACTATAAGTAGTAACTATGGATGAAAGGTTTAGCTAATTCATTATATGTGTAATTTAATTTGTGTCAACGAAAATAACACTATCTTTATTGTAATAAAAAGTTAAAGATTTTACAAAATTGCAGGGATACAACATTCAGTAAAAGTTAAATAAGTAAAACGGGAGATCATATTAATACTACATTGCCGAACAAAAATGATTAGACGTGCTTCAAATGCCATACTATGAAGAATTTATGGTTTTTATTTTAAGTCATAAAAGGCTCAAACAGTAGCATTGATATATTAAATGAATGAGTGGCGTACACATTTATAGTCCTTTTACTTCAAAATATTTAACTATGTGTTTGAACCTTGGCATTCCTTATAAGTTGAATGAAATCGAAATTTAAGGAATACTCAAAATATATATTATAAATAACCAAAATAATTGGTCTTTATGTATAAAAACTATAAATGCATTACATCATATAATTTTTGCAAATTTCCATCCATTTCAAACTATCATAATAAACACAAGAACATTATATAATAAGTCAGTGATCAAAATCATTACTTTACGTTTTTGTTTATCTTAATTAATTTTCATCTAAACGAATTGATTTTTTGACATATTATATATCGATTCAAGTATATCAACATTACCACACGCTACTTCAACATGCATCTTTTCCTCAAATAATTCCCTTTAATGAGCTTATAGTACAAAGCTTTATATATATATATATATATTTGTACGTCTGCTAATCATTAGGATTACATGCAAAGTTAACTGAAGTCATTATCATTGTTCATTGATATTGCGATTTAAATCTGGTTAGATCCAATTAATATACTGGCATAACAATAGTTAAACCTTTCCCAGTGTATGTTTACAGCTTTTAAATTAAGATAAAAGAGTTAATTATACTATTGCAGATTTATGTGCTTGAAATAAAATAAAAGTGTAAGAGTTATTTATTTTATATAAAATTTGTTTGTTTTGAAGTTTATTTAGTATATTTATATAGTATAATAATAGAAAAATGTTAGAAATATATATTGTTTAAGTTTCTTTATGATTGAAACAAAAGATAGATAATTATGATTATAATGGAAGCACAAAACATTAGTAGAAGTATTTGTTTGCAAGAACATATTTTTTTAAAGTATACATTTTTTATAAACAATTGTATAATATCAACTGTACCACAAATTTATTGATTAATAAGTCCAACAAGATCTTCAATAAATATATATTTTATTTTCATATAATTTCAAAATGTACACCAATTTGTTCATAAAATTTTATAAGAACGTTTAAACAATTCAATATTTTATTAAGAGAAAAGTAAAGTATTCCATAGTTACTACTTTTTTGTATTTTATTTAAAGATATATTCTCACATTATTTATTTATATCTTTCAGGTTCATTGGAACTAACGGAACAATGTGAGTGCACCACTTATTTCAACCTCTTCATTATTCATGACTTTTTATAAACCTACAAAAAGAAAGGACCGGACTCTTTGTATGCCTGTTATTCATAGTTCATATCATGAGTTTGCAAAAGAGCAACAACCGGATACTTAAGGAGATTTCACTTTTTATGAAGACAAAAAAAATAAGAAAAAAAATTAAGGAGTTGCCCAAAATAGAAAAAGATTTACCGTTAAGTGTTTTGTTCGGGCAACGCAGTAGGAGAAATTTTTATGAATAATAATTACGAGACATGTCTAAGGGAGGAATAACAACTATTTTTTTTTTGTTCTTACAACCGGTTTGTAGCCAATTTGTTTCTTTTTGCAAGGGTTTATTAAAAAGCTACGTTGATATGCATAATTTCACTTTTCTCTTTTTTTTCAACTTGTGATGTCATGGATTGGTTTCGAATATGATGTATTAATGAATAGTTATTTAAAATAAAGATCAAACTGATTGAAGAGATTCTTCAATATTTAATTCTTCGTATGGTTTTGTTCCAGATACTAATACAAAAAATAGCAGTAAAGAATATATCGATTTATACATCTCCTGAAAGACCGCTTAAAGTTACAAGTGGTGGTTTTAGTTTTATATTTAGAGGAATGACTCAGATAGAAAATCGTAGTACTATAATCTATGCATCTTAAAGAGATTTTCGCGAATATTAATTACAAATATAATTTGAAGTTTATAAATATAACGTTTTCTTTATACAACATCATAGTTGGAGCTTTACACGAGGAGAAATATATCATTTGTCTTCATCATCAATAAATGAGTCTTTGTATTTAATTAAAATTTAGCTTAATTTATGGAATTTTTAGGGACAATTTAAATAAAAGGCTCTTTGATGAAGTGTTAATGGTGGGTAACAAGCATATAATTTTACTTTTATGCGTTTTAGAACTGTGAATAAGCAAGACTTTAGGAATTGCCTAGGCCGAAGTGCTTTGTAAAAAACAAGTCCACAATTCGAAAGTTGTCATTCATTTTGAGAATGACATAAAAATAAGATATTCTTATGAAATAATATCAAATAAGGGGATTATATGGTGGATTAAAATTGTCTATTCTAATGACAAAACTTCATTGTGACAACGTCAATATATAAAACCAATTCAATTACCATATTTTGAGTAAGATATATAAGTAATATAAAGCTGTCTTACCTGTAGGATCATAATGGCATTCGAAACTGAGCTCTGAGTCCTTTTTCCACCCAGAACCATCAGCGTATTTCCACGATCCCCTTGGAATATTTTCAATGCAGGCCTGATCAGCTCTGTTCGCAATACCACCATTGAAGCTCCCGGGATTTGGACCAATCATCCACAATCCCCTGGACCTGGTGGTCAGGTAAAAGAGAAACTCCTTCCGGTTTTCATTTTGGTAGATGGGACGACTACTGAGTGAGCCGACTTTGTGGTAAATCCCGAGGCGTGAGCTTTGAAAGCGGGAGGAAGGCCCACTGGATTGAATGTTTAAACTGGAGCAGCATTCTATAAAACGAAGAAATATTACAAAACATGAGAATGAAGCAATTGACTTTAGTTTAAATATGCATTATCACATAGGGATTAATTAAATGATTGGACATTACGTAAGTTAACGGGGAAAGCAGCTTAAATATATATCAAATGCCAAACCAAGGAATTATAGAACAGATGCTAAAGATGCCTTCAAAACTGACCGATTTCTTATATTATAATCTGCTATCAAATGAAGCAGTCCTTAAGCTATCAAATGTCTAACCCTTAAAAAATACGTCATACCAAAGAAAATGAGTGGGTTAACTCGAAAATGAGGATGCAGTCTTACAAAGTCCATTTATCAGTGTTATTTTTCTCGTTGGCGATAATTTTAACTTTGTTTTTATTAAATTTCCTATATTTGCCCCTTAGAAATGCTTTCTTTGTGCCTGACTTTTCAACTGCACTTTTTATGGAGTTATTATGTGCTATCTTTAATACTGATAAAATCAAAGCATCTACTCAAAATGCATTCTTCCTTATTTCATAAACAATAGAGAAAACGATCAAGTTATTATTAACTTCCTTCTTTCTGTCTTCGAAACATAAGACAAAGAATAGATGAAGGACAATTTGCAAAACGGAAGTTTGCCATGGAATACATAAGCACTACTACAATATACAAAAAGCAGTTGAGAGAGATTCCTTTTACTTCATTCCTTCTATTGTTCTTAAGCCTTTTTTTGGTATTTGTAAGTCAAGAGGGTCATTGGACTTATAAGGGAATTCAGTGCTAATTTTTTTGGTTCAGCGGCTTCGCAAATTTAAGCGTGAAGGTGTACGTCATACATTACATCAAACCGTCATCTATTTATAGACCCAAAACAGGTATGTCTGCCCTTGAGAAAGAGACAAAAGAAGGAAAACTCGTTTCAAATCTCCCGCCAAAACCAAAAAGACTTAAAAAAGTAGGTTACTTTTATTCTCTCTTGAACGGTTCTGAGGCATGCAAAACAAATATGAAATATTATTATTGCAAAAACAGTAGCCAAGTTATATTTTAAGGAAACGGAATGCAAAAAACTGTTGGTCTAAATTCCTAAGAATAATTATTTCATTCGATACTTTCTCCAAAAATATACACATTACTACTCAAGCAGCAAAACCAAGCAAAAAGAGATATATACTAAGCAACAAGTCATTTCCTTGGTAACGCTAACAACAAAAACAATTGTCTTAAGTGCAAATTCTACTGCTTTTAATGAGACTGACAGATGGTCATACAAACACACACACACACATACCGCAAATGATTTCATGCATAACAAAAATCACCTCGCAAATATAAAGCGCAATAAACTCTTTCCAAGAATTCATTCAATGAGAAAAAAGCTACTGCATATCAGGCCATTTCTTTAATCAATAAGTCAACTTTTTCATATAATTGATTTAACTGCCAGTAGATTTGTTCGTAAAAGTATTGTTATGCTTTGCAATTATATAATGCTCGGTTTGTCCTGTATTCTATCTAGACGTGAAGAATATGACTTCAAAACATGTTGACCAAATTGCTTCCTCCTATATAAAGATGTAAAATATGTAAAACATAAGAAATAAGAAAAATAGTTTTTGTGTTGTAAGACTTTAAATTTATAAATAGTCTTTAAATATTATAAAAATGGCGGCGCATATTATCATTGGTGAAATGGAATATTAAATTGACATTTCGTTAACTTGTGTTTTTGATAAAACCTAATTAATGAGGATGGTTAGGAAAAAATAAGATTAAATATTTAATTTATTTGATATTCCATCACATATTGCAAATTTAGTTCCAGTATATTATTCTTTACAAATAAAAAATATACCTTTTTTGGGTGGGCAGACTAAATAATCTTGTATACAAAATATAACCTTGTCAAGAGGAAACCGTCTGAGCGGTTGGGACAAATATTGTGTATCTGCGTTAAGTTCATTGCAAATGGAAAAAGTAGTGTTAAATGATTTATTTTTATTTACTTTAGCACTAATGACCTGGCATGGACTTATTTGTTCGTTTCGATCTAAAAAATATGTTTGTTAAACAAATCAAGCTATAAGGTAGCACACTTGAATTAGACCTTCTTGAAATATGCATTCGCTCAGTGCAAAGAAAAGAAGGTAAAATAAGATTACAATTCTCTTGTAATCAACGCAGTAATCCGAGTAGCCCCGACATATATACAAATAAATGAATAGTGCTGTGATGTAGCTTGAAGGCTTTCATGATAAAGCAATATTTTTAAACAAAGTTTTAAAAAATCCCATATCAAAGATGTGCAATCTATATGTATAAACGAACTGAGTTGATTCAAATTACGCGGCAAAAAGGGGACTAGTATGATAATTATAACATAAGTTAAAATGGATAAGTAAAAAGATATGACGATTGCCTCTTTAATTTATATGCAATGTGAAATAATCCAGCAAACTTTGAAGTTCTTCATTGCATAGCCCAACTTTTATGAATGTAATTTCCTTCTAAAGGTATCACTAAGAGACATATTGGTGCATATCAGCTTAAAACTTACAAAAAATAGCATTTGAAGGACAAGGTTTTTTATTTTATTTTTCTGCTCGAATAACAAATATGAGAAGAATGTTTATTTTTACAAAAAAGGAAAATTATAACAGGAAGAGTGGTTCAACTACAAAGTCATACTATTTGATGGATAACATCCACATCAGCTGGAAAAGGAGGTGATCAAAAGACGGAGTGAGGGTTTGAATGAGTTTCTTCAACTCTTTACTACTCCGTCATTTTGATAGAAGTATTGAAATATAACACACATTATCATCAAACCCTCACAAGCTAAATGGGCACCCTACAATCATAATATTTAGAAGAACACTGAGGAACATAAACTCTTCCCCCGTATGAACAAGTGCATCTGCACTAACGGTTCACCTCTAATATTATTATCATGTGCAATTATTAGTGTACTCGCAAAATATTTTAATTAGCTATGATATCAATCTCTAATGATATAATCCAAGGTATAGAAGATATTACAACCCCCCCTTTAAATATATATATAAGTTATATGTATATTATTTGTTTAGTACGAATGTATGTCAAAATATTTGTTCAAAGAAAGATCCCCAGTCGTAATATATATTTAAAATATAGCAACGAAGTAGAATTAAGGGTCTATTGTATTCCACATATAGAATAGGGGCATTGCACCGTGAAAAAGAGGACCAATACAATGAATATATTGAACCATTCAATGCATGTGACGTCAGAGTCCACCACCCACAATACACCTTTAATAGGGGAGGAGGAGGGATTGCCAAGATGGAGGGAGAAAAAAATGTCTCTCATTTTCCAGCTCTTGGCACTCGGTTGACTGAGCCCTCAAATTTCAATCATATAAGATTTGATGGGCTATTGCATCATCAGTGGCATCCTTGAGTATTTGAAATAAAGGAGGAGGAGGGGGGAGAAGAATGCAATTTTGAGTTTTAAAATACTTGACCCATCAAATAAGGTTATGAGAACAACCTGAAGGTTACTATTATTATGATAGGAGGATTCAAGTAGAGAGAGAGACCTAAATAAAGGACCTCTATTTTTTCTACGGTTTATTTTGAGTAGAATGACTCAGACAGGCTCCATTGTTGCAAAAAATAATGTATGATCTTTGGCAAATGGGCGCGGTTATTCTCAAGGAACAGTTTTTGTTCATAAACATATATGTGTATTTAATCTTTTATTGCGTGTGTCTCTTTCCTTGAGGACATATAAGAAATGAAAAAATGGATGATGCAGTTAATGAACATAAGATTTTCCATCCTTGACTAATAAATCCTTTTTTTCATATTTTGTCATTGACCCCTTCTTTCAACTTTTAAGATGTGTATGTATGTGTGTGTATATATATTCATGGAGTTGCAAAATGAATAGGTTGAAGGGACATGGAAGGCTAGGTAGGAGAGTTATAAAACTACAATTCTCCTTCTTTCCGTACATGGGCAAATAAGCATTCTTGCAAAAAGATATAAATATATCTATAGGCGTGTGGAAGACCCAAATATCTATTATACCCGCCAAGGTTAAAGAAAAAAACAAGTTTTATTTGTCCAGTATTTCCGACCGTTCATATAGTAATATTACTAAATACAATAAAACCAAGTAACCTCCTCCATAGGTGTGATTGGAGCCACATTTTTCGGGGGGTCATTTGAGAATGGACTTACCTTGCTGTTGAGTGTTGGAATCACCGACGTGAAGGAGGAGAATGCTGAGAACGAACTGACTCACGGTATGAGTCAGCCAGCGACTGGGCTGTATATTCGACCTCATGGTATGAAACCAGTATTCTTATGTAAAAATCTGCTGCATTATATATAAAATGAATGCAAAATATAATTCACTTCTTGATGTAGTTTTTGGATGGGAGGAGTGTCACTGCTCGGTTTTTGAATATGCTCTCGTGTCTCTCTGAATGTCCGGTGGGAAGATAATAATGTCCAAAGATTGATAATTGGGAAGGCTTCCCTATTTATTATAGAGTAGTCTACTTCTGTTTTATTCTCTTTTAAGCCGGGGAGAGGAGGGGAAGAAGATGTTTCTAACCCAAGAGCCTGACAAGTACTGACTGACGACGAGATTGTTGCCTCGTCTAAATTTGGTTATTTTCCTCCCTGATGGTCCGAATTTCCAGAAGAAGCAGGAGAAGAAGAATACTTTTTTTGTACCCTCCTGATGAAGATGGGCATGGTGGTATTTTTTTTTTTTTTAGTGTGAGGGTCCGTTGGAACCTGCACGCATGGAAGGTAGGAGCATGATGCGAAAAGGTGGAAGGAGCTCCCTTTAGTTGCTGCCGTGGGATGTCCGCGTACTTGAGGAACGAAAAAAGAAGAACTTTTATTAATAATAATAATATATTTACTAGCAGATTATCGAGAGTAAAGAAGAAGAAGTCTTGGTTTTTATTATTGCTATTTGAGCATTTCGCGAGGGGGAGAGGGAAGGGTCGTTATATTATGCACTTCTTTCTAGAAAGAACCCTCTTCCTGGAAGGGAGGGCCTTTCTGTTTCTCTCTCTCTCTTATACAGTTTTCACCCCTTTATTCATACAGTCATAGTAAATAATATTACATATTAACACTCTCCCATTTGATCTTTCCCCGGATCTCTAAAAACTGAGTCTTTTACCGAAAAACTATCTAAATAATTTAACTATTTTCATTCTTTATGACCGATAACTATGATTATTAAATATTCACAGCCCTTTTTGCATTCATTTTCATATGTTATGATCTAGGTACTTGATGTTTGAGTTTACTTGTTCACAAAGGCTAAATATTGTTACTCCTCATGTGTAAAATCCCAATGGTAATGAAATACATATCCATAAAATTTAATGTTATTTACGTTATTCTTATAGAAACATAGATGCTGAAGTCTAATATGGTAGTGCTAAATGTCGATGTATTTGTTTGCACTCTGCTAATAGGGAAAAGACAGTGACAGAAGGAACTTCAGAGAGAGAGAGAGAGAGACTTCATATTTTTTGATTGAAAAATAAAAAAAATAAAGAAATAATTAATAAATATGCTCAAATATTCATCACTACAATACGTAACTTCAGCACTCTATGTTCTGTAAAGTCCTTCTCCTTCTTATATTATATATATACATATACATGTATATATATATATACATATATCAGGAAACGACCGGGACACTTTTTTTCGCCGGGACCTGGGCCGGGACTTAAATTTTCCAGGCTGGGCCTTTCATTCTGAACGTGACAACGTTCTATTAAATAAAATTTACAAACCATTTTCTAAGAAAAGTGATGACCTTTTTTAGAAAGAATTTTTAAATATTTTTTTGAAATTTTAAGAATTATTTTCTTCAAAAAATGTCATCAATTACAGAGTGACGAATGAACGAAAATATACTGAAGTCCCGGCCCGGCTTGAAAAATTTAAGTCCCGGCCCGGGTCCCGGCGAAAAAAGTGTCCCGGTCGTTTCCTGATATATATATATATACCATACATAAGGTTAGGAATCTCAACACTACGATGGTATTCACAAACAAATGAATAAATAAAATTATAAATCCAGTATAATACTCTTGGTTATTCCTTTAATATAATAATTATATTATCTTATTTCATTATTGAAAATTTAGATATTTTATATATGTTTACTATATTGTACCCTGTAGTTGATTTGTCGTGACAACAGTCGAAGTTTCTCTTTGTATCATAGAATTCAATTTTCAAATGTAATGTTTTAATTTTGCTTGTTTGGGGGAAAGGATTCCAGAGAAGGATTAATGTTGATCCAAGACAGGATCAAACACACGATCTTAGCCCTTCCCCCATACACACAACCTCTTCAACCATGTCAAGCTTGTATAAACCAACATTTAAATCATCATTATGTTTTTAACCTCCCCTTATGAAAAATCAAGTCGTGATGGATATGTGACTAAGGCAAAAGGTTTTAGCTACTTAGATGTTTGAATTTTCTCTCCGTAGAATTAAGAGACAAATCTAATAAGGCTTTTATTAAAAATCTATTCCAATAATAAATATTTATTTCATATATAAATAACGCAGAAATTACGTATAAAAAATACGAACCATGCAAGGATTGTGGCTGGATCTACAACGACACCATCCACACTTTCGTGGACTGTTCCATGTTATCGGTTTTAAAGAAATTCGTTGCTTTGAATGTGAGAGGAATGGAGAAATGCGTGAACAATTATGTACAGGCCTATATTCTCTTTAGATCCAACGGGAGACGAAAGTCTACATCAGCAAGGTCAAAAGCAATCGAATTCGCTATATTGAATTCGAAAGCCTTGGTGACAAAAAAGCTGACCTCACGGGAACTTTTGCTGCCAACAGAATTACGTGGAATAATTTTAGCAGCCGTTGCAAGATACGCTGCTTTTTCGACCCGCATTCCTGATGCTTCTGGCGACAACTGGACCTTTGCTTCGGATCAAATCAAATATTTCCCATCGATCTCTACACACCACCTCAAAGCTGTTAACAAGGTTTTAAAGCATTTAAATAGTTGTGTAACTTCGATTTTAAATGTGATGTATATTTGTATTTAAATGTTTGATATGTAACCATGGTTTTATTTTGATTTTTTTTAAATGTTATGATTGCCTTTTTATGATATTTGTTGTGTTGTTCTTCTGCCATTGTATTAATTTTAGATTATAATATCCATTTATGTACTTATCACAATTACATTGGCATTTGTAGAGAATTGGAATATTTTTTGTATGTTATAACTTCATTTTTTGTCATTTTAGAAGAACATACAATTTCTTTTTAAGAGTTATGCGCCTATTTCTTGTATAATTAAGATATGGCTCTGTGTAAAAAGACCCATCGAAGCAGATAACCCCCTTTCTTAGAAATAAAAGGAAGTGATGACCAACCGGTGTGTGTTTGTGTGTCAAAATTCAGTGTTCTAGAAGTGCGGTTATGTTGATAAGGGGGTTGCTTTGCAAAAAAATAATTCAGGGAGCAGGCCCGTAGTGGGTTCATGAGTCGTTGAAGATATTGCCTACCTATCCACTACAACCGAGCATCGTGTACACAACCCTTGCCTTTGCTAAAAAAAAGCCAGCACACTCTCACGCGACTCGGAGAAGATTAATTCTTGGAAATGGTTTAGTTACTGGAAATGGTTTCATTTTGATAGAAGTGTCCCCTATGGAGGTGTATCATTGCAAGGGGGAAAAGTTGGCTCAGGCCTTTATTGTTTTGGTGATTTTGAATCTTTTTTTTGTTGTTGTAAATGGGTCATTCTATATTTTGTATTCTTGGAATACTTATAATAATTATTTGATTTCATTAATTTTTGTAACAATTGTTATATAAACATACATTACATAAATAGTTATTTATGATAACTGTCTTTATAGTAGTATCCCTAAATTGAGTCATTTTACATATTTTTAAATTTTTCTTGAAGTAATGACTGATTTTGCGTCAAATTTTAAAATATATTTGATTGGAATAAATATTGTTTTAGCTTAACTGATGGAGTAAATTATTTTTAACTTAATTTTTAAAAAATCCTGAAATAATTGCATTAAAGTTAAAAATCACTAAATATTTTTGTTCAAAGATCTGAGAAAATCTCACAAAGATTACAAGGAACAAAAGACAATCAATTGAAACTAGGAACAATAAAACGACCCCTAACATTATATTTTATTTATTTAAAAAATATATTTTTGCATGTCTTTGAAATTAGAAAAAAAGGTTTATGCAAATAGTCATTGGTGAATCAATATTATAAGTAAATATTTTTTTCAGAGAGTAATTTTGATATCAATATCCCCTTATAAATGTGTTAATAATATTTATATATATTTATAAGCCCATATTTTAAAAACATTAATAGTAGTCATTATGCATATGATTAATTTGTATAAGTGTCGTATTATTTGTATGTGTTTTGTAATGCAGTAGTAAAATATTAAATAACTGAAACACATAGGATCATTTTTAGTTCGATTAAATGGTTGATATGCTAGTTACAATGTTCAAGTCGTAGTTTTGATAATAAACGTCCAATAGCAATCGTTGTTTTGACGTTTTAAAGAGTCTTATGCTTCTGTTGCCTAAAGTAGTAGCTCCTTGAAAGTTTTTTTTAGGGGATATATTATCGGTGTTCTGACAAAAATGTGTAACTCATTTTAAAAGTCGAGAACATCCTAAACTACTTTAAGTAGTTCTGAAAAGCGTACCTATAATAAAATTAATTAATAATATATATAATCCGATAAAATTAAATATAATTTAATGCTACTCTAAAATTTAAAATAAACTAGAGTCGAATCTATTTTTGGATTATTCCACTATAAACTTTATGTAATGTTTATACAGTAATAATACTTTCCATGTATTATTCTAATTCAGCCATGTAAGATATGAATAAACGGAAGGTCATGTTTTTGTTACTTCTAAATATGCTGAGGTCAATAGGATTTTAGTCTTTATTTTAAAGAATATGTCTAATGACGTAAATAAATTTGTTATTTTGAATTACTCATATATACCCGTATGGGATTTTTATTGTAAAATGCAGATAAATAAGGTATCCATTACCGTATGATTCATATTCGTTGAAAATAAAATATACATTTAATCACATCGTTGGCATGCGAAGAAAAGAAAAATAGATTGATTCAGTCTTAAATTTAAAAACTAAAAAGTGTTTAATCCGTCATCCGTGATAAATAACTTGATTTATAGTGTTTCTCTAACTATTGCGCCGAGAAAAAAGATATTAAATTATCGCATTATCAACCGAGGCTCTTATATCATTCCTTCATAGCCCAAAACAATTTAATAGGCATATAAGAAAGCATTATATACAATTTAAAGAACCATTTTTAGTTGCATTCCGTCATGTTGAACAAAGATGAAGAGGCAGCTTAAATTCTGCATTCATTATTTTTATCTTTCACATATATCTATATTCACATGCCAAGAAATAATGATACTATCAAATCGAATTTCATTTATTTTATAACATCCTCATGGTTCAAACGAAATTTATTCCTACAGATTTATTCTTATTCCTCAATTGTGAAATTCTATTAGACTTCTGCGAGAGTTCCTGTTATTATATAATATATAGCTTATATAAGCCTAGTTCACCTGCCTAACAAATAATATGAGTTTATGTGAAACATATTGTAGTCGCACTAAATCTAAACTTATTTGATATATTATTTAAAGTCCCAATGTGAACTTAAAAGAGTTACAACTTGATTGTAACTCTGATAGAATATTTGTAAATAATTAGTGTTTATAGTCATGTTTTCTCTGGTTTTTAAATTATAATCTGCTAATGTACGCTATGAGGTCTGTATTCTGATCTTAGAGATATCATATTCGAAACCTGGTGGTTGTAAGACAAAGTTGTAGCCATGTTCAACAATATAGCAGCTTCTAACTTACCCTGACTTCACCTTTGACCATTGGTCATTTCAATATTTGTAGCGTGATTGAGTATATATATATATATATAAAGAGAAAAAAGAGAGACACTTTTTTTGCTACGACTATATGACCGTTTTGGGGATTCCCATTATGTCAAAAGGATCTTTTAATTGTTGAGGTCATGCACCTTTTGCAAGCCAAGAAGGAGAGGAAGAATGAAAAGCAATAGAAAACTGTATTGTAGTATATATTTTTGTCTTGTAGTCATCTTGGGAGATACAATCTTATACACACTGTTGTTGTTATTGTTTTTTGTCTCCTTCGTTCTTTCATTTAAACAACAAACACAGGACAAAAATGCAAGAGGGGTCATAAACATTTTAAAAATAAATTTGTTGCTGAGGAAGCAACTTTAAGGAAACCTATCAATATAGCCAATCCTTGTAAATCCTTGATGTACTATCCATATTCTCAAAATTATTACGGAATTTCCTAAATTGGAAACTTTTTATTGAACATCCGTTCGATTTACCGATGGGTAGACTTTATTTTTAGTAAATGTATGTATTATTATAAATAATTAAAATAGAAATTCAAATCATTACTCTTAAGAATTATCTAGAAAATGCCAAAAATAATAATAGAATAAAATGTCTTCGCTTTATCAAAGGAAACAAACAAAATAGCTTATACAATAAATAATTATTAACATATGGACGAGTATCGAGTGATTTGGGTAATATATCTGAGCGTATTTTCAGTTTTACAAATCCTTTTTGAACTACTTTATAAAAATTGAAACCACTTGAAAGCTTCTTACAGTTGTCATTTAAAAGCCTCGTATAAGGATTATTTATCTATCTACTTTAAGTGTTATATACAGTAAATATTAATAACTGCATTTCATTAAACCTTTAATAATGCTTGGATTTGATTTTACACAAACTTGATCATGGATGTAATCCTTTCTCTCTGAAAAAAGGAGTGTCAAGTTTTACGACTTTACGCCACCTTTATAAGAAGAATCCTATATTAACATATAACATAATTGAGTGCATGACTTTGTCTATTGAACCATATTGTGCCGTCCTTGTGCATTTCATACGAGCAATTATATTATGCCTTGAATTTGGGAAGGAGAGTAGAGTTAATGTAATCAATGAGGTTTTCCGTAGAAATAACCATCCTCTTGCATATTTAGATACATGACGTCAATATGTCCTGCAACCATGTCCACACCTTAATTCTTAAAAGATATAACCGTTATTTCCATTTTATGATACGATAGTATGCCCTCGAGGCTTTTTGCAGATCTGGAATAGGTAGATCGACTCTAAAGAACAAGTTTGATAAGTCCGACCAATATGCTGATATCTTTGATTTCGAAAACAAACTCTTAGGCTAAAAGGCATATTGTTATCCATGATAGATTAAAACTAAAGCCTATTATGCAGCTTCATACATCTAATTAGATTTAAAATGTAATTGTGTATGCATATATTTACTCTGACGTCAAAGATGAAGTAGGCTATTTTATGCGTTTCCCTAAGATAAATCTTTATTTAGGTAAAGGTCAGAATATCATAAAACTACTAAATGGAAGAATCCCTTGTTTATTTTATTATAATTTTTGCCTATTTGGTTCGGTAGAATTGCATCCGTGAGGATATAAATAAGCATGATAGCGTTCTAACTAGACTATTGAAACCAGGACCTTATGAATTAGGTTGACCAAAATGATCCCCCTCTCGGGATTTGAATCTGCACCCCCAACATTGAGAGTTGAGCACGCCTTAACGTACTGAGCTAGTACATTCCAAGTTTTTATACACTGAATGACTAGGTCACATCAATTATCTACTTCATCGCTGACGCCACGATAAATAAGTGCATATATTATAACAATAAACCTATTTTTATACATTGCAGACTTATACGTGATTTTCAATATTCTGAAGAATACTTTGCCGACCCTTATATAAAGATTATATTTATTCAATCATTTATAAGTAATTACTTCTCTTTATTCTAAAAAGAACATGGATGAGTCTTTTCATTAAATTAAAATTAATTGACAATATAATTTGTGTTATGTTTTTTTTATGGCAGAAAGTGAAATATATAGGGAATCATAATAGCTAATTTAGTTCGTCATATATATTCCTGATCATAGATTGCATAATACTCGGTTATATTAGGGCTTTTTTAACAAAGATTCTCGTGAATCCTGGTATATTTCAAGGTGACTCATTTTGGCATTACAATACCCATTTGCATCCAATAGTGAAGATAAATATAAACATTTCAATGTACTTATTTTCAATTCTTTGTAGTCTTAAAGCGATAATGAAATACATAGGATGCTATTAGAATTGCTAGCGGGAAAATTGCCCGCATATTGAGGTTTCAGACTCAAAGTCAATGGGCACAGGGATTCCATTAATTACAATTATAACAAAATGGGGGTTCAAACCAACCGCCAGAAGGCCCTTTGGTCACTGCAGATTACAAATATACCATATTGGGGTTTCAAAACCACCGTCCATGGATCTCTGAGTTTCCGAAACTGTCATATTGGTTTCATAAAGCATAAGGCTAACACTTGTCTATCCATGAATTTGGGCCATTTTCCATGTGTCATCATTTTCCTCTTCTATCTTGGGTCACTTCTTCACGGACCACTTTTTCTTACACCGTGTTTTCATTTGCCATATCTTCCTAATTTCATTTATTCATCACCGGCAATAACTCGGCTGGTCAACAAAAGCAAAACAATCTACTAAATGTAAAGACTCTAAGCAAAAATAGAAACATAAAAGTGCATCTTGAAATCATTATGAGGGTTCCTTTAAAAGTGTGAATGGAGCTATAAAAACACTCATTTGTCGATCAACTACATGTAACACACACACATGCATCTGGATCTTATTTGTTTCCGACCGGGTGTTTTTATTTTTTTCGTTTCTAGCTCCTCCTTTATACATACGTCTTCCAGGAAGATCAAATTTCGGAACATATTTACTTATTTTTGCAATCATTTCCGGCTGTCTCAACGTGTTTTTTTTTTACAACAGAGCTCTTGAAGTTTACTCTCTCCTCTTCCCTCTCCTCTTTCTAATTGAATGTGAGTGCAAACAAAAGAGAATGGACAATGTTTGAGTTCTTTATATTATAGTTTTATTGCAGATATCGCAAACTCATTAATCAACATCGTTTTTACTGAAAGGAAACGTTTATTTCTAGGGATAACAAAAAGGCTGTTCCCCACAAACTTGCCAATAAACAAGATTCTTTTCATTTAATAACACTGTTTTTATTCAACGCCCGATAGTTAGAATGATGATCCATTTATCGGCAGATATGAAAAGGAAGAACCATTTCAAATGATTTGACAATGACGTCATGGATGTAGGCCCATGAAGAAGAGACAATGATTAAGGATGCATTTCTTATCTCTGAATTGATGTTCACGCCATAGAAATAAAATATAGAGAGAGCTTATTCCCTTCAATAGCAGAGAAACACCCTTCAGCTGTCGCCTGTGTCCAATATAAACAAAGCAATTTATACTACGTCATCGTAAGCTGATCATAGATATAGAAAGATTGTTTATAGTGGACACAAAAACGTATTCCTCTGAAAAATCCAATAAGCCCTCTATATTTTATATCTCTATGATTCACACCTCAACAGCCGCGAGTGATACTTTGTTATTACCTCCGCCGAAGGAGGTATTGTTTTCACTGGCGTTGGTTTGTTGTTTTTGTTGGTTTGTCAGCAGGATAACTCAAAAAGTACCGAACCGATTCGGATGAAACTTTGTGGAGTTGTTAGAAGTGCCAAAAGTAACAAGTGATTAAATTTTGGCATCTCTGAGTGCAGAATTAAGATGCAAATGAGCTAAATACTTATAAATATTTCAAGTTAGCCTACTCTGCCAATAGATGTCGCTGTGCTGTGAAATCGGGTGCCGGAGCGTCTTCCTCTCGGAATTTCCGTCGAGGGGAACCCTCCCCCGGCCCTCTACGCCGCCCCAGTCGTGAAAAATCCGCCTCGGAAGGCTCATAAGGACCCCGTGACGGTGGAGGTTTGCACTCTCTGAGTGTATATATGTCTCTATTTTCTTCCTTTTCAACCAATCATATTAAAGCAACACCACCTTTTTCCTATCCTTAAATATGGTCATTAAAAACATACGTTGATCTGAGTTGTATTTAGCATGTTAAGACATTCCCTTTGGGAGTGATCTACTTTCACAATGCCTTCGCAGATTGCATCACACTCAAATGAGTTCCCTGACTTTAACCTCATTTACTACTACTACCATACCAACTCCTTCGTGTCGTGGATTAGAAACTATAAGTATTGTTCCTCATCCCTCTATTTCATACTTGATATCTTTGATTGTAGTTCTCTGATATTACTTTTCGTCTTAGGGTGTATTTAATCCTTAAGACGAGGGAGTTATTGAAGTACTGTTGAAACCTTAGGCACTCAATCAATACCTCCACGTAATCGTTTTTTGTCTTAGACCCCGATCCACCAAAGAAACTGTGCCCGAAAAGTCGGCTAAGCAAAAAGCTACAACGTCATAAAATGAATGAAAATACTTTCAAATATTATCATTATACATGTTTCTGCTTTCATAAAGTTTAAATTGCCTTATGTATGAACTGTTGTACTGTATGACTATTTTTTGTTCTTAAGGATTTGAACTGGAGGGCAGTTTCTTATAACAATATCTAATTGAATTACATCAATTTAAATAATTTGTTATAAAATGCAATGAAATATTATTATTATAATTTTTATTATTCACAGTTATAAATATATATACATAAGATTATATCGATGATAATGCATAGTTAACTATATAAATAAGCAATTTAGCTTAAAATTTTAGCATCGATGCTGAACAAACAAATAAAATACAATTAAAATCACATGGTTATAAAAAAATAAAAACAGTTAGGGGCGTTTATTAAAATATTTTAAAAGTCGAAATATTAGTTCATTTAATTATTTTTATAATATTTGCATTATATCATTAAAATGCTATCAACTTTAGTGTGTGATCTAATTTATTTAGGAATATAATTGTTATAGGTACTCAGCTGAAACAACTTAGCTGGTCTTAAAAAATATTTATTGAAATTCAAAAGTTTAAAGAGGAAGCGAAAAAAGGCCCTAAAAGTTATTTAGAAATGGTAAAGTATTTTATAAACAAGAAGGGCTGCTGTAAATCACTTAATACTACGGCCATGGCAACTCAAAATGGTATTTCCCAATTCTAACGATAAAATTTAGGGTCTGACTGATTTCTTTGTCAGTTCATTTAAGCTTCTTGAATTATGGAGGCATAGAATAAACCACTCCTTAGTTGGAATCCATGCCGGGA
This sequence comes from Caligus rogercresseyi, assembly GCA_013387185.1. Lineage (NCBI taxonomy): Eukaryota > Metazoa > Arthropoda > Copepoda > Siphonostomatoida > Caligidae > Caligus > Caligus rogercresseyi. The sequence goes on from CP045892.1 coordinate 17,405,361, forward strand.
GTACATTCACCAGCCAATTTCAAATTTCTACAAATTGCATTATCTTTTCGGAGCATTGCAAGGATTGCGGTAGATTATATACTGACACCTTACATGCCTTTGCGGATTGCCAGGCTGTCTCCATGTTGAAGAAATTCGTTTCCTTAAACGTCAGAGGTCTGGATAGTTATGGGCAGGGATACATAAAGGCAGTTGTACTTTTTGGACTTCAAAAAAGAATAGAACGTCGTTCCAATAACTCCAAGGCTATAGATTACGCCTTGTTGGACGCCAAAGCAAGGATTGTCAGTTATTTAACAAAACAGGAGTGCGTGAAGCCAAAGGACCTAAGAGCAATTTTGTTATCAGCTGCAGCCAGATATGCTGCATTTTCTCTCAAAATTCCGTCTGTTCGTAACGATGCGTGGACCATTGCTTCAGAGGAGATCAAGTATTTCTCATCAAGTTTACTATCTCATTAAAAGATTTTACGTCGCATTCTTAAAGCTTCAAAAGGATGTTTTTATAATAATTGATGATCGTTTTTTTAAAGTATATTCTGTGCATTTTTATAGTTATTGTTATTATTTAATTATGTTCAAATATTGTAAAAATTGTTGTTGTTCTTCTCAGAAGTAATAATTTTAGACTAAAATGTCTCTTTTTGTTTTGTTTTTAACGCAATTATTTTGGAATTTTTTAGAACTGAAATATAAATACAAACCCATTAAATGTGTGCTTTTGTGGCTAGTTTTCCAGCAACTTCTTTTGCCTCTCCTAAAGTCTGGGTTGAGATGAGTTCTGGGAAGATACACATTATATACCCTAGCTGCCGCGAATGCAAATGTTCAAGCCGATTGATTTTTAAAGTTGAAAATATTTTTATACAGCTTAATTTGATAATTTAAATTTAATTAAATTTAATTTAATTTAATTAAAATTAATATATATATATATATATGAATATCATAGTTTAGATTATTTGATACATAACTTTAAAAATAGATATTCTTATAGGATTAAAAAAAGCCAAAACACCTTTTTTTGCACCAAAAATACACTTTGTCTCGTACTAAAAAAGTATTAAATGGTAAGTAGTCAAATACCCTCGTCGAAGAAATTGCAATATTTTTGTGCTTAATGTTAGGTCGCTGTGATTAACAGTGTTTATTCTATGGTAGTATGATATGGTATGGTTTTTATAGACTCCCATATTGTGAACTATTTTGAGAGCACCTTTTGTACGAGTCCTTACTACTTAAGAACGCACAAAACAACTAAATTTAATGGTTTTATATATTTAAATAATTGTATATCCTACATATTATAGTAAGAATATGTAACCAGGGATCATTTCAACATCGTGCTCCAAAAGCAACACTTATTGTTTATAATGAATCTAAGCACAGGGTCAATGAAACCTTAGGTTTCACCAGCCACAACTATGTCATATTTGGTTCTGAATCAAGTGTCACTGGACCCTCGAGCTCTTTATGGCATATTGAGAAATCAAATCTATCTCCAATGGAACATGGGCTACCGGGTGTCGTAGAATTATTTCTTATTGAATTCCTAAAAGAGAGTCAATTGATCCCTTGGTTCGACGAGTCACTATCATGGTATATTTGGGGCTCACATGAATTATCATTGTGCCTAGCGTTGTGCTATCCTTATCTAGGACCGAGAACTGTAGTCCACTCCTTTTTGTGATTACTTAAAAGGGAAAAATCGTCCCTTTATGATGTCAAACCCCACTTTTTTATTTTATGAAACCAAGAGTTTAACGAAAGATTGTGAATAAATTATTTTTATAGAAACATTTAGTGAGTAATGAACGACGATCGTATACTAAAAAGTCATTATTGTGATAAAAAATGTTTCCGAATTGTCTAATATTAATATCATTAAGCCCTTTTGTTGCTGTTGAATTAACGTCAAGTAATAATAGACTATACACAACCAATACTAGAAGAAAGAACATATTAGATAATAACATTTTATGGTAATTAAGGAATGACAAAAGACAATCTCAAGGACCGATAGTCCTAAGACTGGGCAGTCTACAAAGTCTGTGCCCCATTATACAGTATCCCTAAATTACATGTCCTTACTGTAACAAATGGTTCCTAGAAGAAAATAGCTAAAGAAAAATGTTCCAACAAAAGAATTCCATTGGAAAATCTATGACTTGAACAATATAATTAGAAACTATAATGTTTAATTATATTTTTAATACATTAACATACTTTATACATATTCTCTAGTTTGTGCATGTATATATTTATGGACTGTGGAAAAAGTGATATATATATATATATAATAATAATATAGAGACAATGGCATTGGTGAATAAACTGATTCTTTAATAATATTAGTCAGATCTTTGACGCTCCAATTCAATCAATTAGTGTGAAATAAATCATTTGGATTAACAGCAATTAAAGTAATAATGCCATTTTTCTTCTTCTTAAATTTTATTTTTAAAATATTTGTTGTACTGAGTTATTTTCCTTTTTCTATTATCACATTTTTCATAATATTGAAGATAGAAGTATTGTTTAATAATAATAATAATGATACAAATCAGTCTTGAGGGTAATGTATTTCTTTATATGAACCCATGGTTTCTCAGGCATTACAGGTGAATAATGTAACAAACTATCATTTGTAGGGTCATATTTCCTGCCCCCCCCCTCTCCCTTTTTCAACAGCTCTCCGGGAGGGTTTGATAAGTGCCTCTTGCATCAAGAGTGTGGGATGTAACGGGTTTCATAAGACACACGTCCTATGACGGCTATGAGCCTTGCCATTGGAAGCCTTACAATTAGTTGTAGCTAGCATAGGTTGTAGTAATAGCAGTTGTCGTCTTCTTCTTAAAGTTGTGCATGAGTTCCTTGTTTGTGGAGGACTTATGGGATGCGTTCTCCATCTTACTTAATGATGAGGCGGGTCATTATTGAGCTGTACAAATATGGTTATGGACAGGTTCTATTAGCCTATTGGGTTAAAAGGATTTGCAGTATTTGTGTGGATATGAATACGTTTTATAGCGTTAAGTTTAGTCCCTTGGAATCTTTTGCATGAGGTTGATTAAAATTGACATTGAGCTTATATTCCTTTAAAGTATAGCTAATTGCATAAACTGATATTCTTGTCTATTAAAGAGCCCAGACTGTTTGCAACTTTAAGTTGGATTTATTTGATACTTTTTATGATATCATCAATTTTGATGGAAAGAGAATACCTGTTTATTTAAGACAGGGAAATATTACCTGTTTAAAGTAATTGCTTTCCTGGTCAAACAAATACGTCATTCATGAGTCATGCTAAAGAATGGTTCAAGAGAATAGGGATAATTCATATGACGTCATGACTTTGGAAATTCTAACAATAGCTTTGCATTATGATGAAATATAATTAAAATTACCAATCACATATAATAATATAGTCATTAGGAAAAATGATTTTTATAAGTCTTCACATAAACAACATGGAGCAGAAAAATCATAAACCGAACAACAAAAATATAAATTCGAATGGACATAAGATATCTTAAGCGAATAAATTAAAAGATACTTCGCAACTGCTCAGAATAGTTTTATCCTGTTTCCTGTATATAAATATAGTGTATTTTATTTCTTAACTGTATAAAACTTTCGAACCGGAATACCTTTTTTTAACCGGATAAAAAAAGATGTTTTAACAACTTTATTAACTTATTTCTAAAACACACATATTCAGACTTAAAGTATTCGAAAAATCAGATAAGCTATACTCCTTGGTGCTTTGTTTGTAGAAACATAGTAGAAAGTGATAAAAATTGTTGTTTGTAGCGCGATGAAAAAACGATAGTTTACCAGAATGAAGATGTAAACCAAGGAATATTGAAATGAAAGGCAAAGTTATTCCTTGTCTTTTTGGATGATAAATCATCAAACCTTTTTATTGTTATTTTTATTTATTATGACGTATCTGAAAATATATTTTATCATTAATTCTCATTTCCGATTGAAACACAAGCTTTTATTAGAGGGCAGCATATATTTTGTAGGGGAATGGAAGTTATTTTTTATAACGAGTGGACGAAAAAAAGTCCAGTAATTTGAATTCAATAAAAAGTAATCCATTGGGTTCCGTCTTTGAACAAATGCACAAACAAATTCGAGGATTAGTTCAGTACTCTGTGCGAAATTCCACAGAATATTGACTAGATCAACCGTTTTGCTTGTGCATCGAGCCATGAGTGCTCATTGGTTATTTTTTTAAAATTATTTTTCAAATGATCGGAAAATCTCTTTGCCCCATCCGGTAGTTTGTTCATGTGAGTTTAAATGGAAATATATTAATATCCCAGACAACAAGCCCCAAGCTTCCTTATAAAAAACATTTTTTTCTCCGTTTTCTGTCAACTTCTTTTCATAAATGAAACTTCCAGTACATTATGCATTTTGTGAGAACCAAGGAATTAGATATAGCATCCATATTGCATCCAGGGATGCAGTGGTGCTCGTATAGACAACAAAGTATGCGGATGTGAATTTCATTAAGCAATTACAAAGCAGTCAGAGCAACGACGACATACAGCAAGGACTGAATTATTGAGAATATTTATTTTTCTATTCTTCCCATCTCTGCTTAATTCCCAAAAACCCAGGACGCTATGTACCATATTCTATTTATGTCGAGGTACATACATATATAACCATTGAACAAAATGGCTGACTACTATACATTCTATTAAGAATTTAATATATGAATGAATCACAATACAATTTAACGTGATAATATTTAGAAAAGTTGAACGTTTCCTGCTAAAATATACAAAATAAAACGAAAATCTAATATTTTTTTACAGCTGAATTAGACAAAAACAGTAGTTATTGTACTATATTTTCAAAACGATTTTAAACATGAGTGGATTGACATGACTTCACACAGATTAGAATTGTCACTTCTGAATAAATTGCTAGATGTATGGCATTAAAGCATTTTTTGTTATTTTTATATCACTATGGTATTTTACCATAAAAAGAATACATTTGTGATGGCTTAACTAAATGTCCCATCGAAAGGTATGTTTAAAAATATATGGTTTTGTATTTATGCATTTTTGAAGCTCAGATGTGAACTCTATGAGACTACGAATGAGTTCAATATCACCCAAAAAGATATTATACATCAGTACATTAAAGATTTTGACTTATTATATATCAGTGATTTTTCGTTGTGTTAAGACTATACTCTTTTCACCTTGCTAATGTAATACACAATTCAATTTCATTCCTTGTAGTCTCCACAATAGGAACTTGGCGATCATAATTTTACTCATGACTAATATTCAAAGATTTGAGAAGGATATGAAATTTACTCCCGCTGATGGATGAAGCTAAATTGTTTGATGTGGATTATCTTTTTAAGTAAAAATAAATATCTAAACAAGTCTAGAATATATATTTATTTTTTCAAGGAACAAAAAGAGCCACATAATGTCTAGAATAATATATTTATTATTATTTAGAAGATCTGCAGATCCTACTGCATTAGAGTAGTATATTTTATATTTATACATAAATATATATCACCATATGTATTATAGAGCCTTTATGAGTGTCCCAGTTCCTATGGTCATATAGGCTCATGGTTGTAAGCACAAATCTTGGAAGGAATTTTTATAATTTATGAGCGCTCTATCTAAAAATATAAAACACTTGTATTAGTCTTATGGATACAACAACAATGCTGAAGGAAATTTAGATCTTTGAAGAATAATGAATATAACAATAGTATGATGAGCTTTCAGACTACTGTGTTTAAAAAATATAGCATTTTGGTATTTAATAATAGCAAATAATTATATCAAAGACGAAAACTGTGTCAGTTTTAGTAGTTTAAAAGAAAAGTAGCAAACCTAATGCATCAGTTGATTAAATATTGTGTACAAAAACTTTGTGGTGTCTCCCTTAACCCTTCTATTGTGTTAGGGTCAAAATTGACCCGTTTTCTAGTTTGAATGTGTAAAAATTACCATTTGCTTTTTTGCTCTGGAATGAAGCTTCATCTAATCTTCAGACACACCCGATTGAATGCAGAAATATCATTTTTTCACCATTTTAGTAAATTATAAAGGTCTCCAAAAAAAAGTTACATCTGAGGTGTTACGGTCAAAATGACCCAGCAGAGAATACTGGCTGTTTTATGCATCACCTAAAGCTATGGTTGCTCTGAGGATCAATTGTGGCCCAATATGCCCTGTTATGGCCCACACACACACACACACAAACAGGCTTCTTTCACATGCACAGACAGACACATATAGAAAGCGCATTCAGGCACACACACACATTTTACACGAGTGGTACATTTTAAAACACTGTGTCTGTGGATCAACTAAAGAAATTTCCCGCACTGGTTCCATTTATATGAATGTATACTAAGCCAACAATGACTTGAAAAACAATATTGGAAGAAAACTGGTGATTTTAAGCATTTTAAAGCATTTTCAAATCACGGGTCAAAATTGACCCGCGAACACCACAGGTGTAAACAGCTTTTCTAACACAATATAAGGGTTAAGTCATCTCCAATTTTATATGGTCTAAAGCATCATCAATACTCTTTAATAGATTTTATAGCTTCAGAAGATCTATTTTACACTAAAATTTAGGAAGATTCATATATATATAATATACATATATATCAACAGGTTATTTGTTATTTTATACATATTGATTCTGATATTTTTCCAAGTATCCAAAACTCCAACAGGGAATCAAAATGAATTTGTTTCTGTTTTATCCAGTACCAAACTAATATTAAATCATTTAGCCTCATTTGATTCATTATAATACATTTTTTGTCTGAAAATAGCTTTTAATCCAGATTAATTTAAATTGGACTTTTATATTTCCTTTTAATAATTCATGTATTCACAATAAATATTTATGGAATCTTTAAAAATTGTGGGGAAATATCAATTGATGTTATTTGGAATCATTTTTATTTCGGGTCTTTTTCTTATTATTAACATTGTGAGTAATATTATAAATGTGACATAGACAATTGAAAGTTTTTTATCAACATATTTTATCTAATATTTGTTCCAACTTTGTGTTATTCCCTGTATAAATAATAATAAAATACTGTTAATGACAATGAGGATGTCTAGGAACTAGGCTTAAAATGATGATGGGCCTGCATTTCCCTAGGCATTAATCAGTTGGCCCTTCCCAAACCACTGTCTCCCTCAGACAACACCATTGACAAGGACCGCTGACCCATCCTTCTTTTTTTCTTCTTTTACTGCTGTTGTAACGTCTGTGTAGGCATGAAAACAGCTCCATTCAGGAACAGGAAGAAGGAAAGACCCACAGCTATAGACTTGAAGGGTGTGCACCCGCATTCTCTTAAGGAAATTCACCCAATGATCAGCCTTAAAAAACTTGTTCTTGGACTTCCAAGAAGTACTCACTCTCTGCCCTGATTATGTTATTGCCTCATAGTATGAAACCATCGACCTATATTCTAACTGGATTCTCCGCATAAAAAATACATATTCCCTCCTTAACTGCTGCATGAACTAAATCAGCTTTTTCTACCTACTTTTTTTATACTTGTATTTGATGTATTTTACTTTCATGCCATACAATTTAAAAAAGACTTTTAAGAATCAGTTTTGATAACAAAATTTTGTTATTTTTTTAAATTTATTTTATTTAATATCAAAACGTAACGATTATTTCATTGAATCAACTGAAAATAAGCATACCCAAAGAATGTCAAACACTTAGAATAATACAAAAGATTACTTCCACCAGCTGAAGCAGTATTGATTCCCGGTGAAGTGAAAACTAAGCTAATTAACTAAGGAAACAAAGAATACAACATAGTATTTTTGAATGATACTATTTACAGAAGCGAAAACTTCAGAAGATTTTTTAGTTATCTCTTTGATTTGACATCCAACAAAATGATAGAAACATAAAGCAGACAAATCCACCAGCCCATAGAATAAACTGCATCTAATACTGGCGGATTAATTAATAAATCAAAAGTTTCTTATGACCTAAAGAATTTTATCATAATTTTTCTATTTAATTATGTAACTATTCAAACTACCATCAAAAGCATATGGATATTTAAATAATGAAATATTGTTTTTTTTTGTTTGAAACCGTACAAGAACAAATTTTATAGAAATAAAAAGAAGGTGTCCTTAAACCAAAAAAATCTCCCTTTCCAGGTACAATTGAGACTGAACTTTTTGAATAACAAACTCTGTTGGCATTGTCAATAAAAATATTCGAAAACTTATTTTCTCCTATACAATTTTGATATTATCATAACTGTAACAGGACTCTCACCCCTCAGACCATCACCCCCCGGACTAACCCCCCCCCCCCCCCCCCCCGACAATTACCACCCGGGCATTTACTAATAGTTGTTATCCCTTTAAGTCCAATTACGAAGTTAATTATTTTTTCTTATGCATTAGTGTTCGAAAACTATGTTCCTAATATCGGTCAAAAAACATATTAACAATATTAAGAGCATAGGTTTTAAACACTTGTGCAATTTTGTCATAAAGAAAGCATAGTGAAATTCATAAGTGGACTTTAATAGATAAGAAATATTAGTAACGGGGAGTAAATTGCATTGTCGGGGGTGTTAGTCCGAGGGGTGATTGTCTGGGGGTGGTAGTCCTAAACTCTACTATAACAACCTGATATTTTGTTTACATTATTTTTTTATCGGTTTGATTTTTTTTCATTAAAACAAATTATGTTACTAAGACTTCCAATCCATTTTCTCAAAATAAAAACTCTAATGTTCTCTTTCTTATTGACCTTTTAAGCTACGCTTGACTGATGAAATAAATTTACTTTTATTCATCTTATAACTTCTTGTGGTTCATCATTTGTTTCAAATATATATATATATATATATATATGCCATGCGTTAAAAATACATTGTCACATCTTTCTTTTATAGATGAAGATCAAGAGATATGATGCAGTTGTAGAAATATACATTTAGGGCATTCCTTGGAGTCATTGGTGTTATTTTCGAGACTTTTCATTTCACTAGCATGACTCTATTTCCACATTGTTTCCTCTCCACGCCTATTTTAAAAAAAATATTATTATTATTATCCAGTCATTCAAGGACAGTTTTATTTCTCCCAGCAACTGGTTTTTTCCTCTGTCCCTTATATATATGTATATCTCACTTATGTTACAGGACCAACCATTTATAGGATTCTCACTTAGCGGTGAGTCAATGAAAAGGACGTCTTTTATTTAAGATCAAGTTCATGTAAATGAAACATGTGCTTACAGCCTATGTTTCCATGTATTTAAAAAAGTACAGTTTGTTTGAATTAAAATAGTTTCGTATTACTTGCTTTTATTATGAAATAGGTATCACATGCTTCTAGATGCGAAGTAGGAGTGTCAGATGTGACCTGTGAGCTAATTCTTGCCAAGTCTTGCGTATGCATCTCCTTTTTCCTTTCAATGCCCTTACCCTGACCCATTCCTCCTGACACAATACAAACAGTCTGTCTGATTATTCATGTCTGCTGAGGACATTGTAAGGTGAACATCATGAACCACAGGCCTGAATAATATATGGATGTAATTTTTATTAAGGATTGAGTTCTGATTTAGTGGAGCTGGGCTAAAAAACTATTTAACAGGGACGCTTGATGAGGCTATGGAAGGTAATGACGTCATCGTTATGTTTCTTGTTTCATCTGAAGTGCTTATAAAAATCTTTAATTGGACAAAAATATTATTCCCAGTCGACCCCTTGTAAAGAATATGATTGAACGTTTCAAATAAATCTTATAGAAATGACATATTTTCTCTTCTCTCGGACAACTGAATATATACTTCACAGAGATTGCGAATTGGTAACTGTTATGTACTTTAAGTAGTATAAAGTTGGGGCAAATTTATTTTAAGTTGAAAGCGTTCATTATAAAATGTGCTGTATCTTCAGTCTAAAAGTTTTTTCCGATTTGATTCAAACATTGATAAAATGTAGATTAAAAAAAATAGAAGGACTTTTATATATTAATTTGTTGTCCATGTTACAAAAAGAATAGAAACATCTCTGTCTTTTTCTGAAATTTACATCATTTTTTACAAATTGAAATAATACGACATAAAGAATAGCCAATATTATTTCTAACAGGCTCTGGCCACAACAGGTATTTCATCATTCTTTTGCTAATTCTTCGTTGTTGCTTAATTTTCTCTCCAGAATAGACTTTTTAAAACGGTTAGGGAGCTTTGCAACTTTCTTCTTTGTTTAAATGTTATTGAATGTCTCTTTATACGTCTTCATAATATATCATTCATATATCAGACCTGTTTTAATTTTTTTCTAAACAATTTGGAACCAGTACTTTCCAGAAGTATCTTAATGTAGTAACCCAAGTCCACCAAACTATTTTAGACATTTTATTCCCTCCCGTGATAGGTTTCTGTTTCTTTCATTAGGAAAAAGAAAAACATCACAAAGATCTTCGACTTTCTTGCACAAATATTCGGTTACCGGCGTTAAAATCAATACATGTGTTATTCATTACAATATGAACGTGTAAACGTTTTTTTTAATAAGTAGAATTATTACTTATACCTCCTTCAAACTTGTTAAAAAAATTCTTCGATGTTTTCTTTCCTATTCTGACCATTTTTTTATTCCACAGTTCTTTAAAAACACATACAAAAAGTATATAATGTGTATTTAAAATTGAGGTAAATACTTTTTTTCAGCTTCTGACAATCCAGCAAGAAGTGAGAAGACGTTTCGAGATCAGTTTCACAGAAAAAACACAATCGATCATCCTCAGATCGCCCATGAATACTTCCAAAGGGCAACGTATTTGAAATTAAACGATACTTCAGCCAATACCATTTAAACGACAAATGCTTACTCTTTAAAAACTTTAATGCATCTTTTACAGTGTATTTAAAATCCATTCTTCCTATTCTTCTTTCAACTTGGTTTAAAAAGACATATTTAACAGTTTCTTGAATTAAAACTTCTCTAAGATTCATATTGTTAAAATTCCTCATGAAATTATAAAAACAGTCTCTTGGTCCAATAGGTCTTCGAGTAAGTTTAATTTGTTGTTTGACACTTTCCTTCTCTAAAATCTCGCTTAAAGTAAAACAATCGTTATCATTTAAAATTTCGCCAATGTAGTCTATTTTCCTCTTTAGTGACGTACCCTGAAGACATGTTAATCTACCATTATCTACAGTTGGCTCTTGCCAATTCATAAGAGCAAGAATCTTAAATATAATTTCCTTCCCTATCGTAGCACATTCTTTCCAAAAAATATTCATGTTCTGCAGGGTATTAATAATCTTATCCGGTCCTTTACCATACACTTCATCTATTGAAAACCCGTATTGTTCTATTAATTTACTATTCAATAATTCAGCCCATATTGTGCGTGGTCTAAGTATCTTCTTGAACCAGGAGAATGTAATTGTCTTCCAAAACGACTCTATATCGATCATACCTAGTCCACCATACTTCTTTGGGAGGGTAACTCTCTTCATTGTGATTAATCTACTTTTACCATACTTAAAAATAAATTTGAAGGCAATTTCTTGTACTTTTTCTACTAATTTCCTGCAATAAGTGGTAGTTCTCAACAGGTGAGTAATCTTGGGGAGCACCAGCACATTCCAAACGAAAACTCTAGCCGGTATGTTCGTCGTTAGTATAGTTGAATATTTGGCAACTGTTTTGTTCACCTTGTTAATGATGTTTTTATAGTTTTCAATCTGACCATATGAATCTAACGAAACAAAAGATCCCAACACCTTAAGACTCTCATAGTTTTTTAAACCGTTGACAATCACAGCTTTTGCACAGTTAGAAATGGCTCTAGACTTATTAACATTTATTTCCAGACCTGAAACGTTCGAAAATGCTTTTAAGATCCTCAATGTTGCTTTTATGGACTTACTCATATCCTCCTGATCACCAGAATAAAGAACATTTAGATCATCTGCAAACGCTTCTTCTTTGTGTTCTAGCTTTTATGTTTGGAGCACCATCTATTGCATTTATCAGTGGGTCAAGAGCCAGAATGAACAGGTATGGGGATATTGGGTCTCCTTGACGGCAACCTCTGTTTACCGCAAAAACATTTGACTTCTCCTCAAAATGCGTAAGTAAGCCCCCGAGGCACATACCGATCATGCGAATAAAATATTCCCCAAAACCTTTCTCTCGCAAGCAGGCGATTATCCAACCATGGTCGACACTGTCGAAAGCCTTTTTGAAATCAATGGCTACTAAGGAAACCATTTTCTTCTTTTCCTTCACTGTTGCTATACTATCTTGGATACCCCTTATGACATCCTCCATACATCGGCCACGAATGAAACCCTTTTGTGATGGGTGTATTAAAGATGGCAAAACAGACTGCAATCTTTTAGCTAATATGCCACTGTAAATTTTATACGACGTATTGAGCATGGTAAGGGGCCTAAGATTTTCAATATTTCGTGGATCTTTACCATCTTTAGGTATCAAGATGAGATTACCTCTCGTAATGTGATCATTAAAATATCCTTTTTCAATGCCCTCCTCAACTACTTTATATAATAGGGGCACCATAAATTTATGGTATTTTTGATAAAATTCTATGGGGAACCCGTCAGGACCCGGTGCCTTATTTTTTTTCTTGTAGGAGAAAATATATTCTTTTATTTCTGCTTCCGAGATCTTCAAATTAAGAACTCCCTTATCAGATTCGTTCAAATTGAATCCAATTTGCGGATTAAGGAACTGGGAAAAGTCATTATCTTGAAGACTATGCATTTTCAAGAAGCATTTGGTTAGACTGCTTAAACCGTCTTTAAAACATATTCTACATCTATACATCTGATGAAAGTGCTCCGAAATAATTTTTGAAACTTCAATTTTATTCTCAACTAAGTTTTCTTTATTGTCAAAAATAGCATTTACTTGTTTTTTGCCCATTCTATTTGCTTCCCATTTCTTCAGTCTATCGAGCATTACATCTTCTTTGGGCAAATTTCTGAGTCCACTTCTAATTAAGTATCCCTTCGAATTATAGTTTACTATATTTTTGAGATTTTCCTCCCCTACTTCATCTAAACCACGCACTTGTTTCAATTTTAGTAGCTCTTCTTGTCTCAACTTTCTCAACTTACTCAATTTAATGCCCAACTCGATGTATTCCCGTCTTACACAGTCTAAGGCCAACTTTAAGGCGTGAGCAGGAGATTTGATTTCTTTTTTTTCTAATCTGAGCAGTATTTTCTGAATTATTTCTCCAACTTTACATTCCGTGGTTTTATCCGCGCTTAAAAGAGACACATTTAATTTCCAAACTTTTTTACGATAATGCTCAATTGGAGAAATCTTTGCTATAATTGGATGGTGATCGGATTGAAAACTTGGTAGCGTGCTAAACTCCTTAAGTGAAGGATATAAACCACCAGAAACAAAAATATAATCTAATCGAGCACTTATAAAATCTTTATCTTTTTGCTTTCTAAAAAACGTGTGGTCTGGCAATATTTTGAACTTAAAAGCGGCATCTTTGAAACCCAACTTTGCTATGATATTTTCATTTGATTCGAAGCTTTTTTATTATTTTCTTGTTTATAGTTAAAAGTGTCTCTCTCTTGGTTCATTACCATATTCAAATCACCTAAAATAATGCATTCATCATTCGAAGAGTCGTCATTTGACAAAAACCGCTTATCAATGTTTTCATAAAATTCAGCATCGTCTTTGTTTGGGCCATAAAGAGCCACTAACTTTACTGTTTTGTTTTGCCAAGTTATTTCCGCTATGCCGTAATTTCCTCCGTCATCAGCAGCAACAAACTTTGGCTTCAGATTTTTTTTGATAGCTAGCCAAATTCCTCTTGAAGGATGTTTTCCCTTTACTCTAACCGCAGACACCTGTAGTAATTTATACATGGATGAAAACATTGTGTCCTCACAACAACTCTCGTATCACACATTGCTAAAATGTCAGGGTCCATATTTAAAAAATGTTGACTCAACAGATTTCGTTTCGCATAGTTTGTCATTGAATTGACATTGATTGATAAAATTTTAAGACTCATATTTAATAAAATGGGAGGGGCTACAAAAAAACAACTTTTAAAACACTAAAAGGTACTTACATCGAGAAAGTTTAAAATTTAGATTTGACTTCAAGCTTCTTCTCCATCGGTTTCAGATAGGTAGCTTTCCCATGTGTGAAGTATTCATTTTTGGATTTTTTCTTCGGGGCTGTCCTTTGGACCTTTGTTCTTTCTGGAACCGTTCTTTTGCAGTTTCAGCACTTGTCGTTTCCTGAGAACCATTTTATAATCATCTTTGGGGGTAGAACATGATGATTTAGTCATTAAACAGATCATTACACTGGAATGATATTATATTAAAATCACTGATAATAATATAAGTCATTATATCACAGTAAAATTATATAATACAGATGGCAACTAATTAAAATCTTAAACCTTTTTAAAATTATTCTAATAAATTTTCTATGACTTGCGCTACCGATGGGAAGTATTAAGTATTTAGATATATCTGTGTTCACAATATTTTTATATAGAGATTCGGACATTTGGATCGCATGTAAAGCCACTATAATGTTTGACTTAAGAAAATTATTATATTATTATTTTTTTTTTCTCGTAACGAGATAACTTTATTAAGAAAACGAATAATAGTACATTTACACAAAATACAACTATAATTTCAAGAAATCAACTTCTTAACAAACTATCACAACCGTTCAATAAAAACAATCAGCGAACATACATGAATAATGTTTGACTTAAGAAAATTATTTGTAAACCCGAGTTCAACTCAAACTAAAAAAACATCTATTGGTTTAAAAAAGCATGTTTCTTTTTTCCTACCTGTATATTCAAGTATTACGTCATCTGCAATATTTCAAAATTATTTGACTCCATTAACTAGATTATTCTGCTTAAAAGAAGAATATCCCTTTTATCATATTAGTCATTTTCACTTTTTATATAATGTTTAACTTTATGATGATTTTTGTAGTTGTCAATCTAGTTGTCTACCGAAACACACAACTTGTAACTAAATACTACACATTTATTTCTCATCCATCTTCTATTTTTGACATCGGCAAAGAGTCTTAATATCATGGTTAATGAGAGCTGATCCATCAATGAAATCGTTTGTTGATTTGATTTACAAATTAGTAGTTTCATTAAAGGCTGCGAATGAATCATTATTTAACTCACTCATAAAATAAATTCTTTAGTTTCTTATTTCTAAAAAAATACATTTGTTATTCTATAAAATAGGAAAAAAAACACGTTAAATATTAGCTTTGAGTTAGTCAATATATATATATTAGGATCTCTTAGTGAAAAAAAAAACCCTCTCATTTCATATGCAGGTGAATTTACCACACTCATAAGCTTAAGTCGAGCTCACAATCAATAACTCTAACTCTCCATAAAAAATATGACAAATAAAAAACTAAATATTTGTTCAGTGAAATTTAACAAATTTAATAATATTAAAAAATGATGATCGAAAGCCTTCATTGTGTATTTTGTATTAAAAAAATACTATTTAGTGATAAAAATAACATGATATTATTCATTTAACGGTATATTGATCAATTTCTTATAAATGATCTGATTGGATCTTTAGTCTTTAACGGATATTCTTTGTTAGACTGTTTTATGGAATGCATTTTCAGTTCACAATTTTAGATGGAAATGCAATTTTTCTTATCTGCATTAAGTCTATTGATTATTCTTGGCAAATAACTTTCCTCCTTTTTCTATATTATAACTTTGAAAAATGGTATTTTGCTTTGCCTAAACAGCCTTTAAAATATGTTGATACAAATATCCCTGATAGTAAATGGTTAATTTTTATATCTTCCTACAAAATTCTGACGCCCTTTTGATTAATCCACACACAAATAAACTAATCTAAGAGGAGGATCAATGTGTGCAATATAAATTTATTTCTTTGAAAGAAAATATTTTTGATATAGGAGCATCCTTGTTGTTTTTGGCGTGTTTTTAAAAATAGAGTCAATACTCTGTGCTACTAAAATCCGTCTGGCATCCCTCCCCTCCCCTTTTAATGTCGCTCTCATATCAAAAATAGAATGACATACTTTTCCTTATCAATGCTCCTATTTTGGAGCCAAATCTCAGCTACGAGGCAAGTATTTCATTAAGAGTGCAATAACAATTTGTAACTGAGCTTAAACACAATGATTGATGATATAAGGACATAGTTACGTGTGGCCTATTTTTGTGCGAATGAATGGATCGTTCAATATGAAATAAATAGATATATTTGAAGAATTCATAACTATGCCTCCTCAATTTATAAGCAAGGATTAGCTGCTTTTAGATACTTCTTGAGATTACATTTCTTTTTAATCAGGGTACATTTCTTATATATATATATTTATATATATATCAGGAAACGACTGGGACACTTTTTTTCGCCGGGACTTCAGTATATTTTAATTCCTTCGTCATTCTAAAAGTGACGACGTTTTGTTAGAAAGTAATTTTCTGAAAATTTAAAAAACATTTTCTATAAAAAAGTGATGACGTTTTTTTAGAAAACATTTTCAAAAAAGTGATGAAGTTGTTGTTTTTTTTAGAAAATATTTTCTACAAATAGTGATGACTTTTTGTAGGATTTTTTTTAAATAAAATTATTTTCCAAAAAAAAATGACAAATGAAGGAATATGTTAAAGTGCCGGCCCGGTGATTTTTAGACACCGGGCCGGACCAGGTACCCGGTCGTTTCCTGTTATATATATATAATATATATATATATATATATATATATATATATATATATATATATATATACATATATATATATATATTATTATATATATATATATAATTAAAATATAGGATTTATTTAAATTAACCATCAATATTGCAGAAACAACTTCACAATTTCTTCCAATGCGCAGCTAATAACATTGTTGTAAAATAACTGCATGGACTTTTTTAGATTGCTATTTTCCAAAAAAATAGATTTTTTAGCAGAGATAATATCATATATTTAATATATTAAAATTATACAAGGAACTCTAGGCATAATTTTTTAAATATCCCTTTAATTTTTGGTTGAACTATCTAATGGTTCTGATAAAACGATTTTGGACTCACAATTATAAACTAGGATATCCTAGTCCGGATGTTATAAAAATAAAATATTTCTGATTATGAGGCATACTTTTTGTAATTAATATATTGCAATATGACAAAAATACAATAAATGGAGCGATAACTCATAAAAATGGCATATTTTACATATTTAATGGCCGGTGTTTCAAAATAACCATCATAAATTTAAATTTAGGCCTACAAAGTTACTTTTTAAACGAGTTGACGGCCTATTTATTTCATTTACACTCAAGAACTTTGAGCTTTTTCCAAGTTTTAAATATTTTAAATGATTATTATTTATAAGTTGTCTTGTATTTTAGTATAGTTAAATATTTACACTGTCTTATAATATTTGATAGCCGAAAAAAAAATTATAACCGTTAAAAAAAAGGGGAAAAAATATATTTTTAAATGACCTTTTATGTTTAAATTCTTATCATCTCTTGTTCACCAGGTAATTCGTTATGTTCATTAAGGACGTTTTTATTTGATCTATTTAGAGAAATATGCACATTTGGACGTATGAAGTAAAATATAAAACGTATTTTTATCTCATTTCAATATTTACTTCTTTAGTGGGAATCCATCAAACGAAGTTGTTTTTCACAAAGAGGTGTGAATCATGATAACATAAGGCGCCTTGTTGGGATGTCTACCTCCATGATGGAGTCTAGATTTCTTGACAGTCTACTTCCATGTGGAAGAGTCAGGGTAAATAATAATTTTGATACCAGTGGATGTTTACAGACTCACACAATTTTAGATCCAATATTATGAGCTTGATTTGTGTAGAATTGACAATTTTGATGGGTCTTTGCAAGAAGTTGAACACAAAGTAAAATGGCTGCAGGATAATAATTTATTTATTTTGATGATGTTTTTTTCATGGAGCGGTAAAAGAAGAAGCTTACCGACTTAAGGACTCGCCCCCTTTGAATACATCTGAGATAACTTAGCTTATCGTGATAGCATCGACGACAAGAGCCAGGTCATGATGAGATAGAATTTTGTTACCAATAGAGATAGTGAATAGTTATTTTTTTGAAGCGTGATTGGTTGAAAGAATATGAGGGGGCACAACAAAAATTGCTGTTGAGAGAAGAACCATCTAATCAGAGAGAAGAATATCGTCCTTAAAAATATTAATATATCTCTTCATAAGTCTCCTTCCATGTTATACTATAAATTCAATAAAACAAATGCTTAAACTGACAAGAAAAATTATGTGTTTTCCATAAATCTCAAAAATTAGAATTTTAACTTTGACTATAAGGCAAATTTTTTGTAAAAAAGTAAGTAATGTTACCAAATGAAATTCAGGCTTAATGGTGAGTTTATCTCTATTCATGGGGAACTACTTAATCCTCTGGCTGAATGTCTTCATAAAACGAATCAAATTCCTTCACACATGCGCCATCTTACGTGATCTTCACCCCTGACGTGACTATTCCACTGTACTTAATTATATTTTTTATACAGAGAATCACATATTCATTTTAAGTGCTTTAGGGTCTTTTGGATTGTCCATAATTGAATTCCAAGGCATATTAGAACTATAATTATTATAGACAAATTAGATTGCTATACTTTTACTTCTCAGCAAATTGTGATTTAAAAAAAGGAACACTCAGATATTTAATGGAGTTATTTAATACCCTTTGAATGGTGTCTAATACCATGAAGATCCATTAGTAACAGTACTATCTATGTAATACGTGAAACTAATTATTTCAAATATTAAAACATACGATCGTCATTAAATACATAACTATATATATATATATATCTATATATATATATATATATATATATATATATATATATATATATATATATTATATAAGTAAATTATGTATATTTGTCCTATACATAAATATATTAAATAAATAAACTATTGAAAAGCATATTAAAATATAATAAATGTAATAGATCAAAAGATATCGATAATATTTGTTTATAAACATTTCAAAATTAATTAATTTCATGCATGACAACCTTTTTTAGACGAGTCTTTAGACATTGAAACACCAGTTTATCAAAACTATGAAACATCTTTAAAAAAGTGAACAAAAGAGAGGTGCCACATTTTGAATTTCTTCATGACCTATTTTCAGAGTTGAAATGAATATAGTCATACTGACTATAAATATATTCGGTAGGGTCTTAAACTCTTTATTTTTATGAAGTAATGTTAGTAATAATTAGTATTTAGTATTTATGAGTACTAATAATCTTGAATTCTCTCTAAAATAGTGCTTTGTAAAATCCATAAAAATACATTTGTGTAAGATATTACGGTGTTATGAATTAAAACCTGAAAATGATTTTTTAGATTGGGCACAATATTTATGAAATTTGCAATTTCATGTTAACCAAGCTCCTCCACACTTCAAAAATATATCATCTTTGCAAAAGAATTAAGAAAATTACCTTCAGAAGACTGTATTTGTCCATCACACAACCTATTCATTTTATGTGGTAGATTTTCACAGGCTCGTGATCTATACTAATATATTACTTTGTATTTCTTAGACAACCAAAATATATCCATTAACAGTACCCCCAAATACTCTCTATCATGAACAAAGAATTTTAAATATGACCTTTTACGAGTACACAAAAGATTTTAAATTAAATAGTATTCATGTTATGTTTTTATGTTTTTGAATTTTTCTAAAGTAATAGTTTAAAAGTTTATAACTCATTATAAATCTAACACAACATATCTTATATGTTTGTTTGAAAGAACTATGAAATACGATGCTTAGAAAAAATGGACCAGGAAATACAGCCTAGGAAGAAATGGACCAGGAAAGAATGGACCAAAGTAGAAAAGGAAAATGATGACTCATGGAAGAATGGACCAAATACATAGGTAGGTAATGTGCCAGTTCTTCCTAATATCACAAAATACTACTACCGATTGGTGTAAATCGTGCAATCGCAAGCAATAAATTAAAAAAAAGATAAGCTCATTTTCCAGAGTTAGCAGATATTTGTATTGCATTTAATCCATATGTTTAAATCTACCGACTTACCAATATCGATGTTCACAACTTATTAACGAATTCTCATTAATAGAATTTTTCATACATAATTGATAATATGTTGATTATTAGAAAATAAAATCGTTTATCTAATATTTCACGTGTACCCTGAATGGTTAAAAATCATATATCTTAAAGTATTGCCTTGACATTATGTGATTGCTTTTAATACTTAAGTGAGTATTTTAAATGTTGAAACCAGAGATAACAAAGAAAGTAACAAATTGATAATTTTGAACACTGACTCATGTGTAATGGGATATATTCATCTTATGTAAGGATAAGGGGAAAATGATGTTTTTTAAACTTAAAGGATTGAAAAAAAAAGAGAATAATGAAGAATGCAGTTTACATTATGCTATAAAGCAGCGGTACTCAACCTTGTCATAGTCAGGAGCCACATTGACGAAAACTATTTTTCCCAGAGCCATGTAGCACCACATTATATAATAATCAGGAAACGAACGGGACTCTTTTTTTCGCCAGGAGCCAGGACTTAAATTTTTCAAGCCGGAACTAATATATTCGTTCGTTCGTCATTCTGAAATTGACAACTTTTTTTATGAAAATAATTTTTCCTATTTTTAAATTTAAAACTTAATGTCTAAGTGACAGTTTTTATATAAGATTTTATAAATATAAAAAATTATTTAAAAAAACGTAGTCACTTTCACAAATGTCCCGGCTCCATAATTTTATGGAAAAATACCCATGCGTTTCCTGGTACTGGTACTCAGTGGGATTTAAAAGAGCCGCATGCGTCTCGAGAGCCACGGATTGAGTATCGCTGCTATAAAGTATTACTGTACACGCAGCTGCTGGGGAGTAAACATTAATTCAGATAGAGAGAAGACTATCATCCTTAAAAATACCAATTGTCTCTTCTTCATGATCGAATTCGAATTCGTGATTTTTTTTCAAACGAATATTCGAATATAATTTTTGAGCAATTTTGACAGCCCTAGTGCATACTCAAGAAAAAAAAGATTGTTCATTTTGCTTACTCATCATATATACTGATAAATGGATCTGCACTCAGACGTAGAAAAAGAAATAAAACAGTGTTACCAATTGAGTTAAAATCAGGTTCATTGATGAGTTTGTGAGAGCAATCATTTTCTTATCCTTATGTATCTACTTCTCGGACATCTCAAAGTACCCTTCTGGATAATATAAAATGAAACAAATACTTGTCTTGCTTTATAAAGTCGTCTACTAAGTGATCCTTTACTGTTATCATAAAAAATAAAACAAGAGTGATGATGAACCATATGTTAGCCCATTTTTTAATCCTAGGTTTACTCAGAAGTTCTCCCACCAAAGCATTTATAACGTCGTTCGTTTAATTGGTGTATACTTCATGTTCTCTTTATGTTATTTTATGTATTACTTATTATTATTTATTTGAATGGATTCTTTGTACAAAACTAATATATATATATACATATATATGTATAGTACGTGTAAAATCATAAATAAACATTATTCATAAAAATAACATTCTCTATTATCTCTGATTTAAATGTAAAGTGAATAAATATCTAAAAAGTGCTTGTTAAATCATGAATACACATTTTTCATAAAAATAACATTTTCTATTTGATTTAAATATAAAAGTGAAGTTGCATCCGATCAACGCACTATTTTTCATTTTCTCTTTAAAAAGGGCGGCATCTCCATTTTGAATTGACGTACATGCAAAGAATCCACCATATTTATCTCCATCCTTCTTTTCATTTTTTATACAAATATGGGTGTCCTATATATAAATATTGGCGCCATATTTGTTTATGAGCATAATAGTCCTGGCCTCTCATTTCCGCTCTTCTGTGGATGATGAGCTCAGGTTTTAACCTAGGTAGGCCTGTCCTTTTTCTACGCTCTGATTGAATCCTTGCCGATTAGTTGCTAATCACTTGGGAGCAGGATATACCGCCCTTCCCTGCTTTGTTTCGGCATTCATTCAAGGAAAATGATTACTGTGCTTCCCTTCATAGATATGTACAAATGTGCTACCATTCTTATACAGGGACATGTTGTTTGCGTTTAACTAAAAAAGAAACTATTTATAATACAAAGACTAAGGAAAATACTTCTTCTTAACATAACATAATTTGAATTAATCCAACAATTAGATTTGTAACTCTAAAGTAAATCTAATTTTCTTAGATATTATCTTTTCGTTAATATAGGAATGGCAATATTATCAAATATTGAAAAAAAAAAATATGTAAAGTTTTAAATGCTTATAACTTTTAATAGCCCTAAAATTTTTTAATGTTTAAAAATTATGTAATAACGATTCTTTAAACAAAATTGAACAAAAATGAGTAAGATTTATTTTGATATTTGTACATTTATATTTCATCATGAATAAGGTATTTTGTTATTTATAACTGATTTTTACAAATTTGAATAACTATCATATTTTAGTAGTCTGGAATTATATATCTTAAATATGTTTTTACTGTGTTAAGATTTGTTTCGTACTGTTTTAAGAGCAATTTATTTGGTTCACTGTTTCGTCTGTTATTTTTAATAATTTAAAATATCCTTTGATTGGGCTACAAAAAACTTACTAAACTCCAGTTTTAACAGCTTTAAGGGCGTTGAAGAGTCTTAACTTGTTAGGAATTCGGAAGTTTTGTTAAAATATTTATTCTACTTGTTCATTATGCTCTAAGATTAATAACGTCAACTTGACCTGAATCAGCTGCGATAACTAATACATTTATAAAAAAAACATTATTGTGATCCAAATGGTCCAAATTGCAGCAAGAAACAAAAATAAACTCTATCGATAAGACAGCCTAAGAATAACGCTACTTTGGTGCATATTATCCTACTGGTGTTCAAGTATTTTTAAAGCCCCTCGATCGTTGACTCGGATTTTCTATATAAATGCAATACCGGGTATATCTTCTCATGTAAACCAAGTGATCTAATATTGTTCAAGTTATTATTAAATTCATAAAATGTATGGTTATACCATAAGTCTTTATAGGAATCAGATTTATATCAAATGATTGGTTCAAACCAATATACCTGAACAAAAATATTTAAAAAATAATTTTATGCAGTAGATATTTGTATTTTGTATAAGAAGATAATTTTTTTTCCTTCAACCAAACAGTTAATTACATAAATAACAAATTGGAATATACATTTGCTAATCTATCTCTAATAAACAATAGATCACATCTATGATAAATTATAAATACGAGTACTTTATTTAATAGGGTTGTTCTTATTTTTCAAATGTTTTAACTGTTAGCAACATTGTAGATTTTCGGTTTCCTGGTGATAAAAGAAGACGCCATACAAAGTTTGAACAAAATCGTCACACATTACGGGGTTGCTCAACGAGGTCAAAGTTTTATAAAATTAGTAAAAATATAGTTTTCCGCAAATATATATATATATATTTTTTTTTCGGTCACGAAGTTTTATTCAATATCTGTAATAAACAATACAGTGTAATACAAACTACACTAAAATACAAATAAATATATATAAAATAAAACTCTCTTCAACAGTTGCGTAAAAACATAAATGAACTTTATAGTTCAAATTTAGTATTAAAAAGTGGTGACCTAAATATAAATGACAATTTATTTGTTCCTTAAAAAACGCCGATATTTTCTTAAGATCCTCTTGGCTGATTTAAAAAAATGAATTGATCTCGATGGTATGAATCGGACGACATTTCCAGCCCATTTCCAATCATCTGATGTTGCGTTCGGAATCTTAATTTGCAGAGCTGAGTAGCGGGCGGCGGTTCAAATTATTATTGCCCTTAGGTCCTCAACCTCGATGAAAGAGTTTGTCGTAATTTTTTTTTGTAACTAACGATTTTATATTTAAAAGTGCTGTGTCAATAGCTTTTTGGATAGGGGGGGGGGCATTATATTTACGTTTATAAACACCAAACAAAAAAAGGCTTTTATAAGATTTGAGGTAATTATTTCATTTTCGCACACATTTATTTGAATAAAACGCTTGACTACCATAAGAACAGGACATTCAGCAAAGGCATGAATGATTAAGTTGAATAAAGCCCCACAGTTATTGCAAGGGTAATAAAATCTAAGTAAACGAGCAGAAATTTGAAACTGAGCTGTAAATTTGGCACTATCAATTATACCATACGTCGCCCGAAAAATCCTCTGTTTCCATGATTGAGGGAGATCAAGCAATTGTATGAAGCTCTCTGATATAGATCCAAAGGAATCTTCACTATGGAATAAAATTTAAAAACCAAGGCTTGGACGGACTAAAATCATTGCATGAACGTTCTAAAGGAAATCAAAACCTACCTACATTGAAGACAGGAGCCGATCTCAGGTCATGGAGTGTTAGAATATTTTGAGATAAAGCGATTCTCTCTAATGCAACAGGAGATCCAATTTTTTTGAAAAGGTTCTTTTTCCCTATTTTCATAAATTACATCCACAACAGTATCAGAAAAGAATTTAGGCAGAACCGTCCATATGATTCTTTGTATTGAAGCTAAAAAGGGAGAAAATGCTTCCAAATCTGAATTCGTTAAAGGAGTACCCATATGGAACCAATTGTAAAATTCGGAGGATGTATAAAATATCTCCATTCTTTGTCGTGTAAAACGCCCATTTCTTCTACGATTCGTAGATAACATTTGGGTAAGATAGAGCCTAACTGACAAAACCCACCTCCAGCAAAATTTTTAGGACGTTTTAAGGAGGGTAGATATGACTTATGAAAAAGAGTGCGCAGCCAAGAGTCTTCTTCTACTATTGCTAATTCAGCAATAAACGGGATGGATGTGACTCTATACATCACCAGTGGAATCACTCGGGTATTATATAGGTTTTCTTCTTTTCTGCAGAGAAAGATTGCGCCATTGCCTCACTTTATTATAAACCATCCGACTCATTTGAGACCAATTACCCTCTGAGACACCATTTTTCCTCCATTCAATACCAAGAATGCATACAAAAGACACAACCCGACAACTATGAATTAAAGAAGAACTATCTGGAGTCCAGGAACCCAACGGGAGTATGGCCGTCTTGTTGTAATTAATTTCAGACCGGAATTATGTTCGAATTTGGTAAAGGACGAGAGCAGTATTTCAATTCTCTTTACTAATTGTTTTTCTGAGCTGGCTTCTACCATGAGAGTTACGTCGTCCGCGTAAAAGTCGACCAGATGTCTCACACCATTAAAAGACACTCCAAATCCCGAGTACTTTCTAATTAATGTGTTCGAGAGTTCATTAATCGCTGCCACAAATAGAAAAGGAGCTACAGGGCATCCCTGCCTACAACTCTTCTTAAGATTTTCCGCAAATTTCTTGACAATGGTCGGCGTTACAGACTTCAATGATAGTTATTAATTTAAAGGAAATCTAATTTACTACCAGACGTATTCTCGATGTTTTTTTTTACTAAAACAAAGTTTTCTTTGAATCGAAGAAAAAATGGAGTGTGTAATGTTAGCAAATTTTATAGCTTTTTTGTATCAATTAACTTCACTCGCCTGTAGAAGATGACATGTTCGCTTCAGAGTAAAATAATATTTTAAAGCTTAGTAAACCTTTAGATGATAAATCTAAAAATACCTTGGTTGCACTCTATCAATTCAGAATTCAGTACAACCTGAGTTTACATCATATGATTCAGAGCCTGTATTGACCCAAAGGAATCGATTATGAAAAAAAAAAATAATAATGTGTTTTTTAGATTTTAGTCAAGGTATCCTCTCAAAATTTTACTTTGTCTCTGACGCATTTATAATCCATTATATGCGTCATTTGGTACGCGAGATATGTTTTTTAATGTATGTGCATATAACTTTCTACTTATTAAATTGACATGATTTAATATACCAAAATATTATAGCTGGTTTAACAAGCTTTCATTTGATATGTTTGGTATTCTAAAAATCGCTATACTTTAAGAGAAATAAGCAAATACATTTTTGCACGTATTCTCCCAAAAAAATTGATCTTTTGATATGAGAATATACAATTACCACTTGGTAGCCACTGTTACCAGGATAGAAAGAGAAAGAAAAAAGAGAAGCGAGAGAAGTGAGGCAAAATACTCTCTCGCTTTTATTTTTTCTTTCTCTTTTAGAGACAAAGTAAAATTTTTAGAGGATACCTTGACGCAAATCTAAAAAACACATTATTTTTTTTTCTTCATAATCGATTCCTTGTAGGTCAATACAGGCTCTGAATCATATGATATACACTCAGGTTGTACTGAATTATGAATTGATAGAATGCAACCAAGATCATTTTTGGATTTATCATCCAAAGGTTTACTAAGCTTAAAAATACTATTTTATTCTGAAGCGAACAAGTCATCTTGTACATGCGAGTGAAGTTAATTGATACAAAAAAGCTATGAAATATGCTAACATTACACACTCCATTTTTTCTTTGTTGTTACAGAAAACTTTGTTTTTGTAAAAACATTAAAAATACGTCTGGTAGTAAATTAGATTTCTTTTAAATTAATAATTATTATTGAAGTCTGTAATGCCCACCATTGTCAAGAAATTTGCGGAAAACTATATTTTTACTAATTTTATAAAACTTTGACCTCGTTGAGCAACCCCGTAATGTTGACCGATTTTGTTCAAACTTTGTATGTCATCTTCTTTTATCACCAAGAAACAGAAAATTAACAATGTTACTAACATTTCAAACATTTGAAAAATATGAACAGCCCTATTATTTTAACGTAAAACCAATAGAAGCCGAAATATTGCTTAAAACTTTTATCTCACTATTAGTAGCATTTTACCTTTTGTGATGTTCAATAATAGCGTGCTATTAAAATATAGATAAGGCCTTAAAACTAATTCAACTTTACATGAGAACAACGTGATTAAAATAGGATTTATTATGCTTTTTGTATCTTTGTAAGGATTAGTTGTTACTTTAGCATGATTTCTTAAGCCTATCTTTGCGTGATCTTTTTGATGTTCTACTGTTGCTATAATTAAGACACGAGACGTATTTTTATCCAAAAATATATTATAATAAAATTATTAACAGGTTTTTTATAATTTTTGTTGTTAAATACATAAAGGTATAAATAAAAGGTATCTAGTATCTATTCAAATATTACATTTTAAACTATTTTAGATTTTGTACTTATACGAAGAGATTTAATAGCCAAATTATAAGCTGAGTTATTGGCTACTACTCGAGGATTCCCGGACAATTCCCCCCCAGACAATTCCCCCCCGGACAATTCCCCCCAGACAATTCCCCCCTGGACAATTCCCACCCGGCGAATTCCCCCCTAGACAATTCCCCCCCGACAATTCCCCCCTTTGCAATACCCAACCGGCAAATCCCCCTGGACAGTTATCCTAATAAAAAATAAAGGAAATATATCATAAAGTCTAACTTATACAAATTTGTAAAAAAATCGTTGTCAATAAATCTAATTTGAGTGATAGATTTCAAACCAAAGATAAAGCACATCAAAGGAATATTTTCTTTGTTTCAAAATGCGCAATAATTAGCCAATGATTTTGGATACTTTCTTGACGTTGAATTCCCATCTATATGAAAAAACATTTTTAACTAAAAGCAACCTTTACATGAATATACTTTTTGAACAATAACAAATTGATCGAATCCCGAGAGGGGATGGTCATTTTTGGTCTACCTCATTGATAAGATCCTAGGTTCGATAGACTAATTATAATGCTATAATGCTTATTTATATCCTATCGGATGAAATTCTATCGAAACATATAGGCAAAAAAAAAAAAAAAAAAATTGTTTCATTAAAAAAATACACCTTCCCTGGTACCTAAAATTCCAACCCTGGTAAATCACCTCCATATATGCATTAGTATACGTATACTTAGTAGTACTTATATGTACATACATAATAGAAATAAAATTTTGGTTTATCATTTTTTATGAAAGTTGTGTTTTTACATATTTTTTAAATTTTATTTTCTATATAATTTCTAAAGTAAACACA
The DNA here is from genome assembly GCA_013387185.1 of Caligus rogercresseyi. Taxonomy (NCBI): domain Eukaryota; kingdom Metazoa; phylum Arthropoda; class Copepoda; order Siphonostomatoida; family Caligidae; genus Caligus; species Caligus rogercresseyi. The sequence goes on from CP045892.1 coordinate 17,433,591, forward strand.
TAGAGATAATTCAAAAACAATATAAAAACATATTTCTAAATGTTTTCAAAATGCAATATTCTGAGCAATAGCTCATAAATAATCTACAATTTCATGATTCTCATAATCTTTCAAAATGGTCAAAATTCGGTGATTACAATCGCGATATCGTCTTCTTTGAAGAGGTGGAGGATGACCTGCAAGCTGTTGAATGATGTCGATACGAATCAAGTTTTCTTCATTTTTTAAGAATTCAAGGAACTTCCATAGAATTGGATGGCAGGAAGCAACTTGCGAGGAAAACCGACGATGCCATCTTTCCGCATTATTGTTTGTCCGTGGTAGTCCTTCGTCCGTTTGGTTGAAGATATTCCACAAATTTATTGTAAATATAGGGCGACTACGGGAAGCATTTCTTCCATATCGACCAATGTAAGTGTCCTCGAAATAATCGAAGATTTCGTCGAAGTCGGTACTAAACTTTTCTTTCATTTTATCTGCGAGCTCTTCAAAGGCAAGGGAGCTCGATAGCCGTGCGTGTTAAGGCGTGTTCAACTCTCAATGTTGGGGGCGCAGGTTCGAATCCCGAGAGGGGATGGTCATTTTTGGTCTACCTCATTGATTAGATCCTAGGTTCGATAGACTAATTTTAATGCAATAATGCTTATTTATATCCAGTCGGATGCAATTCTGTTGAACCATATAGGCAAAAAAAGGCAGTAATAACATCTTTTTCTGGTAAAAAAGCAAGGCAACAGAGCATTCTACAATATATGGCAAATTCTGTATCTTCCAAATATCGCTGCTGCAATCCTAGGTTCTTAACGTTTTTCAAAATATTTGAAGATAAATGGTAGAAACATCCTTTTACTTTGATGTTAGGTTTCAAATGTCCAATGGCATTGAAATTGCGCAGGGGGGAATTGTCTGGGGGGGAATTGTCTAGGGGGGAATTCGCCGGGTGGGAACTGTCCAGGGGGGAATTGTCTGGGGGGGAATTGTCCGGGGGGGAATTGTCTAGGGGGGAATTGTCCGGATCCCTACTCGAGATACTAGATCTATACTCTTATCCAAGTTGTTATATAGACTAATAATAAAGAAATTGGATACATCCTTGCCACAACCCTGAGTGGACTCAATATTTGTTGGTGAATAACTTTAAAAGACTAAACTTAAGAGCTGGTAAACAAAAAAAATAATTAACATGCAAAACACGGCCAAACTTTGGAGTATTTGTGTTACTATTGTGAAAGGGAGTTCTTACATAGACAATTAAGGTTTTTGGTGGTTGCCGCATTCAATATTTTTTATTGCTATGAAACTATGTGTTCATTGAGTTTTAAAACTCAATATTTTATGTATAAAATGAGATCTACTCGAGTTTCTTTACCTAAAAATTTTACTTCTCTGGTTGATTATATTGTTAATAACACGACGTTTTAATGTACTTTTATGAATATTATAAGGTATAATATCATGTGGATACAGTTTTACCTTGGTAAAAAAAACTATGTGTTCATGACTTTCAGAGACTTAGTCTACAAGCTCAAAAGGACTTAAAGTCGAACAGACCAGATATAGTCAATACCTTCCATAAATTAAAAAAACTATACGCTTTATATGGATTTAACATCATCTCAGCTCATGCATGAAATAGTAGGAGCTAGTTTTTTTCGTACTGTTCTATGCACCATTCCAGTAACATACATCAAAGGTGCATAATTTATTGATTTCCTCCAAACTACTGGCCACTGATTCTGTGTAGCTAAATATATATTCTTCTCTTCGGCATTCCATACGTAATGAAAAGGGTATGCATTTATGCAGTTATCTGCATGTCAATGACATGCACTAAGGGGTGCAGTGATGTAGTGACCCTCTTTTAAACCAATAAAATATAATGTTGCAATGAACTCTTAGGAGCTAATGGGAGGGAGGGAGGGAACAGGTAAATAATGTTTCTTTTCCCCTATCTTCGTTGTTTCTTCTTGTGGCATAGAAGACCTTAGAATGATCATTATCAACATACATAGAATTAAGGTGCCCAGTGAGATCTCCACGTAATTTATTTCCAAATGAGTTGAGTTCAATCATAAGGAACATTAATGAAAGACAATGATGATCATTTCATAATTGAAGAGACATCTTTTGGTGGAGGAGGGCGCAAACTGAAGTAGCTGCTCTTGGCGGGAATCCATTGTGTGTCAAGGCATGCAACGCCAGACACAACACTATTTAATCACCTTTAAAATGGATTTTATTGCTACTTTGCAAACATGAACTACATGTAAAAAAGTCTGAAAGGCTAATAATGTCTTCAACTCATATAATTTTCAACAGACCTTTTGTAACTAAAAAAAAGACTTACAATTTTTTTTAAAGGACACAATACAGGTTACTTGAATGATCTAGTTGATTCTAGATCTTTCTAAGTCTTTAAAAAGTAGTGACCACATAGTTTCATAATAATATGACCGTCAATGATGATTTCAATATTATATGGTTCATTATATAAAAGTATTTATTCCTATATCACATACAAACCAGCAGACACATTCTTGTTTGTTTGTTTGTTTAGCTCCAAGGTAAACCCCACCCCACCGGAACTTAATCCGGTATCAGCCGTGAAAGTTTACTTAAGAGCTAAGATCATTATTATTGAATAATTTAATTTACAAAACGTATCAAATATTTTTAAGCATTGAGCTTCCATTGGTGCCTTCTTAGCTTTGGACTCCTCGGCGAGCTGGTACATCTCCTTTAAGGTGCGGGCACAGTCAAAAATGAGAGGAATGGCGTTTCCTCCTCCTCCTTGCAGAGACGACAAGTTGAACTTTCTGTTTTTCCTATCTTGAATAGGTGACTGTTAAGGCCAATATGGCCGCTAACAATGGCTAACATGAAACAATTCATGATTTGGTGTCTTTTGAATTTATATATTTTATTCTTTAAAATTGGCTCTCTAATAAACATCTTAGAATGTCGGCAAGTTTTTAGGTTTCATGCTGCTCACGTAGGGCACCCTTGCATTGCCACATAACATTGGGACAATGACAGGCAATCCTTTTAAAGCTCCTTCCTTCGCTAGAAAATCTGCGAACTCGTTGCCCGTGCTATCATTGTGGCCCTTTATCGAACACAATGTGATTTTGCACTGAGGTTTTTTCGAGAGCGACTTTACAGTTGAGGATATCTTTATTTACTGTTGTGCCTGGTCTTAAATCCAAGCTATTTATAGCTGAGAGACTATCTGAAAGAATTTGGATTTTTATGTCAATTTTTTTTAGAAGCTGGCATATTTGTTTCTGATAGCTTCAACCTCCGCCTTGAATACTGTATTGTTTTTATCAAGCTTTAGGGACCGTTCTTCTATCACCATGTCTCGCTCCGTTAGTTTTCCTGCACCTGTATGCCCATTAATTTTAGAAACATCTGTATATCCAACGAGATCATAATGAGTTATATTCCAATTATTAACTATTTTATATTCAAGTCTGTTGGACCAAAACTCAGTGCTAGTTCCAGCGGGGGGGGGGGGGGGGATACTATATTTGGCTATGTAGCCATCCAGAAAATGTAGGTGTCCACTGTTTGTATGACTGAGCAACTTTAGAGGGTTGTCCATTTTTGTACGTATTCTTGATAAGCAGGCACGTTCAATTAAATATAGATGTAGCGGGATGAACCCACAAATAACTTCCATTGTAGCAGTCGGGGTTGACTTCATGGCCCAGTAATGCACAGTAGACCTAGTCTCTGCACTTTTCGAAGGAAGGTTACCAAAGCCTCCTCCTTTCTGTGGAACTGATTTCACAGCAGTCCACTAATCTACTAATTGCTGTGTCTGTATATTTACCCTTGGTAAATGAAAACTGGTCTAGTAAAACAATGTTAGAGTTTTCCTGCATTTTCCAAAGCACCATACGTTCGAGAAATTTTATGACCACGTTTGCTAGTGTTATCGGGCGAAAGGACTTGGCATCAGAGTAATCATCTTTTCCCTGCTTGGGAATAAAGACGACTTTCGCCTTTCTCCAAATCAATGGGGTGTAACCAGAATTATAAACAGCATTATAAAGACTTTTTCAACCGCTACAGCATACAATCAGGCAATTTTTTTATACGCGAGACAAGATATATTATCCAGTCCAGGTTTTTTATTTGACTTCAAGCTGTTGATTGCATTTTTAACATGTTTTATGCCAAAATGATCCGCAGGAGGTAAAGAATCCGAATGGCTAAAGTTTTGGGGATGTTCCATGCCACTGACTGTTGAACTAGGAAATGAGTGGATAACACAACTGTAGAACTTCCTTAGGATTATCATGGTCTCCCAAAATACCAACACGGATATTTGTTCGGTTAGTATGAGTCTTCAATAGTCTAGAGAGATCCTTAGGCCCTTCTAAACTACTTACCCATTCTCTGAATGCATTTCACTGGCCTTTATTACATAGTTTTGTAGAGTTTCTTTTCAATTCTGTATTCAGACACATTCTTAATAGTAAACAATATTTTTTAAGTGTAAATCCTGAGTTCAAAACTCAGAGGAAAATACCTAAGAGATAAAATAGAAGAATAAGGTGTGTCTTGACGCAGTAAGTCGTTTTTTTCTAATTGGATCTAACAATTGACCAAAAAATATTATGATTTGATAGTTTCAACAAAATGAATTTCAATAATGTATCTCAAAGATCAATAACGAAATAACTGCATAGACTATGAAAAATGAGTTTAAAAAGTTCTTAAAGTGACCTTAAAATAATACAAAAACACATGAAAGTCAAATTTATATAAACTTATAAATAATTATATATAATTATATATATTTATTTATATATATTATACCTCCTTTAGTAAGTTAACTCTTAATAACTATTCCAGCAGAACTACGCTTTATTAAATCAACAGGACATTAGAGAAGAATGCCAATGGATTCCTTAAGCAATCAACCTTCTGTCTCTGCCAATATCATTAACGACAACAAAAAAAAAATGTTTTTAGCCTTAATATATCTTCTTGCAATTCATCTCATGATTGTATATTTTAAAAGAAAATATATATGATTTTGTTCCTTTCCATAGATAATAATCACCATTTTTCCTCTTCTGTATCCACAGAAGAAACATCATGGCTGTAAGGTTTATTCAAATAAACGCAATTTTTTCTCTCAATCCGAAATGAGTAGACGGAATCTAACACAATGAAAAAAAAATAAACACCTTGCATGGGAGGAATAATAAAAGTCCTTCACATGATGAGGATGATGATATTCAGGGTCATTTCACATATGACATACAAATTATGGAATCCGAGGAACAACGTTCCTTTGTACATACATATGTATTTATATAATAATTCACAGCAACTTTTTTTTTTTTTGGGGGGGGGGGGGGGGCGGTCTCTCTTCAATTATATCACAGCCTTATTCATTTTCACCTCTCTCTAGATACTGGGAGAGTCTCTCTTATTGAATGGCATCATTTCTGCTACGCTCCAAGTATGTGTTGCCTACATGCTTCGCAAACAACGTGGTTATTTTAGGCCTAGCAAACTATTATATACATCATACAAACAAGGATATCATTTGCGTACATTAAACAAGATTTCCATTCCCTCTGTACTTCCTTCCTTTGGTTAAAAAACAAAATAGGAGCAGACATTTTATTCTCCTTTGGATGCTTACTGAATAAATATTGTATATACTAAATAAAAGCATCAAAACAATGTGCATATAATACTAAAATTCTAGGAGATACTCTGATAATCACTAGGTAGCTAGTCTATTACAAAACCATTTTATTAGTTTAGACATATATTTCCTTAATTTACCTATTTAAACTATTTAGTAAGTTCCAATATATATTTTTATTATCATAATAGTAGCGAAAAACTAGTATTGTAATATGTAGAACTCTAATATATATATATATATATATATATCTTTGCTTAGAGCATGAACGAAATAGATTCTAACCTTTTCATAGAATTGTAAAATCTTTTGGAAGCGAACGTCCAACTTGGTACATCAAAAATGCAAAAGTGTTCTTAAGTCGCTCGTATGATTACTATTGTTGTTATAGTTATTGCAAACTAATCAATATTTTCTTTAAAAAGTTGGAATCTTAGTTTTTTTTTTCCCCCCCCCCCCCCCTCCACATTTCATTTTATGTGTGTCAAGCTATGTTTAATTTACTTCTCTTATTGTTCACTATTTTTTCTTTTAACCTATTATGGTGATAAAATGTTCCAATAATTCCTACTAGTTTTAGTAGATCAAGTACAATACTCACTCTACCATTTATGGAAAAAGACAAATAAACAGTTGATATTGGTTTTTTGTGGTTGCTATATAATTAATCAGTTGTTGCTGTCCTCCAATGATTTTAGCGGATATCCTATAACATCTTTACCCCTTTCTATATACCCATAGTTTTGCTTCATGAAATAATTAATCGTAAAGGTCATGACTGTCGACATTCAGTTGTAGATTGTACAATATGAGTATTTGTCTAAATGCAAATAAAGACCACATTTTCTTTTTGAGTAAGCCCATACCTCTGCAATATAAACCGTATTTAAATATCATCTAATAATCCTCCAGAGTACCACTTTTAATATCGTCTATCTCCAATAATCAAAGTTATTTATCATATTATATATTATATATATATATATATATATATATATATATATATATATATATATATTATATATATATATATATATACTATATATATATATATATATATATATATATATATATATAGATATATATATAATATATATATATATATATATATATATATATATATATAGAGATGTCCCAATCGATCGGGGCCGATCACGTAATTTTCCCCATCAAAAAGGATTTTAAAAGTACAACACAACTGGTCTACGAAAATTACTTGTTTTTTGGTGCCAGGGCTGGACATTCATATTTTTTTTTGAATAAGTACAAACTGTAAGTTACTGAAAGATTTTTTAAGCGAACGACATTATTTTTTTGTTGTCGTTCGTGTAAAAAACCATACAGTAACTTGCAGGTTTGTACTTATCAAAATCGGGAAATATCGGATCGGTCGATATTCGAATTCAAATGATCGGAAACAGATCGGAAGCAAAAAACGTGATCAGAACAACGCTAATATAAATATAATATGATTTCTTTTTGCCTTATGTAAACACCACTGAGTATACTTAATTTTTAGTTCAAAAATGTACTTTTAATTTTGTATTATTAAAAATATAAAAAACTATATTCAATAAATTGGAATAAAATGGAAGGGAATGTAACTTATACTGCACATATTTCTATTCATTTACATAGTAATCTAACATAATTGTTCAACATTCATTCAAGATATTATAAAATATTTATTATATATTTGTTAATACAATCTGCCGAATATAATATATATCATCATATTGTCATATCATCGAGAGCATGCGCAAATATGGGTTGGACGAGAAGACGATAACGTGGTACGACAATTTACTGAAAAGTAGAACTGTTTCTGCGGAGCTAGGTGGGGAGCATGCATCAATAACTCCGATGAAAGGTTGTCCACAAGGAGGAATACTATCAACTATTGCGTGGAACTTAGCTTTTCAAGAAGCTATGGAAGAGCTCGAAAGACCAATTCATAAGGTCGCCTACGCAGATGACCTGGCATTGTGTGTCCGGGGCACTGATCGTCACACCCTTTTCTGCTGATGCAAGATGCCTGAACAAACTTACGAATTGGGCTAATAAGAGAGAAACCATCTTCGTTACATAAAACTAAGTTCATGCTTTTCTCCAAAAGAAGAAAAGACAAAAATATTTGTCTATATCTGTCCGGGACCAAGATTGAAAGGGTTAAAACCTTTAAATATCTTGGACTTATACTGGATGATGAACTGAAGTGGAGAAAGCATATAGAACACACCATCTCCAAGGCCAAGAGGAGTCTATTTGCACTGAGAGCCTTTGTCGGGTCAGACTGGGGTCTTAGTCCTCAGAAGTCCAAATGGATATACGAAGCATACGTCAGATCCATTGTAAGTTACGGTGCTATTGTTTTTGCACCAAAGCTTCAAGGAAGCAGATTTGTAAAGGATGAGTTCAGCAAGTTGCAGAGACTTGGCCTCATGAGTATCACTGGGGCCATGAGGTCCACTCCCACGGCTACAATGGAGATACTTTGCGGGCTTATGCCACTTCATCTTTATGTTATGGAGCGTGCATGCATGATGAGACTTCGGACAAGGAAGGAAAATCCACTCAAATGGTTCGACCATTTGCGTAGAGGTCACCTACAATATCTAGATAGATATATACGTCGAAATGATATCCCAACTCCCCCTCCTTGCGTACCTTTTTGGTCTGGCACTGTGAGATATGCAGTGCAAAAACATGGTGCATCAAGGAATTTGATTTGGTTGGCTATAACGACGGTTCAAGAATCAATAATCAGACAGGTGCCGGCTGGGCTTTGACGAAGGGCGACACTGTGCTCGACCAAGGAACCTTGAAGCTCGATGAAACAAACACAGTTTTCCAAGCTGAAGTGGAGGCTATTAAGAACCTTTCTCTTCATCTTCATGGAGATAAATTGAGAGGGAAGAAGTTATTAATCCTTTCTGACTGCCTTTCAGCCATCAACGGTCTCGAGATGAAGCGGGGTGATCTTTTGTCAGAAAGAAATTATCGGCTGTAAAAATGCCTTAAACAGCTCAGCATGTTCTATAACGATTGGATGGATAAGAGGACACGACGACAACACTGGAAATGAATTCGCAGACGCATTGGCCAAAGACTGAGCCAGGAGAGGCACACCTGTCTCTGTACCGATATCGCTATGTCAAACCAAGAATGCCCTTCGACAACGTCTTTGAGGAGGGAGAACCAAGCGGCGGGAGATGAGCTCTTTGTAGGCAGTCGAAACTGTTCATCCCGAGTCCGTATATGGGAAATAGAATCTTTAAATTCAAAAGAGCACAAATTTCTGTCATTGTTGCATGATTAGCGGGCACATCGGACTCAACGGGCATCTTTACAAGTTGGGAAAGGCCATACGCCCAACTTGTAGACTATGTAACGAGGATGACGAAACTCTCACTGCCCAGTAACAATGGAGAAAATGATGGCTCTCAAGGGAGCGATTACAGATAAGAAGTTATCCTTGGAGGAATATATTTTTAAAGTATATAGATGTTTATGTGTTTTTAAACATATTTTATTAATAAAGATCGTAGCTCCTAGATAGTTCACTACCGCTGATACCGGATAAGTTCCGGTGAGGTGGGTCCAATCTAGGAGCTAAACAAAACAAACATATAGATATATATATAAACCTACTCATGATATATAAGCTCACTTCATAATTTATTTATGCCAAGCATTTGAAGGAAACAAGTCATTATTTTCCGTAAAATGGTCATCGTCATGTGAATTATCTCTTAGTTATAATTTATTATTATTTTTGATATTATCGTCATTATTTGCTGCTTAAATGGGTACACAAACTCATTATGCCTCTTGCTTTACAAGGACTCCTGCCAAGGGACAACGCATTTTTGTTTTAAAGTGAGTCCTTCCGTAACTGTGAGTAATAAATTATAAAGTCCTTGCAAAATGTAACAACTTGGGCCAATAGATTGGAAGTAAGGGCTTTTAATTTTCTTTAATTGATTTAATTGATGCTCATTACGTTTGGCAGAGGTCAGGGTAGGAAGTCATGAAGGAGGGATGATGATGATGGTCTTTGGCTTTGGCCATGGCTTGAATGTAAGGGTCTCAAAGGGAAGGAATGGCAAAGTAAATCATGAAAAAAATCTTTCATATCCCATCGGTTATAATAAGTTGCTCTTATGATCCATAAAATAGCCGGATCCTAAACAAGGAACAAAAACTTAGTTCACTTATAGATCTTTGGAGACTATGTCGACTGCACCGGTTGGTAAAGGGAATAGAACAAAGAAAATCCTGTTGAAATGTCCAGTGATGTCATCCTATGTGTTATGTCCATTAAAAAGTAGACTTTAAAACCACGTCATGGACATTACATTAAATATTAATTAAACAACTCACAGCTGAGCTGGGATTCGGTACCAAAATCTACTGCCAGTCGGTATTCGGTATTACCTTCTACTTATCGATATCGATATTCGGTAGGTTTTATTATATATCTACAGTATCGATCGATATTCGGTACGGTAGATAGGAAGAGAAAAAATTATTTATGTATCTGCTCTGTGACTTCTTCAAATACATTTAATATCGAACAATTTATAACAAGGACAATGAATTAAACAATTTGTTATAATTAATTAAAGATATTTAAAATTTAATACATACTAATCTTAGATAATTATACATGTACTTGGATTTGTAGGATTGGAAGGCTATATATTTTTTTTCATTTACTGTCTCTATTGCCCGATATTAAATACACTTTCAATACTATAGTATAAAATGCAGAGTATAAGCTTATTTATATTGGATATTATGTATCTGCTCTATAACACTATAAGTTGTAGTTGTTTATTTATTTTTGAAAAGTTCAAGTTCTTCACACAAGGGAGCGCTTGGGCAAAGCGACAGTTGAACGATGTTTCGCATCTATTGAAGGGAATAAGCTCTCAATATCTTTATGTCTCTATGTGAATGTCACAAAAGTCATATTTCAAATATACGGTACCAATTGTCAATCAGTACTAAATCTGATTGTTTCTACCGAATATCTTATAATCAGTTCGGTATTTGAAATCTACCGTCGGTAGTATCGAATACCGATTTACATTCGGTAGTCGCAGCTCTGACTCAACAGTGTAATGTTAGAAACCATTTTTGAATATAGGGTAAAACAATTTCTATGAGTACCATTGGTTTTAGTTCCATTGCAAGAAAAAAACTTTTAAAGTAGACACTGAGAACTTAAAAATTGATAGGTGGAGTTAACTTTAAGAGCCTCATAGGATAAATGCAAAAGGATGATGACTCTTAATGTACCAAAATTACAAATTTTAGTGTAAATTTATATTTGCAATACATCACGGTATGTAAATAAAAAAATTCCCTTGACGAAAAAACAAAATATATTGAGTTTTAGATATAAGTTACATCTCTGTATTTAATAGCATGTGTCTTAACAAAAAATCCTCTATCAAACATAATCCGTCTTAGCCGGAGCAGATTTTATATTTTTTAAATATACTAACGACACATTTATGTATGCTTCTCGAGAAGAATAAACAAATCTACTTGTTGATATGGCTATGCATGCTAGAAAATGGTTACTGATTGAATTTGAATTGAAACATATTTTAAAGTTTAATCATAGATCAAGCAAAAGTATTCTAATTTTTGATTTTTTAAATAATGTTATGATTGTCTTTTTATGATATTTGTCGTGTTGTTCTTCTGCCATTGTATTAATTTTAGATTATAATTATTTATGTACTTATCACAATTACTTTGGCATTTGTAGATAACTGGGGAAAAAGTATTATAATTCAGTAATCTATTTTATAAAATAAATGGTTTCATAATGACAAAAGAGGGAAATCAATATTAAAAACAATATTTTGTCCTTTTTTGTAATATTTGTATTGTATGCAATAATTACAAATACTGCTTAGGACAATGACGAAATTCAACATGCAATATATTTTTTTGAAATCAACATTCGTTCTCGTTCTCAAAAACACTTTTTTGCTTCTAGGGTCGATTATATTGCATCCGACAGGATATAAATGGCATTAATGCATTAAAATAAATCTATCGAACCAAGGATCTTATCGAAACGACCATCCCCACTCGGGATTCGAACCTGGTCCCCCAACATTGAGAGTTGAACATGCTTACGCACACGGCTATCGCACTCCCTTTTAACTGTTCCAGTATGTTGACAAAATGTATCGATTAAATTATAAATTAAGTTAAACTTTGCGTTTAAGTTTTTGTTATTTCATTCTGTGTTTATAATTATTTATGCTTTTGTATGTTTTTTTTTTTTTTTGCCTAAATGGTTTGATAGAATTGCATCCGACAGGATATAATAATTAGATAGCATGCAATTAGTCACTCGAACCTAGGATACTCTTATCACTCAAAAAGACCATCCCCTCTCAGGATTCGAACCTACGCCCCAACATTGAGAGTTGAACACGCTTTAACACGCACGGCTATCGAGCTCCCTTTTATTCATTTTTTATAAAACGTAAGGTATTTTTACAACAACTTACGTAACTACAATTAAACTACTCTGTCATAAATGTTTAATTTTTTATTTACAGATTTTTTTTTTAATGACTAGGTTAACTTATACAATGCACTACGTTATTATTTAAGAATTTGATTAAAAATTATTTTGGACTTTACTGGCAAATTAATAAGTAAGGATTTTATGCTGATTGAACATTACAATTTAGAGAAAAAAGTCCGAGAACCTGCTTGGACATAAAAAGGCTGACTTGAGGTATTTATCACCGCTCTATTATTCAACGGTAGAAATTCGGAGTAATGTAAGTTCGACATTTTTATATGGATATTTTTATGGACAACGTAAACTATGTATATAGACAAGGACTTGACTCTGGATCTGGGGATATAAATAGCAGTTGATATTAGTATATTGGGGTATACAAAAGTCTTGTAACGCCTATAACAGATTTTAATTAAGTATCAATACTTTGCCAAGATGATCTTATATAAGGAAATTTTACTATTAAAAAGTTTATTTATAAAAAAGCTTTGCGTATTATTTGGGATTATGACCCTCGATTATAGCCTCGAATCTGCGGCAGAAAAACGCGATACCTCTTGACATATGCCTTTAGCATTTTCTACCTCACTAATCACTGATGCCTTGAGGTCGGCCATACTGCCGTGGAATTTCGCACAGGCCCTGGATGCTATTTGTCACCAAATGCTATAGTCCAGGGGGGGTCAAGTCTGGGCTTTATGGGGGCCAGAAGCGCTTCGGCCAAAAGTTCATTTTTCAGTAGACCTCCCAAAATAAAACCACTTTTTTAGTTCTTTTACATATACCCAGCGATTCTGGTTCATTTTTGATGCTGAGAACGAATATCTAAATTACTATTTCTAGCATTGTTAGAAATTGGACGTCACTGGGTTCAAAGGTTTCGTTATGAATAAAAAATTTTTAGTTATTACTTATTTGAAACAAAATAGTTTTCCTAAATTTATCCATTTTCAATTTATGACTTGGATTTTTTTGCAAATTTTCGTCAAATAATATTTAGTGCCATAAATGAACATAAGTGCTGACGCACCGCCATTTTTTAAATAACAGCTCCTACTAGGGTTCTTTATAGTTTCAAGAAGGAAAAGAAAAAGAGGGTACTCATGTGGATGTTTTTAAGTTATCTTTTAAATACAATACACTCCACCGTCACACTTGGTACCTCACCGGTCGGAATGTCTTCTACGCACTGTTTTCCAACCTCGTTGACGATGTTTCCAAAAGAAAGATTGCCGCGCAATGATTATGCCGGAGAACGCAGCTTGTGAAGTTCCGACGGGTAAACCAAACCTACCGAAGATTTCTCTTGAGAGCAATCTTGAAGACTTCGTTGACAGTGAAACTTGGAATCTTAGCCGGGTAAACATTCCTTTGATAATTGTAATAGGCTATGATTAATTTACAAAGAATAACAAGAATTCTTATACCAAATGCCATCACCTATATCTCATTGAGTGTTTCTAGCTTCAGCTTACAAACATCCATCCAACCTTCTTGGAGCTTCCGGTCGCACAATGAACTTCTGATTCAACATTCATTGAGTTAAGGGGCATCGTCACTCTCTTCAAGTTGTCAATGACGCGGCAGAGAGGGCCGTCAAGTTCGGGTCTGACTTTACTAAAGTGCTGACCAAGAGCGAGAAACAGCGTCAGAACATTCTTCAGGCTGTTGAACTTTCACGTCGTGCGTTTCCTCATGCAACCCGAAAGTGTTTCAATCGTGTCAACGCTACCAGCTCTGTGATTGAGCTGATGGTATCGTCTGGTTATGACGCCCGTTAGATTCATTTACAGAATTCATAGTTCAATCCATAATTTTTTGATCGTCAAATATGAGCATATATATATAATATATATTATATATATATATATATTTTTTATATAATATATATGTTGAACAAAATGTCTATTGGCGAATTCACGAGATTACCATAATGACATTTCCATTGAAAACTGCATTTTGAGAAAAACAAAAAATAAAAGAATTGGTATCAATATGATGAGATTCAGAGGGAGTAGATTGGGATTCGATGGGGAAAATCTATTATCATTAGTCGTTTTAAAATCGTATTTAAAAGATAACTTAAAAAATCAACATGAGTACCCTCTTTTTCTTTTTCCTTCTTGAAACTATAAAGAACCCTAGTAGGAGCTGTTATTTAAAAAATGGTTGGTGCGTCAGCACTTATGTTCATTTATTGGCACTAAATATTATTTGACAAAAATTTGCAAAAAAATCAGAAGTCATAAATTGAAAATGGATAAATTTAGGAAAACTATTTTGTTTCAAAATAAGTAAAAACAAAAAAGTTTTGCTTCAAAACGAAACCTTTGAACCCAGTGACGTCCGATTTCTAACAATGCTAGAAATTTTTAAATTAGATATTCGTTTTCAGCATCAAAAAATGAACCAGAATCGCTGGGTACATGTAAAAGAACTAAAAAAGTGTTTTTTTTGGGAGGTCTATTTTTCAGCCATCCCCTCCTTCAGCCTCTGGCTGCGTGGCTGAAGCAAGACTTTTGCACACCCCGTTAAAGCATCACTTTACTCCGTACTCTTAAGATTTGAAAATTAATTAAGTTTTAGAATATCATCCTAAAAAAACAAATAGTATGTTTTCATGTCATTCACGAATCAATTGAATAGATTAAACTAAAATATTCAAAAGCATTAATGAATGCTTACAACTAAAGGGAAATATCTTAATGTCTATTTCATCTTTCATCCGTGATGATAAAAATATCCTTAGCTGATGATTAGATATTGAAAAAATATTTAGCAACCCCAAAAATAATGTATATTGGTTATTTTGGAGTACGTCCACCAAACATCTTTACATAGGGAGGATGATGACATAACAAAATAGTCATATCTACAAGCAAATCTTAATAACATGTATTTGAAGCCTTCATGAGGCAATCACTAGCCTCAATATTTTCTTCATAACTGATAAAAACAATCATTTGCATATTTGATTCAGCAAAGGAAGTGCTTCCATAGGTAACTGAAGGGATTCAAATAGTTTTCCCGATAAATGAATTGAAATACGACCCCCAAGACACATATATCATATTTGGCCGCCTGTTTTACTTACAGAAGAAGGAAGGAAATTACATTTTAAAAACAAAAAAAATTGATCTTTATTGTCTCATTGACTCATATCTCTATAATTACTTTTCAATAAAATGTATATTTTTATTTGCAAATGTGTTTTTTTGTACGTACAAGATGTATAATTTATTATTGATAATATTTGGGATTATTCATCATGAATAAATGTTATTCGAAATTCATGATCCAATGCGTGAAAATACGTTTGTATGTTTCTAATGAAAACATGATCTAACAGCATTTATATATAACTCATTTGTGGAAATAAGTATACAAAGAGGTAGCAGCCACTGTTTATAGCGGTGTTTGCCGAAAACAGCCACCAAAATTTATTTAAAAAATATATACTATTCATAAATTCTGTGAATAGCGGCCAATGTTCCCTTGTTGGGTGTCCCTGTAATGACCGCTATAGGTAAGGTTTTATTGTATAATGACACTTACGCTATAGTTTTAAAATATTCTTAGTTATTTTTTACTGAACACAAGTTTCGTTAGGAAATATGATAACCTAAATGAATGATAGCAACGTTTATCTTCTTTCTTTACTCCTGAGGTTTTCTTATATAGATAGTATAGATACATATTACAATGTCTCATGAAGAAAATACAAGTATTAGAGGTTGGATGACTCTAATTATATCCTTAATTTTCTTTGTTTTAACATAACATTATATAAACATTTAAATGCTGGTTTGAAAATAAGCTTTGATCGAATTTGGTAAAAGCTCTTTGCATGTGGAGCCTTTGCTTCCAGGTGTATAGTATCCATTGACTGAGGCTATCAGACCTCTTATATTATTTTTCTCCCTGCTTACTATTCTGTTCTTTATGTGCCGAAAAAAAACATGGAAACGAAAAATTCAGCATAAAGCATATTTTTTTTGCTTTCAAGCGTGAGAGTTAACAATCTGATATCAGTTTCACTGTTTAGGCTAAGTTCCTTGAGATTGAACATTTTTTTAAAGTAAAAAAATAATTTTTATTGAAATAATTATGCTTTATTTCAAATATTTCATGCCTGAGTTCGAACATGAATATATAAAAAGAAAATACCAATAATAAACCCCCGTTTGATTCTCGAAGCTTTCACTGATAACTTCAGAAAAAATGTGGAGTATTCCAGAGATAATTTCCCTAGGCCAAGGAGAGGGAAGATAGGCTCCATATTTTCAAGTGACAAAATCACAGAATTTATTTCCACATTCTTTAAAGAAAACAAGTCTTCTGGGCCAGATAATATCAAAGGGAAGATTTTTTCGCTATGCCCAGGTGATATTGTGCCCTATCTTCTTAAGATAGCTCAAGAAATGGAGACAAAAGAAAGCCTCCCAGAGGCTTTTTTACGGGGTAGAATAGCCCTAATACCAAAAAGGGAGATGGTACCCCTATCAAACATTGGAGGCCCTTAACTATATTAAATGTGGCTTATCGTATTTTAGCAGGTGTTTTGGCGAAGGAAATACAGCCAATTTTGAATAAAAAATAAGTTCCGAGCAAAAAGGTTTTCTACGTAATAGACATATCGCTGATATTTCAAGAAATGTACAGACAGCAATAGATTCAACAAGAAATAGTAGAAAGTTTGGAGCTATCATTGCCATTGATTTTAGTAAGGCATTTGATTATATACACCACGGTTTTGTGCTCAAAGCCGTTAAGAAATATCTCCCTAAGCGGTTTTTCAACCCTATTCGTGCCCTCTTGCTGAATGGTACATCTACTTTCTGTATAGGTGGAGAATATAGTGAGCCTATTTTGCTAGGTAGGAGTTGTCGCCAAGGATGTCCTGTGTCTCCTCTACTTTTCATTATGTCCCTTGAAGAATTATGCCGATCTCTAACTCGAAAGTATGGTGGTTTTGGTGTTTGTTTCGGAGGAAAAAAACACTTAATGGATTTATATGCTGATGATATTACGTTGATGGTGGAGGGTAATTCTGTTACCCAATTAAAAAAACGAATTGAAATACTGCTTACCTACTTTGATAAGTTCTCGATAGCGTCAGGTTTGAGAACTAATCCGGAAAAAACCTCTATTTTGCCCATTGGTATTTGGTCCCCACTTTCAACTACAATTATAGGTGGCTGTAAAGTTGTTGACCAAATCAATATTTTAGGTATTGTATGGGAGAAAACGGGAGCTGCAGTCTTAAATTGGGATCATCGGTTCATAAAAGCACAAAAACTTTGTAAAACTTGGCGAAACAAAAGTCTTCATGACCGTGTGGTGCTATATAATACCCAAATTATTCCACAAATGCTATACATAGCAACTTCCGTTCCTTCAGTCGCCGAAAAGGCAATCAAGGAAGAGGAAAGTTGGCTTAGAAACTTATTTCATACGAGATTTCTTCCTGCTCTGAAAAGGCCACGTTCTCAATTGGGAGGAGGGCTTGCCTTATTAGAAAATATTTTACCTAGGTTTTATATGAAGGTTTTTAAAGACATTTTAATTAAACCCGACAAAGAATGGAGAGGTTTTGTCGGCGGTTCTTGTGTTTTTAAAAATCTTATGTTTGGCACTCCTTTATCCAATAATATTTTAGTCCGTTTCTCAAGTGAATGGGGTGCAGCTCAAAGAGTTTTATGGAAATTAATACCGTGCTTCGATTCAAACAGTGTGATAGATTATACGTCAAAAATTTAATAAGGCTCCTTTCTTCAGGAACTTACCTTCTCCTGAAGAACTCGAAAACATAGCCATCCAAACAAACACTTTTACCATTCACGACTTGAAAAGAGAATCAGCTTTTAATACAGGAAGGTTCATGTTCCCCCTAAGAAAAAGTGCACTCAATCATCTTCCTCTAACTCCATGGTGCATGAAGTTTATTTGCACAAGATTGGAAAACTCAGACGCGAATAAAGTTGCTGAATATTATAAAAAAGCTATTGGCCTCCCGTCCTCTTGGGATCGGATGATTAGGCATTCTCTTTTAAAACTTTATGACGGTCGACATTTTACATCACAATTTTTAATCTCTGCTAATCTTCTACGCTTCTTCAGTCCATGTAAAAATTGTGGAAAATTATACAATGATACTCTTCATGCTTTTGTAGATTGTCCCATGTTAATTATTTTGAGGTCATTTTTAGAGTTAAATTATGTTTCATTTCGAATTTTAGGCTAGATTTTTGAAAGCTTATATACTCTTCGGCTCTTTAAACATTTTAAATGTAACTCTCCAGAAGGAAAAGCTATTTTATCAGCTATTAGGAACTTTAAATCTTATATAGGACAAAAATTGACCTATGGTAAGTGTGTAGATGTTAATAACTTAAGAGCAATTATGATATCCGCTGCAGCGAGATATTGTGCCCTGGAAATTAAGATCCCCGATGCCCGTGATGATTCCTGGACATATGCATTTAGAATAATACGCTATTTCCCTTCGAACTCTGCCCGACATCTCCAAGCGTTGAATAGGATTTTAAAACTTCACAACAAACTCACCGTCGAAGCTTAGGACTGTTTTTTTATATTCTATTTTTTCAGTTTAAATAATTTCTATTTATCAATGATTATTGTTTTTTAATGTTTCTCTTGAATTGATCACTTTTTATTGTATTATTTGTTTATAGATATTTAGATCTTTTAGTAGGAAAATAATTTTAAACTAAAATGTTTATTTATGTTATGTATTTTAACACAATTTCCTATTTTATATTCAGTTTCATGTTATTGTTTTTATATATACATTCAAGCTGAATAAAGATCTTACCGTGGAGAAAAAAAAAATAAA
>CP045892.1:17452776-17491984 GCA_013387185.1 Caligus rogercresseyi
TTTTTGTCAGAGAGAATCCCATTTTTGAGTAAGAAAAGTGGCCTCCATGCATCCTGATGTAAAACCTTTGGACTTTCTTTTTGACCGCATGTGCAGGTCAGGGCCTGCATAATCCGTCACCCCAATATTGAAGCATGAAGACCTCCGTTGATGAACACTGGGTTGGAATGGACGCTCATTACATACGTCTGTCTGTCAGGCCTTCAGGTCCCGTGCTGGAGGCTGTTGTTGCTGTTAAGGGCGGATATGATAAATAAAAAATTCAAATAAGAGTTACCTTAACGCTTTATATTTTTTAAATTTTCTTATTGAATCCTTTTAACAGACACAGAAGGGCGTAAACAATATACTAGGTAAGTGTTGCAATTTATGTCCCGCACCCGGTATATATTATATGTCAATGTCATTAAGCAAATTTCATAATAAAAATCCTACAGAAGGATTACATGAAGAAGAATGTTAAATGAAGCCATTTAATCTATTTCGCCAAGAATCATCTCGGTCCTTTGGGATTTTCTACGATATACTGTACTGAATGATACATTAAAACAGAAAACAACGAAAAAATGTGAAACTCAAATGATTCTAGCTCATCGTAAAATCAGTAATGATAAAAAGCGGAAAATAAGTAACTGCCCATTCCAAATTGAAAGTAGGAAGTTTCTCTTGAAATAAAATAAATACAAAACTATTACGCAATGGATTGAAATGTAATATGTGGTTTGTCATTTTTGATATCATTTCAACGCTACTAATTGATTATGAAATAATCCATGTAGTCGTTATGATATGATTTTGATCTCTATTATAGATAATAAGAAACGAAGTTATGTAATAAATAAGTATGAATGGAAATACTAGAACAAAAACGAAAGACATCATAAGTATTTATCAACTGAGTCTTCTTAGCAAGTACGATAATATTATATTTTCATCGTATGCATTTAGACTTTTATGTACATCATAGGATCACAAGCTAAGCGGATTGATTTTGATTATCATCAATGAATTTCAATGTTACAAATATTCAAGCTTTCTTAGCAAAAATGAAGCAGGGGCATTAGGGGTATTATAGAAACCTTTTTTTAAGATATTAAATTTATCCCCCGCGAAAGTTTGCGTCAGGAGAAACTAAATGATCGTAGAAAAATGGATTTTGGTTTGACCCCCCCCTTACCCCCCCCCCAAATTGCGTTCAAAGGTTGCGTTATGAAGCAAAACTTTTTGTATTGTTATTTTGGGAAAATTTAGTTTTACAAAATTTAGCTATGATCCATGTATGACTGTTGGTTTTTGTACATTTTCGTCAAATAATATTTAGTGCCAATAAATGAAACATATATGCTGACGCACCACACATTTTCTTAAATAACGGCTCTACTAGGGTTCTTAAAGGAAAAAGACAAAAAAAAAAGGTTCTCATGTTGATGTTTTTAAGTTATTTTTAAATAAGTTTGCTTTTACATCTTAATTTCCATACAGTAACTCTCTCACATGGTGAGAATATAAATCTATGACGTTGATTATATCCATAAACTTTGTGCAGATAATATGTAATGACGAAAAATTTTATCAACTGATAAAACGAAGATATTGTTAAAGGTAACTTGTTATTTTAAAACTTAATTCTTATTTCTTAAAAAATATTTTTAGAATTCCACCATGAATACATTGATCACGTATTTCTAAAAAGTGGCATAGCCGAAGATCAAGCAAATATCTACTTTCAGTAGTCGAAGAACATTAAAGACTTGACACTTTGGTCACTGTTGTGTGTGACGGATAACCACCAATGTCAGAATATGGTAAGAATTATAAAAAGACTCGAGTTATGTCTTTAAAAAACCACTTCAGTGGATTATTGTTTCTACACATGAATGAGTTACCTTTTAGAGAAGTTTTTAAACATTTAGATGGCACACAAAAAGGACCTCGGACTTATGAAGTACCATAGGAAAATCTAATACAGACTTTTACCAAAAATTCATAAAAAGTTTTTAAATACTTGTAGGAAAAGTAAAATACTAAATCAAAGCTTACTGTATTCTTAGATCAGATAAAAATATTTATCGAAATTACATTAGGAATACAAACAGGAAATTTTTCGAATTCAAGCTTTTGCTACAGGTTCCAGGAGCATACATGAGGCAAAGTGTCTTACCGAGCCAACAGAATTTAAGATCCTATATTTCACAAAAAAGTCCATTGAGTCTCACATAAAACTTGTAAAAGGCCTAACCGATAAATAAATGGAAACAAGATTTGCCTGGAAAAAGTTTGGTTGCAAAAAAGAATATTAAAAAACAAAGAAATTTTCAACTACCCAAAACTGTCAGTTGTAATTCTAAGAATTTTTAAATCTTATCGACTGGTCAAATATAAATTTGTCTGTTCCTCAATTGTGCCTGAAGAAGATCTTATAAAAGCAAAAGAACATCCTTTAAAAATTAATAAGTATCCTTGCCATTCACAACCAGTGGAAAGAGCTGTAAAACTAGTAACGGGGGCATCTGAAAAAAGTTTTTGGATACAATCAACGTTATAGATTTATATTCTAAACCCATGTGAGAGAGTTACTGTATGGAAATTAAGATGTACAAAGCAAACTTATATAAAAAATAACTTAAAAACATCAACATGAGTACCCTTTCTTCTTTTTACTTCTTGAAACAATTAAAGAACCCTAGTAGGAGCCGTTATTTAAGAATGTTGGTGTGTCAGCATTTATGTTCATTTATTGGCACTAAATATTATTTGACGAAAATGTGCAAAATTAACAAAGTCATACATGGATCATAGCTAAATTTTGTAAAAACTAAATTTTCCAAAATAACAAATAACAAAAAGTTTTGCTTCATAACGAAACCTTTGAACGCAATTTGGGGGGGGTAAGGGGGGGGTCAAACCAAAATCCATTTTTCTACGATCATTTAGTTTCTCCTGACGCAACTTTCGCGGGGGATAAAATGTTGATATCTTAAAAAAGGTTTCTATAATACCCCCTAATGGGCATATTCTGAAAAAGGTACTAAAATAAAAGTTTCCTACTTCATGAAATATATCTTCATTTTTACCTCCGCCGAAGGAGGTATTGTTTTCACTGGCGTTTGTTGGTTGTTTGTCAGAAGGATAACTCAAAAGTACGGACGGATTCGAATGAAACTTTGTGGAGTTGTTGGAAATGCCAAAAGCACAAGTGATTAAATTTGGCATCTCTAAGTGCTTTTTTAATATGCAAAATGAGCAAAATACTAAATGAAATGGGGTCTCTATTCAGGGAGTAGGCAAGAACAAACGCTAAAAAATATTCATTGACGTATATATTGTTCAATATCAGTCAGGACTAGTTAAACCCAGTGACGTAGCTTAAACTTCTTCCTCTTCCCGTCTCTGAGTGCTTTTTTAATATGCAAAAGAGTAACAGAGAGGAAATAATGATTAGGAGATAGAAAAATCGGGCGTGTGAAAGGGAGAAAGAATGTTGTGATGAGAATGTTGTGGGATCGGCGGAGATACACACTCTCTGAGTGTATATATGCCTCTAGTTTTTATTGCAACTTTTCGATTGAGTCGCTGGAAAATACACTTTTGAACATTTAATCTGCTTTAAAAATCGTGTTAAAAATTAATGTAGCTGCAATAATTGATACCCTTGGTCTTATTATATAACAGTAACTAACAGTAATATTTGTCCATTGCACGGCTGAGTAGAGATTTCAATTACTTCAGGGACCCATTCTACATTTTAGAAGCTTTTTGTCTTTACTCAAAAGCTTAAAATAAAAAATATAACTTTTTAATACTTGTCATATGATATTATATTAATTTTATGTTTCTCTTATTTTGTACATATCATTATTTGTGCAAATCACCCAACGATGGACAAGCTGACAGTAGAGATGACAAAAAGACTATATATATATATATATACTGGATTTAATTCTGAAGAGGTGAGACTGATGTCAGAATTTGTTAAACTTACTCGCTATTTCCCCATGTGTTCCCTCCATTATGAAAAATAATTCATTATATATACGCAGGTTCAAATATTTATATTACAAGGTTTAAAATTTTATACACTGATTATTTATTTCTATTTTTACAAGTACTGTTACTAGATAAGTATATTAAAATTTAATATTTGATTTATAAGTAAAACTCAAAGGTATAATTATGTATTTTTCTCGCTATAATTTTTATAGACATTTATTTTGGTTCGTTATATATGTATATTTTGTTTTAGGACCTAACTGTTATATATCTTCAAAAAAGTAATAAGTATTATATTTTACCCCCAAAATACAAGTATAAACACAACAATCAAAAGTATTTATACACATAAATTGTAAATCACATTGGCTAAAATGAAAAATACCGTTGATGTGTTTTGATGTGTATTATTTGTCTTCATATAATGACATGTTTTGCTCAAACCCTTCTGTTAAGTGAAACAAGCACACCCCTCACAACTGGGCCCCCCAAATATTCCCCGTTAATTCCTATAAACACATCGTAACTAACAGAATGTATTTTATTTCGCACAGGGGAATGATATGTCATCTTCCTCTGGGATCAAGGCTGGCTAAGATAGATCAAATGTATGTTCTCGGCTTCTAAAATGACGTCTTGGGAATAACAATGATAATATAATAATCCATAAGAACTTGTAAATACATTCTTCTGCATCCTATTTATTGTATCAGATAACCGTTTATCGTTATATTCACACACAAATAACGAATGTCCTCACAAAATATTACCTCTCAACAGGATGAGGTATTTATAACTTAACAGCGTCTAGCTAATTAATATGTCATTTTATTGCTAAGGTTAGGTAAGGGGACTGTAGAGGCACAAAAACGATCGCAAATAAGTTCAAATAATAACGGCCTGCGCAAAATAATCTCCTCAATATATATTACTACGACTGGGCGACCTAAAAAAATCCGGTTTGAGTTACTTATATAAATATGTTTAATTAACTAAATCATTTCAAATATATATGACAACAATTGCTTACTGTTAGTGTTCAATTGTCAGACCTACAATGCTTTATACGTCTAATGTAACGCGATATTGTACCCATACAGTCTTAATATATAATTTTCTTTGCGTTTAATTTATAAGCAGCCTTGTTGTATCAGTTTGTTTTATTAAATTCACATTATTTGTAAATAATACATTTTAAAATTGTTTTGGTTAAAATTGAAATAGTTATTCATGAATCAGAGAGCAATTAATACTACATCTAATTTATATTCTAAATGTGAATCGAGGAACCGAGGAATTTTCGCACAAATAACGTTTTTTTAGTACTATATAGTATGTTGATGTGAAATACTCAATATACATTTTTGCTGTTGTAACACATATACTTCTTGTGTGGTCGTGTTCTTTTGCTGTTTTATGTATTTGCTTTTATGAATGTATAATTGTAATACTTGACTTAAATTCTTAACTTAAAAAAATGGTATATTGATAACTTAAACCGATCCAGCTTATGACAGCTCACAAAATAATTATTGTCAAATCACAATAACATAAGAATTATTCATGTATTATGAAGCATGTAGAAGCAATAGACTAATTATGCTGCAAAGTCCTATTTTATTATTAGACTCAAGTAGTCGTTTTCAACAAACAGAAAAAAAATATTCAATTGGGCATCCCTGTCAAGTTGGATCGCTTGCCAAAATAGGATATGTTTCTTTTTTATCTCATTATTTAAATATGTCCTGTCAACACCTTCCCGAATCCATCAATGCAAGAGGATCAACAGATTTAAGCGTGATAAATGCGTGTTGGCTGCTACGTGATACCTGTCAGCTGAAATTGGACGTCATATTCTGCCACTTCATTTATGGCATATTGGAAATGATAATAAGCTTTGGATAAAGAAGGTACACTTCTCACAAACTAAAATATTAAAAGATCAATTATGAAAGCAATGGGCTGTAAAAAAATTTGTCCAAAAAGTGTATTAGCAATATTCCAGCTGCCATGATGAAAGCATCCTTTATTATTATAATTTATATAAATGGTCCATTTTTATTTTATGGATCCTTCATTTAATCAGGAATCCTCATGTTGGACCACAGTTTTGTAATCATAAGTCCTAAATTATTGTAAGTATTGCAATACAACTCTGGTATATATCAAAATATTTGTTGTCTGGATCACATAACGACATTTAAACCAACATATTTTCTTCAGAAACATCACGAACAAAAGTGTTTATGCGCATCTTGAGAGTAAAGTTATGTTCTTATAATTAAATAAGTATTTGTCGCTTTTATGGCTTCAATTGAAGTATAAAAAATTATAATTTCTTTAAAATACTTGATCAATGGAATCTTGAATTATTATTTATGAGTTGGATTCAAAGAGCCTCCCGAGAGCAGAATCTGCAGTTACAGCATAAATAATTGAACGCGTTCGCAAAGAGGCTTGAATCTTCGCTTACTGGAACTTGTACATTTTAAACAGATCAAAAGATATCACAATCAACAGATACAATAATTGAATCAACTACAATAATTGAACGAAATCGAAAAAACAAGAGTGCCATGTGCGTTAAGGCTTGTTCTACTCTCAATGCTGGGGCGCTGATTCGAATCCCAAGAGGGGATGATATTTTTGATCTAACTCATGATAAGATCCGAGGTTCGACAGACTAATTTTAATGATATAATGCTTATTTATATCCTGTCGGATGCAATTCTATCGAAACATAAAGACAAAATACAAAAATGAGTAACTCTTTTTGGCACAGCATTTTTTTATTATTGCAGAACTTAATTTTGAGCATGTCTTAAACCATACTTTTCCTTACAATTACATGTATGTTTATTAGGGTTGTTCTTATTTTTCAAATGTTTGAAATGTTAGCAACTTTGTGGAATTTTCTGTTTCTTGGTGATAAAAGAAGACGACATACAAAGTTTGAACAAAATCGGTCAACATTACGAGGTCGCGCAACGAGGTCAAAGTTTTAAAAATTTAGTAAAAATATTTTTCCGCAAATTTCTTCAAAATGGTGGACGTTACAGACTTCAATAATAATTATTAATTTAAAGGAAATCTAATTTACTACCAGACGTATGTTTGATGTTTTTTAATAAAACAAAGTTTTCAGTAAAAACAAAGCAAGAAAGGGAGTGTGTATTGTTAGCTTATTTCATGGCTTTTTTGTATCAATAAACTTCACTCGCCTGTAGAAGATGACTTGTTCGCTTCAGAGTAAAATAGTACTTTTAATTTTAGTAAAACTTTAGATGATAAATCCAAAAATGACCTTGGTTGCATTCTATCAATTCAGAATTCAGTACAATCTGAGTTTACATCATATGATTCAGAGCCTGTATTGACCTATAAGAAATCGATTATGAAAAAAATAAATAATAATGTGTTTCTTAGATTTGCGTCAAGGTATCCTCTCAAAATTTACTTTGTCTCTGACGCATTTATAATCCATTATATGCGTCATTTTGTACGCGAGATAGGCTTTTTTAATGTACATATAACTCTCTACTTATTAAATTGACATGATTTAGTATACCAAAATATTAAAGCTGGTTAACCAAGCTTTCATTTGATAGTTTGGTGTTCTAAAAATCGCTATACTTTAAGAGATATAAGCAAATACGTACTCTCCCCCAAAAATTGATCTTTTGATATGAGAATATACGATTACCATCTGGTAATAATGTTAGTGTTACCTGGATAGAAAGAGAAAGAGAAGGGAGGAGTATTTGACTCACTTCTCTCCCTTCTTTTTTTCTTCTATCCAGGTTACACTAACTGCCGTTACCAAATGGTAATCGTATATTCTCATATCAAAAGATCAATTTTGGGGGAGAGTACGTATTTGCTTATATCTCTTAAAGTATAGCGATTTTTAGAACACAAAATATATCAAATGAAAGCTTGGTTAACCAGCTTTAATATTTTGGTATACTAAATCATGTCAATTTAATAAGTAGAGAGTTATATGCACATTAAAAAAGCCTATCTCGCGTACAAAATGACGCATATAATGGATTATGTATGCGTCAGAGATAAAGTAAAATTTTGAGAGGATACCTTGACGCAAATCTAAGAAAAACTTATTTATATTTTTTCATAATCGATTTCTTATAGGTCAATACAGGCTCTGAATCATATGATGTAAACTCAGATTGTACTGAATTCTGAATTGATAGAATGCAACCAAGGTCATTTTTGGATTTATCATCTAAAGGTTTACTAAACTTAAAAGTACTATTTTACTCTGAAGCGAACAAGTCATCTTCTACAGGCGAGTGAAGTTAATTGATACAAAAAAGCTATGAAATAAGCTAACAATACACACTCCTTTTTTTCTTTGTTTTTACTGAAAACTTTGTTTTATTAAAAACATCAAACATACGTCTGGTAGTAAATTAGATTTCCTTTAAATTAATAATTATTATTGAAGTCTGTAACGTCCACCATTTTGAAGAAATTTGTGGAAAACTATATTTTTACTAAATTTTTAAAACTTTGACCTCGTTGCGCGACCTCGTAATGTTGACCGATTTTGTTCAAACTTTGTATGTCGTCTTCTTTTATCACCAAGAAACAGAAAATCCACAAGTTGCTAACATTTCAAACATTTGAAAAATAAGAACAACCCTAATGTGACTGTATGCCTACGTCATCCAGGATATTCAATAACTATTTCAAATAAAAAGAACTACATATTTAGTTCATGGTTAACCACTTTAATCCTCGTTGTTGGCTCAAGTACGACAAAAGGACCCTATTATTTCATGCCCATTGAGTGAAGATGATAGGAAACCCGTTTGAGGCGGAGACATCTACATACATCAAGTTCCAGTTTTATCATGACCTAATGCGTAGAATATTCAATTTGGCATAATGGCAGGTGGTTGTTAAGAAGAACATATATGTATATGATATGTTTGCACTGTTGGATGAAGCATCAAGTTTGGTGAAGGAAGTCAACGCTATGAGCTTCAAAACATTGATTTTATGTTGAAATCGGCTTTGGGCAGATGCAATCTGGTTTGTATTAAGGACATGTAAAATAAATGCAGAGGGGGGCTAAGAGCATTTGCGTTGGAAGCAATAACCAATACTCATTACATACAGACATATTTCTTATGAAACCATCTAAAATAGTAAATTCTATGTGATAGATGAAAAACGCTTAATACCCTTTTCAAAATGACTTTTAATACCATATTCTTGAAATAAGAGTCTATCTAACTTATGACTAACATTTATTATTCATTAACTCGCATATTTGGGCACCTACGGCGCCTATTTGTTCGCCCTTCGGGTATGGGTAGGTTTTGGAGCTAGTTTGTGAGTGAAACAGACCTTAAAGAATATAAGAGAGAAGGCAAAAGTTCAGTGTTTGAAGCTTATCGAGCTTATCATTGGAAAAGGTGTATCCAGTGACATTTTTTTTAATTTTTGGTCCGCCTTGACCCAAGAATTCCATAGGTACCTTCAAAATTCAAACTTGAACATAAATGTGGGAAGAGATAGCGTGCCGACATACGGACGGACGGACAAAGATTGGTGAATTAATATATAGATTTAAAAAAAAAATTATAAATAATTTTTTTTTTAATTAAAAGTCTCTTGAACTGTCATTTAATTTCATTTTTTCTTTATTTCGACTACTTTGGATCCTAAATTATTTTAAATCCTTATTTATATATATATATACTAGCGAATGTTACCCGGCGCTGCCCGGTATTTTCCAACTTGACAATAGTCTGGATGGAGAAATAATCATACCAATATTTTAGTAATGTCATCGTGTCTGATTTTTCATATTAAAATAAATTCTTTAAAAAGTCGTCATAGGGTCTTCATTGCCATTTTTTCCGTTTTGTATTCCTTAAGGCTGGACATTTAACCATCATAAAGAGAAGAAATCACACGAATAATTTCAGTGATGTTATCGCATGTGACATTTCATATTAAAATCAGTTCCTTAAAAAGTTGTCATGGGTATTCATTGCCATTTTTTCCGTTTTGTATTCCTTAAGTCTGGGTATTTAAACATCGTAAAATGAAGAAATCACACAAACAATTTCAGTGATGTCATCGCTTTTCTTTCATATTAAAATCAGTTCCTTCAAAGTTGTCATTGGGTCTTCAGTGCCATTTTTTCTGTTATATTCCTTACGGCTGGGTATTTAAACATTGCACAAAGAAAAATCACACGAATAATTTCAGTTAATTCATTGCATGTGACTTTTCATATTAAAACAGTTCCTTAAAAAGTTGTCATTGAGTCTTCATTGCCATTTTTTCCGTTTTGTATTCCTTAAGGCGGGTATTTAAACATAGTAAAAAGAAGATGAATGATTTTAGTGATGTCATCACATGTGATTTTTCATATTCAAATCAGTTCCTTAAAAAGTTGTCCTTGGGTCTTGATTGCCATTTTCCGTTTTTTGTTCCTTAAGGCTGGGAGTTTTAACTTCGTAAATAGAAGTTATTTTTAAGTCGTTTCATAGAGTGCCTATGTTATTTTCTTATGAGAAGTAGTTCCTCAAAAAGTCGTAATTGCATCGTCATTGCCATTTTTTCCGTTGTGTATTCCTTAAGGCTGGGTATTGACATCCCTCTCCATCTCTAGGCATTATTGAAATTTGATTAGCACGATGTTCAATATAAAAAGTGTTGTTATTTTCCACAAAACTTAATTTGGGGGTGGGGGGGCATAGGTACAGGGACAGAAAGAAAATATTTTAAGTAATCATGTAGAAAACGAATTTTCCGGGAACACTCAATAAAAAAAAACACGTCTTAGTACCTCAGTCTTATCCACAGAAAATTTGGGCAAAATCTAACTTGGAAATTTTTAAAATCGGCAAAGAACGTTTTGGCGAATAAAATAGCATGTCGATGACGAATTTTCCGGGAGTTGACAACCCCACTAAAAACTCCCTGAGCTCTCAAAACTATTCACTGAAAATTTCGTCAAGATCTAATGACCGTTCGGGAGATACAGGGAAACGAACGAACGGAAATCTTTTTTTATTAGTATAGATATATATATGCTTACTGAATTATATATAAAACAATTCAATTTCCGATGCTGAACTAAACAAGTGGAGGTCCTTGTATTCTTCTGATATTAATAATATAAACTTTCAATATGAAAGACATACTTAGTTAACTCTTATGTATAGTTTTTTTAAATAGACAACTGCCGATTTTTTGCCTATTTGATTCGATAGAATGACATGACATTGGATATAAAGAATAGTTGTAGCGATAAATTAGATTATTGAATCAAGGATCTTATCAATGAGTTGAACAAAGTGTATTTTCCCCTCTCGGAAGTCAAGCCTGCACCCTCAAAATGAAAGTTGAACACGCTGTTTACGCACGGAGCTGAGTAGCTCTCTAAGATATCAATTTAAATTGAATATAAACCTTTCAACTATTGCAGATAAATTTGTATGCATAAATACTATATATGACTATGTAGAAAATAGATATAATATTTTAACCGTTCAGTGCAAAACCTTTGTTTCTCAGATATCAACAATATAAAATCTTATAAGTTTTATTGAGTTAAATTCTCAACAGATTTGAAATGGGGCGAAACTATGCATTCGCCAATTATTATTTTTTCTCCTTGGAAATGAGATGGGTTATCTTGCTTTTTATTGATTAATAATCGTTTAAAATATGTTTAAGACGTAGAAGCCATGGACCGAAAAAAGAGTTAAAAGTTATTTCAAAATATTCCTGGATATGTTATGTTGAATCCTATTTTCAAATGCATTTAAAACTAGAGGCATATATACACTCAGAAGTGCAAACCTCCGCCGTCACGGGGTCCTTAAGAGCCTTCCGAGCCGATTTTTTTACGACTGGGGCGGCGTAGAGGGACGGGGGAGGGTTCCGCCTCGACGGAAATTCCGAGAGGAAACGCTCCCGGCACCCGATTTTACAGCACAGCGACATCTATTGGCAGAGTAGGCTAACTTGAAATATTTATTAGTATTTAGCTAGTTTTGCATCTTAATTCTGCACTCAGAGATGCCAAAATTTTAATCACTTGTTTCTTTTGGCATTTCCAACAACTCCACAAAGTTTCTCCCAATCCGTTCGGTACTTTTTGAGTTATCCTGCTGACAAAAAAAACAACCAACCCACACAAACCAACGCCAGTGAAAATAATACCTCCTTCGGCGGAGGTAAATAAAAATTTAATCCGCATACTCATTTCAAGGATCGATCCCACAAATTGTTCTACACTAGAGACCATCAACTTCATAAAGTAAAAACAAATATTTGAATCAGATTATGCATATTTTTAATAGGTTGTGCGATGTTATTGCAATCGTAAAGTTCCCTATGTCATAATGCTTTTTATGCTGCATTTGTCCCAATAGCATAGTTTTTTAGACTATATCGTTTTAACCACTAATTCTCATACACTTCAATTAATAAAGAGATGAATAATACCATGACAATTAATGAAGTTATTCTGCTGTAATTCTGACTTCAAGGTCCACATGAATGCCAAATATTTGATTGCACAAAAGGTTTTGCTCTAAAGTTAAATTTTGTGCTGACCTAAGATTTTAATTTTTCTTCATCATATTTGATTATATTAAAGCTATCAATGTTTATAATATGAAACACCTCCGCTATCAAGTATTTATAATAGATATCGCTGTCAATACCAAAATATAGATTTCCTGTTTTTGCTATAAATGTGACAAAAGTATACATAACTTTTTAACTTATCTTTAAGAACTGACTGAGAACAGATTAGGAAGTAAATGATTTTTGGCATTCGTATGTATTTGTGACTATTAGAGTTAGTGCAGGAAAATGCAATAATAAACAATATTTTCCAACTCTCGCTTGAAATGAAATTAAAACTTAAAAAACAAAACAATCACAACAATTTTATGAATTTTAAAAGATCGTCAGTAAAATATTCCAACAAATTACCTAAATGGCTCAATACAACACACTTGTGAGAAAATTGATTATTATTACAAATCTTCTTTGACATATGGGATGGAAAACACATATTACACTTGGCAAAAACCGTTTTTTTTGTCTTAATATTTGCTAATTTGACTCCTTGTAGGAAGCGAAACTAATGTGTTTTGCTCTGTTTTGGAAAAACTTTTCTGTTGTTGTTGATGGATTGTTGAAACTATTTATTGTATAGGGAAAATTTGGAAATTTATAGTTTGTACAGCATGACTAAACTGTATCATGATTGATTACTATTTCAGGGTAGTGTAATAATAGTGGGCAATGCTGAGTTGCTTTTAGGGTACAAAGAGAAAAGCTGTTCGGATAAGATTTGAGGAATACCTTTTTCATTGTGAATTTAGTCCGTATTGTACGTTTTTGTTCTTTTAAACTACTTATCAAATATATTCCTTTTTTATTATTAAATAGGCCTTATTGTCAGCTGGATAATTATTTATATTACGTCAAAAAAATATTTGATCATAGGGATCCAGGAAATTATTTTTGTTATTTTTTATTAGGATGTTATTTATAAGAGAAAAATCCACATTAAGTAAAACTAAAAACAATAAAAAGTTTGTAAAATGCTACAATATGCTTAAAAGTATATATATATTTTTTATGTATGCTATAATATATATATATATATATATATATATATATATATATATATATATATATATATATATATATATACATATATATATGTATTAAATTTTTAGAATTGGGTAAAACTATATATGTTGACGTGAGAACACTATTTGATACAGGATTTTTTTGGGTGAAAATGAGACTGACCCTAATAGTATCTTCATTTACTCTTCTCCATTTCTTACTTATGTTTTTTTTTCAATAGCCTCCTAATTGATGCGATATTTAAGGAATAATTCTTGATGATGAAGCTAATCAAATGAAAATTGCCAGGAATATTGCATCATCTTACGCGCTCCTGTTTTTTTAACCAATCATATTACGTTGTTCATAGTTAATGTACGTTTTTTAAATATTAAAATAGAGTAGGCAGTAGTCTCCCTTTTTACTTGTATTGTTTTGAATTTAGATCCCCCCTTCTTTCTCTTTCTCTCTCTCTTCAAAGCAAAATCTAGCCATTGTTTTTGTTGAAGCAGGAATACTAAATTACATATTTTGTAATGATTCCACGACAAATTACGGCTCTCCATCTTTGGTAGGATATTGTGCATTGAAAGCCTTGATTGTAATAAACAATCGACATAAACAAACTACAAACATCCAACTAATATGATCGAAGTCAGTATTTTTTGTTTTTTGTATATAGAACGTATAATTTCAAATCATAAAAAAATGGAAAGCATCATCGTACGAAGTAAATATAGCCAAAAATACGTATAATAGTTTTCTCCTTTTCTTATATTTCGTTCTGTATTCAAATAGTGTTCTCATGTACATATGTATAATAGTTTCAAATGAAGAATTTGGCTTTTTTATCAAATTAAAATATTAATAAAATGGTATTGTCAAGTTATGACTATTTGCATATAAAATATAAGAGATTCATAAATAACCTAAGAAGAAGAGCGACACGTTGTATAAATGTAAGCTGCAAAACAATATTTCTATAACCTTTGTATCTTCATTATCTTAGCAATTGTGTTATCGTATGTCTATCAATATTTATGCGGACGATATTATATAAACTAGAGGCATATATACACTCAGAGAGTGCAAACCCCGCCGTCACGGGGTCCTTATGAGC
The DNA here is from genome assembly GCA_013387185.1 of Caligus rogercresseyi. Taxonomy (NCBI): domain Eukaryota; kingdom Metazoa; phylum Arthropoda; class Copepoda; order Siphonostomatoida; family Caligidae; genus Caligus; species Caligus rogercresseyi. The sequence goes on from CP045892.1 coordinate 17,467,523, forward strand.
CTTCCGAGGCGAATTTTTCACGACTGGAGAGGCGTAGAGGGACGGGGGAGGGTTCCCCTAAACGGAAATTCCGAGAGGAATACTCTCCCGGCCCCGATTTCACAGCACAGCGACATCTATTGGCAGAGTAGGCTAACTTGAAATATTATTAGTATTTAGCTCATTTTGCATCGTAATTCTGCACTCAGAGATGCCAAAATTTAATCACTTGTTTCTTTTGGCATTTCCAACAACTCCACAAAATTTCATCCGAATCCGTTCAGTACTTTTTGAGTTATCCCTGCTGACAAACCAACAAACAAACAAACCAACACCAGTGAAAACAATACCTCCTTCGGCGGAGGTAACTAGAGGCATGTATACACTCAGAGAGTGCAAACCTCCGCCGATCCCCACCAAATGAATCACTTAACAGAATTACAATCCAATCATATATGTCTACATAAGTAGGTGTGTTTGGTGAATAATGAGTGAGGAGAGAGCCATCCTAAAAAACATCCATTGACGTCATACTAGTTATTCATCAATTCAGAATACGCCACTGGATGTTTAAACTCCTTTCTTTTTTCCATCATGCTCTAATATTAGCGTTATATTTTATTTAATATTAAGAGGAAGAGGAAGACGGGAAGAGAAAGAAGTTTAAGCACCCAGTGACGTAGTCCTTAGCTGATAAATGAACAATATTACGTCAATGAATATTTTTTAAGCGTTTGTTCTTTCCTACTCCCTGAATAGAGACCCCATTTCATTATTAATATTTTTAGTATTTAGCTCATTTTGCATCTTAAATAAGCACTCACAGATGCCAAAATTTAATCACTTGTTCCTTTTGGCATTTTCAATAACTCCACAAAGTTTCATCCGAATCCGTTCCTTACTTTTTGAGTTATCCTGCTGACAAACAAACCAACAAACTAACAAACCAAAAACCAACGCCAGTGAAAACAATACCTCCTTCGGCGGAGGTAATCATAAGCCAACACATATTAAGTGTTTAGATATGCAGTAATAATATTAATTACATTTATAATAGCATGGCTATGCATTCCCTTTGAACATATTTTTATTTTCTCCCTTTAAATTAAATTAAGTAAAGGGGCATTAAAAGTTGTTAGGCAGCAAAGAGCATCATCTTCAAGTGTTATTATAACAAGCCATTAGAGTGAATCTCTCCTTCTGCAAATGATTGCTTTTGCCCTGGAGCATAAAGTAGAATGAATCCAACAAGGTCTTTTTTATTTTCTTTCTCCCTTTTTTGGCTATAAAGAAGAGGTAAATCTGACTGTAGACAGAGCATTATTATTTATACTTGGCGTCTAATAATCGTGTATAATTTTTCATATTTGAGCCTTGCAATAAGGGGGAGGATCACCTCACATATTTTTCCAAAAGCTATAATTTAATTGTAGAAACTCTCTTCTTGAAAACTATTTTTCTCGTGAAACATTCTGCCAAAAGATGTCAATGTTATTTACTCATTACCTCCGCCGAAGGAGGTATTGTTTTCACTGGCGTTGGTTTGTTGGTTTGTTTGTCAGCAGGATAACTCAAAAAGTACGGAACGGATTCGGATGAAACTTTGTGTAGTTGTTGGAAATGCCAAAAGAAACAAGTGATTAAATTTGGCATCTCTGAGTGCAGAATTAAGATGCAAATGAGCTAAATACTAATAAATATTCAAGTTAGCCTACGCTGCCAATAGATGTCGCTGTGCTGTGAAATCGGGTGCCAGGAGCGTCTTCCTCTCGGAATTTCCGTCGAGGGGAACCCTCCCCCGTCCCTCTACACCGCCCCAGTCGTGAAAAATCCGCCTCGGAAGGCTCATAAGGACCCCGTGACGGCGGAGGTTTGCACTCTCTGAGTGTATATATGCCTCTAGTTTTTATTACTATTGTAAATACATACCACACTAAATATACAAAAAATGTTTATTCTGTTTCAATGATTTTTTTTCATGAATAGTTGAAAACTAAGTTGGTAGAGTTTTTATATTTTCTATGTTTTACACAACATTACTTTTTGTTTGGTAAAGTGTCAATATTCTACTATAAAATAAATAAAGAAATCATCATGTTTTTTAAAGTGTATATATAAATAAATAAATATATATATATATATATATATATATAATGAATCATAGAATATTTTTAAAAAATGGATTATATTCCCTCATATTACATTCTTTTATTTTTGTTTTTTATTTTTTTGAATTTATTTATTTATTACTTTTGTCTCTGCTTTTGATCATATATATTTTAATTTATATAATTGTCTAAACATCTAACTAATACTTAATGATGTCATCGACAAACAACAATGGAGACATTAAATTACCAAGGAAAAAATATTATCTTGCCTGTAAAATATTTCCGTTGTAGACCAATATGGAGATTGGGCACATAGATGAACTCCTCATGAAAAGCACTTTGATGTGTGATTCATTTGCCTCTATTATCCATTTCACTTTAGTAATACTTTAATGCCTTATTCCCCCCATAGGTACATACCCTATCCAAAACCCTTTGACCAAATGAGGTTAAAGGGAATGATGATGAAAAGAGTTTATTGGGGACGAGGCGGCCTTGAATTATAAATATTTGGCACATTTTCCCTGCGAATTTGATAAATGAATACTTGCATACCCTATTAGGTACTTTTATTTTTAAATAGCTTTGTAGATCAGTGCATTAATGCGATGAACTCTCTCAAGTAGAAGGGATCCAACAAGCTCACGGAAATATCAAGGCCTCATATAAAGGCAAATGTATTCCTGAGAACAACAAAAAATGTACAAAGTATCCCATCCCATTTTTCTACAAAATATTTCTTTGAATTGCATGAGGAATGTTTAAATGTGACACTTGGGGAGAAGCATTTGGGAAGTCTAAAATTAAAACGCTAAATTTAGGGCTGATCACAGGCTTGGCATCAAAAACTGTTATTTGGTCAATAAGAACTTAAGTCCCTTTTATAATGCCATTTAATGGTTATTTTATGCTACAAATCAGCTGCAACAAAATCATTGGCATTTGATTTGTTCATAGAAAATAATCTACTTATTCATGTGTATTTGTACGCAATTGCTCTAGTTTTAATATTTAGTCTAGAAAATGAAAATGCCTTCCTTCACACAAAGAATACACATGATCATAATATAAATAGTTCATGGAACATATCAATAATTTTTATCAGGTTTTATAACTCTGTTTCTAAATTGAGTGTCAGTTAAATAAATACATGCAATATTTAACTACGGATTAGGATTTAAAAAATATACAACAAATTTCAAAATATAACTTCAAATGTTAATGTAATGGTTAGTTTTTAGCATAATACATGATAATGGACAGTGATTTCACATATGTTAAATTTAATATAAATAACTTTTGCTCATGCGTAAAAGCATTCATAAACAATTGATAAAACTAAAAAAATATTATTCCCATTGTACATGTATGTACACTGAATCATAGTTTATTGCAGTTTGCATAATTATAACAGAAATGAATCAGACCACATAGATAAAAACGTAGCTTATGCAATTGATACTCCCATCTTGTTTCTAAATCACTGGTATATACCATTTTTGTAATAATAACAGTATTATTATTTCACCTTTATGAATCACTGATATCGTACCTCCTTATTTAAATTATAAATTATTCAAACCAAGGATGTTTTTATGCAGAGTAAAAGACGATATATATATATATATAATCTTAATCAATAGTTTAAAAAAATTACCCATTTTTATATTTATTTACTTAAAATTGATTTGAAATAAAAATATAAAACCTGATGCAAACTATTGATAGGTTCCGTAGAGTATTTATACTGTTATCATGTGTATTCCTCATCCAAAAGGAAGGAATTCCATCTAACCCCATGGGCACAAAACTATTAACTTCTAAAGGATTATGTACAACCATTCGTCACAGCATATGTCAATAAACATGCAAAATGCAGCAAAACGGTGCATTTATCGAAATAGAAGGGTTTGAATATAATATCAAATTAATACAAATATAAGTTTTATTTAGCACGCCACAATGCATACTTCAATGCTACAGAAGGGTTAAATAACTATTCCGCTCAAGGATATCATGGCTCTTCTTCTACATACATATATTTTTATAATATGCCTCCATCCTTAATGGGGCAAACTATCTGTACGCACATTGAATAACCTAAGGTAAAAGAAACTGCCAAGGATATATATATTATTATTTGTTTTAGTAACATATGGGGCTAGTATATAGATATATCTAATTACTGCCACAGCACGAAGAATCAATGTTTTCAATGTTTGTTTTCATTAGCAATACAAGCAAAGAATTTGTGATTTAGTTTACGCTATAAAATAGTTTATGGATGATCAGTATAAGTTATAAAATATTATAAGTTATATATGTTTTAGATAGACTAATGGACTATAAATTTACATACTTTTTTTTTAGTTTTTGCCTAATTGGTTCGACAGAATTACATCCGATAGGATATAAATAAGCATACTAGCATTATAATTAGTCACTCGAACCTAGGATCTTATCAATCAAGTAAACTAAAAATGGCCATCCCCTCTAGGGAGTCAAGCCTGCGCCCCCAACGTTGAGAGTTGAACACGCCTTAACGCACAATTAACTATTGCAATCCCTTTTTTATTGTTGTTATTTTGAGTCTGTTGATATTCCTTTTATATTAATATCAATTTAATAAATAAAATACCAATCAAATAAAAAAGTCATAGACTAGTTTAAACTTTTTTTATTAAGTATAAAAATTATATTTCACCTTATTTAAGGTTGTTTTATTAATCAGACGACCTCTTCCTTAGAATATTCCTTCACATTTTTAAACAATCTTTTAAAAATATGTCACCGACCTATAATAATTGGATGCACAATAGATTGAATACAAAAAGGGAAGAACAATGTCCGAGTCAGCAAATGATGGGTGTTATTTTATATTTCTTTTAAGACTATATATGTATATATATATATATATATAATTAAAGTCGATGAAACAAAACAGAGAAGGAGGAAATATTATTATTATCCTTTGAATTGTCAAAATCTCAATATCCAATATTAAGGATTAGAAAAAGGATCAATTAAAGATGTAATAACCAGTGACCTCATAGTACGGGGTTACTTTATGTAAGACATAACATAGGTAATTTATTGCAGATTTTCCCTTTTCTATTCCCCAGGCAACCATTTTATTTAACCAAGTGGAGCAACATTTCAGTCATTAAAGAACTCTGTATATAAACTTACTTTTTTTTCTCTGTAAAGTATCCGGTTATTAAATAGGTCAGTGCTATAGGTCCTCATTTGTCTAATAGATTTACTATAAATCTCACATTCCACTTCAACAGGTAGTAGTGATGAGAATGATTTCAAGAGTTCGAATTAAAAAAACTCGTTTTTTATCATGGTCATCCCATTTATTTTATATAGATTTTGTTCACTAATCTCGCCTGCCATGGTCTTTCAGTTTTTAGACAGCATAGAATGTAATTGTATGGAGCTTTGTTCTAGAGTTAGAGGGTTTTTAAATTATTAATCTTAAACGTTGATTCAAACCAAAGTTCGTTTTTAAATATGATAAAATCAATTTTTATTTGTTAAACCAAATTTTCATTAAATAAATAAATTCAACTACAGACTAACAGCGTATACGTAGGCCTATGACTATTTTATTGAGAAAGGATCTCCATAAGTGGAATATTGTTTTACGTTTTGTAATGGTTAAAATATAAATATGATTTAGCTTCCCTTGTAATTCCTATGAGAGGGTCCATGAAATCATAACAGCGGGACCCTTCCTCTCCTCTCCTCAACAAAGGTCAAGCAACCCACATTCATGGGCTTGTCAACTTAACCACTTAGCATCAAAACTACCCATTTGATTGGAAAAAATTGCATCTTATTTATGAGGCAGAAAAAATTTCTCTCTCTCTCTCTTGCCAATGAAAAAAGAAGTTCTCTATCAATCCATGGATCTTTCTAAATTATTTTCCTCTCTCTCTCTCTCATGGTATCTTTTTGTAGAAACGAATGTACATTTATATTTACACACATTTTAATACTTTTATATGCATCTTTATTAATTTAGTTGTTATTTTCTTCAGACAATAAATATTTTTTTTAAATTGAAGGTAAATTTTATATTTTCAATTGTTGATTAAATGTTCAAAGATTCTAAATTAAATTTACAAGTAAATAATACTATTAGTTTATCTGGTTGATGATAGATCATTTCCAATATATAAATACAAATAAAATGTAATGTCTGCTGTAAAAGTTGTTGGTATGTACAAACCACTGGCCTATAAAATAACTGAATGGGCTAAATAAAAGAAGGAAAGAGCAATGTCCGAGTCAGCAATTGGTGAGATACTATTGGTATACATATACAGTCAACTTCGCCTAAGTCGAAATTGCATAAGTCGAAAAGTCGCCTAACTCGAATATAATCAAAAGTCCCATTTTTTCTCCATTGACATGTGTGTAATAAAAATAGTACAAGTCGATTTTTTAAGTCGATATTTCGCCTAAGTCGAACAGATATTTTGACAGTAACACATACATACACAAGAAAAAACTTCACATAAGTCGAAGAGGGCGCTCACTTTCCAAAATACAGCCTGCATGCACTGCGCCTGCCGTTTACACTGTGTATTACAAGGAAGCAGACACAGATGGTTGAAGTGGAGAAAAATATTGAACACTTATATTTTTCTTTCATATTGAAGGAAATTGTGTCCTCGCCCACCTGCTGCCTCGCCGATGATTTGCGACTGCATGTGAGCGAGTGTACACACACACGTCTACCTGTATATCGAATTTTTCTTCCACTTAGCAATCAAAATTTGTAACTCGAATTTGCCTAAGTCGATTGTTTTTGCACAGTCCCGAGATAATCGACTTAGGCGAAGTTGACTGTATATATATATTTGTATGTGTGATGAAACAAAGAGAGGAATATAAGCACATAAAAAGGAATAAATGACAAAAGTAATGTCCAATGACGTCATAGTCAAGTACTACTTTTTGTTGGAAAATAACATAGGAAGACATCACTGGGCTTTACTTGGAGGAATTCCTTTTTTCTATTCAGGGACTACATAACTTATTCACCAATTAGGGCAGCCATCTTAGTGCCAAACAATCTATTTAAGTGGATTGCATTTTTTCTTATCTGTTGAGTATACAGTTATTACATCAGTCGGTGGGGGAAGCGTAAATGTCAACGCCATTTAATATATTTTCTCTGCATTACTTCAATGCTTAAAAAAGTATAAATTTATTTCAGACTACTAAAAGAGGGCACAAAAATTGGTTGATGAACGAAACACAAATCGGATAATTAAATACATAATAATATATTATAGAAACAGTCAAATAAATAAAATAAGTTTATGTGAGTCTCGATTGTCGTAAATAGCTTTTGATTATTTGTATGAATAACATCTTATGCTTTACTGCTGTGGACGGAGGATAATTTATTATGTTGATGGTAAGAAACCAAGCTACATAATCTTACTATATACCAAAACCTAGCGACCAATTTAATAGTTTCTATTAATGCAGATTTATTGATTTGTATGAAACAGGGTTTTTTTGGTGAATAGAGCTTCTTAATTCATAATATACAACTGATTTAGTTGCCTATGTGATTCGATAGTATCGCATCTGTGCGGATATAAATAAACATGATAACATTAAAATTATAGTATCAAACGTAAGACCTTATTTTTTCCTCTCGGGAATCGAACCTGCACCCTCAACATTGGGAGTTGAAAACGTACTCCCTTAATGGCAATTTTGATTTCAACGAAGTTCGCTTTTCCTTCCTGACATACCAATTAGAAGAGTTTTTTGAGTTTACTGAACGAGTAGAAAATATTTTGTAATATTTTTAGGCCTAATTAATTAAAGATGCATCACATGGTATGAGGGGGGGGGGGATGTGAGCATATGGTTAAAGCAAGAACAAAGCTAAATAAATGCATTCCCATCATATATTCCTTTTATGTATGTATGTATATATATATATAAATAGACAATAGTCCAATGATTTTCCATAATATGTAAATGCAAATATAATTACGGCTATTAATTTAATAATTGGTCTTAATGGGAAATCGTATAGAAATTGTGAGAAATATTATAAACTAAAAATATTGTTTTATGTCAAAGTTTCCACTTTCAAACCTTCTATTTGCATGCTAACATTTCGTGTAAAAGTTTGATATTATACGTTAAAAAGTTAAACTATTTATATATATTTTTACAAATTTATTTGAAATTTAATGCATATATTTGTAATTTTATGTGTTACAGAACTGTGAATTAGAAAAATTCAATGTTAACAACTATTTAGTCTATGCATTCAAACTCATTTATATATCATTTGTGGGTTATTTGTGATTTGTTTATGTATATAAAATACCCATAGATTAATATTTTATACCAAATACTTGTAATACTACCTACAATTTTTTTTTTACAATTAAGTAGACTTAAAGTAACATCCCCACAACTATTGTTTCTTTTGTTTTGCTGTAACATGAAAAATTGAGCTTAGGCAAAAATGTAATTGATTGAACCAAAAGTATTCGAACAAACCATCATGTTCTGTTTATAAAATATCTAATAAACTCTATATTGCTGAATCTATGGTTTTATAAAAGTTTTTTTAAATTTATATTCTTCCTTTCAATGGATGCTTTAAAAAACTATTATCCGACTAAGTTGAAAATATCTCTGCTTTTGCTTAGAAATTATACTAAATTGTTGTCACGTTCAATTTTATTATAAAGAGTCATGTTTATAATATGAATATTCGCAAATGTTGTATTTTGTATATTATTAAGTTAAGAAGCTTAATTAACAAATATTTTGTGTTTTTCTATGACTTATCCGCAAATGATTTACTAGAAAAAATATCTTTAAATAAAGTGTGTTTTTTTGGGGTATTTTATAGGCAAAACCAATAAACACCTTCTTTCACTTCTACTTTTGCGTATGGAAAACTTTTCGTTAGTTTGTTAGATATAGCATATATACTGTTTTGAGAGTGAATAAACAAACTTCAACAAAAGAAATGATTGAATACAAAAGTCTGATACTCTCATGTATACCCTATTGTATAAAAAAATTATAAGAGTTCAATACACATTTCATTTTTATATTTCAAAATATTTGCTGGTGAGACACAAAGTATTGTTAATAGATTTTACCATTAAAGCATTAATGGACAACAACTGTTGTACTTGAAAAGTTATTAATTTTGATACTTTTATACTACCTATAAATAAACAATTAAACTTCTCTGTGAATACTTTTTTTACTGAAGACAGTTCTAAATTCTAATATTCTTCTTAATAATATTGAGTATGAAACATTAGTTCTATACTTTAATAAGTAAATTATATGTAGAGATTTTTTTTTTGCTCAACCAGGATTTATATTTTTTATGTCTTATCAATAGTTTTATAATAAAAATACATTAATCCAACAAATATTTTGAACAGCTGTGTAAATCACTACATAAATTAACATTGTATTTAGATTTACTATATAAAAGTAATGGCCTAAATATAAAATTACAGTTTTTAGATAATCATTAGTAACCACTAATGAAGTTGTATATTATTTATTTTATGGCTATAGCATCATTTTAATTTTGAATCAATAATAATTGCTTATTGCTTTAACTTGCTTCATAAATATATATTTCAATAGTCGTTCAAAGTCATAGTTCCACCAAATTTTAAATACAGTTTATTCCCCTATTCCGTTGCCGTTGGAAACAGTTTTTCTATTACAAGCACTTTCTATTATCAAGCAAGGTATCAAGTATTTGACTATTTCAATCATTGTCCGCCCATAGGGCAACATTAACAATACAAAACCGCTGAATCACTGCGTTTCTCCATTTGGGGTCATATGTGTTGGAGAGTGCTTTATTTGAGTTTCTTTATTTATAAAACAACAGTGCCCCGATTTTTTCAACAAAAAAAAACTTTGGGTTCCTGTACTGAAAAAAAACTGTAATCCTTATTTTATAAAAATGATTAGTCACGACCCTTGTCTTGGTCTAGATGAACCACTATGATAAGAAAGAGTCTTCCTGGAACCCTATTATTACCTAAGCGATATGCAACACGTTTTATGAGGTCAATGGTACCATTAGTCTTTGGATTGTGACTCATTTAAAAAAACTAACAATAAAAATGATATTGTGTGTTAAACAACATTTTGTTCATTCTTAAATCAGAAGGGAAATTATGATACACAGTGCTCAAAATTAATTTTAAAGCACCAATTTCCGTCATCTTTGGCATGATCCCTGAATACATCGGCGGAGGCGTGCACAAGCATCTATTTAATTTGAGAAAGGCCATGAGCCCAGCCTCCAAACTATGTGAAGATATCGACGAAACTTCCGCACCAACTCTTCATAGACTACCTGCCAAAAGACAAAATGCGATCACTCTCAAGGAGTTCCGAAGTTACTCAATTCATTTTTTAAGTATAGGAAGGTTTTTGACCTTTTCAACATTTTTTTAAGTAATAAAAGTTACTACCAACTGTAATGGGTTATATTTCAGTGAGCTAAAAATGTAAGTATAATATTTTAATTCATTGATTTTATTAAATAGTTGTAATCTTAATCCATTTAAAAACATAATTAAAGAATAAATTAGTTATAATTATGATATAGAATTTTAAAATATATTGAAAAAGTATTTAGAGTTCTTATTTTATTTTTACAATCGAAAATAATATACAAATGATAAAGCTTAAAATAAATAAGGTTTTGATAATATTCCATATTATTTGAATTGAACAAAGTGAAAATATATATTGTCATATGAGACGTAAATTATAGTAAACAGTTCCAACAGTCCACAATATCTTAGCTATGTAATAAAAGTACATCAAGAAGAACGTAACGAGAATAAAAGTAATACGTGGACTTAGGTTATCTAGCACATTTATATATGTATACCATTACAAATAAAGAAAGTCTTGCCAAAAGTAGATAATTAAAGATATTGTTAACCTCAAGAATGTCATTTCAGTTTATTTAATCTAAAACTCGATAATATTATGACATATTGTTTATTGCGAAAACATTATATTTCTCTGTATGAAACTGTCTTAATTTCGGATAATGTAAGGATTCATTAGTTGTCAAACGAAAATATTTGTATAGCTTAAAGTCATAGAAAATATTCGTAATAGTTGTTTGGAAACTGAATCAAACTAAATACTATCATTATTATCATAATGGCGGTTATGCCTAATATCAAATTATCCTAGGAAGCTGCATTTTTAACCTATACATAATTTAAAATATAGTCATGGGAATGGAAAGCTCTATTTTTTTGTTGTTTTTGGTTTCTCTCTTGACGTGTGCGTGTGTAAAGGGCTTATTGTTAACTTCTCCGTTTTTCTGCAAAGACGTCTGTTCAAGGGATTGTCAGTAGCTACACCAAAAAATGTAAGTAAGATTTATTTATCGATACATTTGAAATGAGTATATGTATAACAAATAAAGAATTCTTCTCTTAGTTGTTGAATGATGTGTAGACTAATTATGATATAGCTACGTTACGCCAAAAGATAATAGATAATACAAGATGCGCAGAACGCAATGTTTAGATTCTCTGATTAGAAAAGAAAAACTGAAACGTAACACATGACGTCATATTATCGATTTGTTATGATTTATGGCATAAAAATATCTATATTCTCTTTCTTTTCTCTCATTATCTTTCTGTCTGATTGATAGAAAGGACAACTACTTTTATGGACTTGTGAAAAATATCAATAATCAAATCTTTTCAGATGTTAATATATCAGCTGAGTTTCGGTCTGAAAATTGAAAATCTAATGCAAATAACATATTATTAAAACTTATTTCTTTTTTTTTTGCTGAAAATCATTTGAATGTTGTTACACAGAGTCATACAAATCTTATTTTTATATGAAATTATATACGAGGTTGTGTGGCTTAATCGATATTAGTCCACCATATTATTGTTTATTATTGTTGTTTATTTAGATGGAATAGGTATTAGATATACAGGCAAATCGCCTAAGTGATGACGTCACATTTTTTTGATTTTTATTATTGGAAATATCCCTCTTTGTTTACATGAGTTCTGCCCCCCCCCCCCCCCTGGTTACGCCCCATATCTGATGAGGACAGAAATCATATGATATAAGATAATATTTAAATATAACAATATCTAATCAAATAACATCCCATCAAATAAGTGTAATATATATAAAGTCAACAAATTGAATGAAGGATTACATTGGTCCGATATTTTAAAAACTTAGTGGTTCATATATTTGCAAATCACGCATACGCAATAAAATATATGCATTAAAAAATGCCATAAATAAAATAACCTCTCATGGGACTAAATCAAATCATTTACACAACATAAAACTTTTCTTTATTGGCTCTGATACCGGAAGATGAAGTTATGACACGGTGGGACCTATCTAGGAGTTAAACAAACTTTGTGTAGTTATATATGTCCTAAACATAGCTATAAGTTAACACATTTCATCAACAGTTACTTTTTTATTTTGTTCCTTTGGAACCACAAAATAAAATAGTAAAGTAATTTTCCTCCCTAATCAAGATCATCACGTCCTCAATAAAATTGAATGCCAGCCACCATAAGTTATGACCTTATAAAAATAGAGAAATCGTCTCTTCCACCATCTTTATACATATATAGGGTTGTAGTTGTGGCTGGATAGGTTTTTTTGCAACACGGGTCGTTGCAAAATGAGAAGAAAAAAGTTTATGAAGAGTAAGAAGAAAGAAGGAAACCCGTTATATCCATTGTGTGTTGTCTCAGGCAGTTATGGTTATACACATACAAGCAATCTCTTCCATGCCCTTTGGCATGGAAGACGATTAAAAGAGAAGAGAAATGAGTTTGTGTTTGAGAGAGAGAGAGAAAAAAAAATCATGACGGGGGGTTTTCTCTAATGTAATTCATTTTGTAATTCCCAACAACAAGATCCTTATTAATAAAAATTATATATTAAATAATGTATCAATATTATCTTATTATAATATATATTTTTTGCAAATAAACATTTTTTTATTTGTTGGTTAAGATTAATTTCCTTCTGAAATATAGAACTTTAAATAAATAATATTAAAAGATAAAAATTATATGAAAACTATAACTAAAGCAGTCATAATGCTTCATAGTTCATATTCGTCTATAATATAATTTTCCGTTGATGACTTAGCAGTATATAAACGAATTTAGTAACTGACTCCATAGTTGAAAAAAAACAAAATTGAGATGCAAGGAAAATTGGCAGCAGGAAAATTGTCACAGGAAAATTTCAGTGTATGAAGATTGCACGCAAGTCCCTAAATAAATGCATCATGCATATCAGGACAGGACTTTCCAGCATTGAGGTTCCAACATAGCCCATATATGATAATTGAACCATGGATATTATTTTTTAGGATTTCGGCTATTACACTTACATATGGCATATTGGAGTGTCAAACCCATTGCCAATGAGTCATCAGGCTCTGCCGATTACGATTATAGCCTATAAGGGTTCCAACCCATACATGCTATAGTTGTGATCGGCAGAAACCTTTGGTGATGGGATTGAAACCCGAATATGGCATTGGTGTGATATATACTTTCTTTTTGCTCGTCAATACTTTTTATATAGCTGCCACACTTATTTTCAGCATACCGAATAAGAGTTTTCAATTCAGATTAACAGGTTAGATTAAAACAATTTACTGAAAAAACTAAATGATGCAAACAATTCAAATATATATATATATATATATATATATATATATATATATATATATATATATATATATTTGCTTTATAGTCCTACCACGAATATTTGCAAACAGTGGTCCAAAGAGACTCCATTTTGTTTAATGGGAAGGTATGCTTTTATGAGAAGAAGGCATTTGAGAGTCTACGTTCTATAAGAAGCATATATATATATATATATATATAATATGTATGTATATATATATATTTATATACCTATATAGAGTTTTCCTTTTCTTCCTATGCCTGTCGGTGAAGTTTTCTCTATTGGCGCCAGGAAACCTTTAAGGCCTGAGGTGTTTTCTTGATGTTGGCATTGTTTAGAGGAATGTTCTTCTTCCTTTGTTTTCCTTCAACGCTGGTGCGAAGAAGATATATGTATTATTATTATTAGTTTGTTATGCTGAGTATGCTTACCCCTATATAATAATAATAATTCAACGTAATATGAGAACCATGAAAAAATTGAATAAATTAGAATATAACGTGTCATGTGTGTGTATGTAACTGTTCCACGAGGCCGACTTGCAACGTTTTTTGAATGGTTTTTACAAGTTCCTAATTTAAAGAAAATTACAAGCCATACGTGACATCCATTGAGTTCCTTACTTGAAAAGGTCTGTAGGAATCTGGTAAATTAACTGTCGTGGCATAAACGACCTTTGAACGAATATAACGCATATTTTTGCATATTTATCACATATTTTTACAAATTTTGAGGAGCTTCCGATTTCTTTTTAATTTAAATAAAAGTTGCCACAAAAGCTACTTTTTGTGGAATTTACAAAAACCGATATCACTTTTATCCAGAACGATATAAGCAAACATTTATACGTCGTTACTTTTCGTCCAGAAATTAAGTGTTTTCACATATTTCTAGGCATATACGACAATATTTTGGTTCCAAATTCCTACAGCCTTGGTTAGGAAAGTAAAAAGAGTAATGTTATATTGTGTTATGTGCACTACTGTTGGTAATAAAGCAATAAAAAAACTCAACAAAATAGTGCTTTATTGAGTTATGGAGGATTATCAAAGAAAATGAAAGTTATTGTGGTTCACGATACGTTTCGATTTTTTATTAAATTTAAATTCAAACAAGTCCAAAAAAATTAAACATACATTTTAAAATCCTGGAAAACTACGTAAGAATTTATGATTATATGTTTTGATTTTTTTTTGCTCTGGGAAGAAATGAAAGGAGTATTAATACGGTATAGTAAAATGAATTCTTAATCCAATGATGAAATGAATACGATAATGACTCATGTTACCAATATAAATGTATTTTATTTAGTTCGATGGATATATTAACCATTTTGGATGGATTAAATATTATAGGATTATAATTAGTCAATCGGACCTAGGGTCTTTTTTAAACTGGTTGATCAAAATTGCTATACTTATCTTGGGAGAATCACAACAATGTCAAACTATAGTTAGTAAACGTTGAAACTGAGTTGAAAGTTTAAATTGGTAACTTTTTTAAATATAGGACGACTTAAAGATCTTCATTCAAAGTTTGAAAGTTACTTTTTGTGTATGATCTCGCATTTATTATCTACATTGATAATTCATTAATTTATTAATCGAATTATATAAATTATTAACTTATCACAATATTTCATGCTTTATAAAAATAGGTATACATATATATATTTCTGATTTTATATAAATTGATGTAAATAATATAACTGATTTTTTATAAGGTAATGTTCCAAACTTTTTCAGATCTATACTAAAAACTTAAAATAATTATTAAACTAATTAAAGAAAATATACTTAAGTATAACAAGAAACAATAAATTGCAGTGATTATATTTTATGGATTAAACTTTTGTACTATACAATTTCAAATAAAGACAATTTTAAACCAAAAAAATTTTTTTTGGGGAAACATTTAAACTACCTTGATCAAATACCTGCTCAAGCATATAAACATGTACCTGACTACATTGTAAGCCGCTTAGTTACACTTTACAATGCTGTTTTAGTACAGGATACACTTATAAAATTTGGAGGGAGCCCAGGATCATATTATCCCTAAGCAGGGTTAAAACCAACTATAGTGAACAAGGGCCTTCATGCCAATTACTCTCACAAACGTATCTCTGAAAATACTCGAACGAATGGTTCAATGAAAAATCTTTGAGAAATGTGATTGGTATCTGGACAACCAGTATACGTTTACCAAAGGGAAGTTTATAGACACTGCAATAAGTAGGCTTGTGGACTGCTGTGAAAGTAGTTACTATTCAAAAGAGATGCCTTGTTGTATTTCTTGACATTGAGGGTGCCTTTGATAGCGTAACCTTCGATCACATAATCGACGCTATGACCAAATTTAGGATGACAAAATTATAATTATGTTGTTAAACATATATTACGAAGCAGAATTGTAACTGCAAGACTTGGCAGTGAAGAACTGTCCATGATACCCACGAGAGGTTACCCTCAGGGAAGTATCCTTTCCAAGCTGGCTTGGAATCTTGCCTTCCAAGAAGCAGTAGATCTTATTGTTAAACCTATACATAAAGTGGTCTACGCGGATGATCTTGCTCTTTCTGTGACAGGCATAGACCGAGTAGCTTATTTAGTATAATACAAGAAGCTCTTGACAAACTACTGCAATGAGCTGAAAACAGGAATTCCACATTCTGCAGCAATAAGACCAAGTTAACGTTGGTTTCTAAGAAGAAAAACAGGACGCATAAGTTTCTCTATTTGGAGGACTCCACCATTGAAAGAGTGAGAGCCTTCAAATACCTGGGACTAGTTTTAGATAACAAACTGAGATGGAATGACCAGATTAAATATGTTACTTCTAAAGCCAAAAGAAACCTCTTCACCCTGAAAAGATTTGGGGGAGCGGACTGGGGCCTAATTCCTGTAAAATCCAAATGGATCTACGAAACTTATGTGAGAGCACTTATGAGTTATGGAGCGGTAGTCTTTGCACCTAGACTTCAAGTAAATCAGTCGATGAGGACGGTTCTTCATAAATTACAGAGACTGGGTTTCATGTCGATCAAAGGGGCAATGCAGTCGACCCCAACAAATATCATGAAGGTGCTTTGTGGTTTGTTACCACTTCATATCTATAATGGAGCGCGCCTACATAGCTAGACTCCACACAAAAGAAGACAACATACAATTGTGGTCCGACCCTTCCGCTAAGAGATATGTTCGATGGTTGAATAACTATTTACGAACAAAAAATATTCCAACAATTAGCAAAATTTCAACGTTGTGGACAAATGAACGGGGATACAAGGGGAGTAGAGCTTGAAGGACTTCAATATTATATGCTATACAGATGGCTAAAAAATAACGGTCAAACCGGCGCGGGATGGATCATAACGAAGGGTGACGTGGCCATAGAGCAAAGTTCCCTCAGGCTTGATGACACCAACAGTGTATTCCAAGGCAAAATTGAGGCGATTCGGAATTTAGTTAATGGGCTGCCATAGATAAGACAAAGGATATGAATATTCTTGTCCTTTCAGATAGTCTCTCGGCCATCAACAGTCTAGACACACAGCCGGGGGATCTTCTATCGGCGGAAGTGTTGAACTGCAAGCAGGTCCTGGATTGTAGCAATTGTAACATACCATTGGGTGGGTGAGAGGTCATAATGACACCACCGACAATGAATATGCAGATGTTCTAGTAAAAGCAGGTGCCCATAAGGGCATTGCAGTTTCAGTGCCCACATCAATGGTCAAGCCAAGGGTGCTTTAAGGGAGGCATCCATGACCATGTGGAAGGCCTATTGGCTGAGAATGGGTTCCTGCAGATAGACAAAAAAAATATTTCCGAGCCCTATCTTGTGAAGAAAATGTATGTACGACTATGGGTTCAAACTATAACCCGAATTGTCTCCATGGCTAGTGGCCACATTAACCTAAATGAACATCTTCATCGAATGGGAAGGTCGGAAACTCCAACGGCACGTCTCTGCAAGGAAGAAGATGAAACTCTAATTCCGTGGTTCCCAACAGGGTCCAGTGGACCCCTTGGGGGTCCACGAAGGCCTGGCCTGGGGGTCCACGTGTAATGATCATTTTATATCTCTATTTCTTTTCTAAAAAATACGTCATTACATTTTTGGAATTTCTTTCTAAAAAAAACGTCGTCACTTTTTTATCTTTTCTAAAAAAAAACGTCCCACTTTTTTTGGAAATTATTTTCTAAAAAAAGCGTCGTCACTTTTTTCCGTTTCTAAAAAAAACGTCCTCACTTTTCTTTAAAAAAAACGTCCTCACTAATTGGAATTCTTTTCTAAAAAAAACGTCATCACTTTTTCTGGAGATTCTTTTCTATAAAAAAAAGTCGTCACTGAACGCTAACTGAACACTGAAAGCAAAAATTTGAACGGAACGCTATATTTTTTTTTTAACGCTGAACGCAAAAAAGCTGACCGCTCACAAGCCTGGATATAAGTCAAAAATAAAATATAATTGTACTTCGCAGATGTCTCGCATTGAAATTGAAATCGCGTTCTTGACAAAATTGAGGCGGGGTCCACGGAAAGTGCCCGAAGACCGTTAGGGGTCCACGAGCCGAATCCAGTTGGGAACCACTGCTCTAATTCATCTAATCTATGCTTGTCCCCGGACAAGGATTGAAATAGACGAACTCGCATTGAGAAGAGGAAGAGAGAGGAAGAAGACTCAGGAGGAATTATTTTAATTAGTTATAATTAATTTTCCAAATTTAATTTGTTGAAAATTAAAATTAGTATGTCCTAGACAGTTCACGACCGCTGATACCAGATTAATTCCGGTGTGGTGGGGCTGATCTAGGAGCTAAACAAACAAACAAACTACCTTCATTATACAATATTTAACTTTCACAACTTAAAAATAATAAATATATTTTTCAAGTAATTAAATTAATACTTAATAGAATATATCATATTATCTTCATAAATATTTTAGTTTTCATAAACCAAAAAACAATTACTCTCCTCTATATTGTTATAAAGGATTTTTTGCGTTAAAGAAGCTTCATTTCTCAATGATTTTCCCTAAAAGCAAAAAGAATAATTATCTTACATTTAAGTAAGGCTCTACTGAAAAGTAATTAAATAATAACATCACATCTGCTGATGATTTTGTAAGAGTTTGTCCGTATTTCTTATGCATACCTTACGAAGATGAGGCTCCTCATCTCCCATTCCAATGTAGCCGAGAGATTTAAAAACTCTTAGTTTAGGGCATTTATTATGCATTATATATATTATATATATATATATATATATATATAATATAAGATATATATATATATATATATATATATATATATATTATATACTACCTATGAGATATAAAAAAGCGATGCATCGACTTATTAAGATAGTTCTTAGTTATAGGGAAAATATGTTTCTCCTTCTAAAATATGAATATAAGTTTTTTTTGTAAATATTCAACCTTACAGCAATTAATTGATTTGTTATAATGATTAAATTGTACTAACTTTGACTTATATCTTCTTAAAGAAAATATGCAAAGCTATTTTTTAAATATTGGGTGACAAAGATAAATAATTTCACATAGAGGTTGTTTGATTTATAGAAGAATGTCTTCATATATGTATATATATATATATTTATTATATATACATATATATATATATATTGGTAGGTAAACTAGGGGGGCAAGGGGGCAAAAAAAAAACCCCCCCCAAAATTTGAGTTCTCAATTCAGGAATTATTGGTGAGGTATTCGGGCATTTTCAGTTAAAGAATATAGATGAAATTATGAAAGCAACGGATTTGAAGTATAACATAGTAAATATAATGTAATGAATAGTATGAATTTACTATAAACAGATATTAATCTACATAGCTAACTTCATTCGATTTTTTTTTCACCGATTTAACAGTCCTTGTTAAAAATTCGGGCAAATTGAATGATGCCCCCCCCCAAACCAATCATCTCCCCTACGCCTATATATATATATATTTGTATATATATATAATACTTACAGAAAAACATTGAATGATAATTTATTTTTTTGTTTTTAACAAGGGTAAAAAAGTATTTATAGATCCACAATTGTATATATTTACTTTGTTATTCATGATATTTTAATCACAAAAAAAATATCTAGATTTAAGTTTTTTCTTGTTGATGCTTTGCCTACAGTATAAATAAATCTTATATTCATCTGATTATATATATATAATTATTGCTTCTATAAATTCCACAAAGAATAATAATAAAATTAGTCTAATAATATTTTTTATATGCATGAAGATGCCATATAACAAAAAAACATAATTAACAGAGAAAAATATAAAAAGAAGGTATTGTGTATTTTACCATTGTTGTTTATATTATTCGTATGTAAATGTACGTGGTCCATTTCTCAATTTTTTGAGATGGGTGAAGCCGGTGTATATAGATATAATTCCATGGAAAAAAATATCAGAAGTACTGAAGTGTAGCAACTTCAAGCATCATCATAAACATCATATATAAAAATCATTTTTGTATTATAACCTTCAAAGATGAATAAATAAGTGTTGCTCTTGATGTTAGTTGTGACAAAAGTATTTTGTCAATATATTTAATATCATTTTCTCACTTATGCATTGAAACGATAGAAAATGAATAAAAGACATTTTTTTTAAAGCTTAGACTAATATAGACAATCCCCTCAGTGTAATTCCTTTTATTATTCTTTGTTAACCGGATCTGCCCAAATAAATTGGTGGAAAAGACTTTCTATTGATTATAATGTTAAGGAAACGGAAATATCTGATTTTGGGAGCTAATACGTCACATATTAGACATGGATAGGTCAAAGATAAGACATATTTGGTTATTTAAACAATTTGTGAGAATGAACGTCTATGGGCGTTAAAGGGTCTAATTGAACGATGAATTATACTGTTTTGAGCAACATTTGAGGCTTTTTAAAGTAAAATGTTGTATTGGAAGCAACTTATCATATATATATATATTTATTTAAAAGTATCCGTATTCAGTCTGACAATACAAGAACAATAACATTATATCTTTAACTAGAGGCTGTATACACTCAGAGAGTGCAAACCTCCGCTGATCCCCACCAAATGAATCCTTAATGGAATTACAATCCAATCATATATGTCTACATAAGTAGGTGTGTTGGTGAATAATGAGTGAGGAGAGAGCCATCCTAAAAAACATCCATTGACGTCATACTAGTTATTCGTCAATTCAGAAATACGTCAGGGATGCTTAAACTCCTTAGTTTTCTCCATCATGCTCTTATATTAGCCTTATATTTTATTTAATATTAATATTAAGAGGAAGACAGGAAGAGGAAGAAGTTTAGCTACGTCACTGGGTTAACATAGTCCTGAGCTGATAAATGAACAATAATACGTCAATGAATATTTTTTTAGCGTTTGTTCTTTCCTACCCTGAATAGAGACCCCATTTCATTATTATTAGTTAGTAGTATTTTGCTCATTTTGCATATTAAAAAAAGCCTTAGATATGCCAAAATTTAATCACTTGTTCCTTTTGGCATTTCCAACAACTACACAAAGTTTCATTGAATCCGTACAGTACTTTTTGAGTTATCCTGCTGACAAAAAAACAACAACCCAACGCCAGTGAAAACAATACCTCCTATGGCGGAGGTAATAAAGAAAAGGAAATTTTTTAAATTGGTATTTTTTCTCCACGGTAAGATCTTTATTTAGCTTTGAATGTATATAATAAAAAAATAAACATGAAACTGAATATAAAATAGGAAAATTGTGTGTTAAAATACATAATATAAATAAACATTTTAGTTTAAAATTATTTTCTACTGAAAGATCTAAATATCTATATAACAAATAATACAATAAAAACGTGACCAATTTCATTAGAGAAATATTAAAAATACAATAATCATTGATAATAGAAAATATTAATTAACTGAAAAAATAGAATATAAAAAAAAACAGTCTAAGCTTCGACGGTGAGTTTGTGTGTGAAGTTTTAAAAATCCTATTCAACGCTTGGAGATGTCGGGCAGAGTTCGAAGGGAAATAGCGTATTATTCTAAATGCAGAGTCCAGGAATCATCACGGGCATCGGGGATCTTAAATTTCCAGGGCACCATATCTCGCTGCAGCGGATATCATAATTGCTCTTAAGTTATTGACATCTACACACTTACCATAGGTCAATTTTGTCCATACCCATAAGATTTAAAGTTCCTAATAGCTGATAAAATAGCTTTTCCTTCTGGAGAGTTACATTTTAAATGTTTAAAAGAGCCGAAGAAGATATATAAGCCTTTTCAAAAAATCTAGCCTAAAGTTCGAAAATGATGAAAAATATATTTAACCTCTAAAAATGACCTCCAAAATAATGAACATGGGACAATCTACAAAAAGCTTGCCCGGGAGAGTATCATTGTATAATTTTCCACAATTTTTACATGGACTGAAGAAAAGCGTAGAGAGATTAGCAGAGATATTAAAAATTGTGATGTAAAATGTCGACCGTCATACAGTTTTAAAAGAGAATGCCTAATCATCCGATCCCAGAGGACGGGAGGGCCAATAGCTTTTTATAATATTCAGCAACTTTATTCGCGTCTGAGTTTTCCAATCTTGTGCAAATAAACTTCATGCACCATGGAGTTAGAGGAAGATGATTGAGTTCACTTTTTCTTAGGGGGGAACATGAACCTTCCTGTATAAAAGCTGATTCTCTTTTCAAGTCGTGAATGTGTAAAAGTGTTTGTTTGGATGGCTATGTTTTCGAGTTTTTCGGGGAAGGTAAGTCCTGAAGAAAGGAGCCTTATTAAATTTTTTGACGTATAATATATATCACACTTTTTGAATCGAAGCACGGTATTAATTTCCATAAAACTCTTTGAGCTGCAACCCATTCACTTGAGAAACGGACTAAAATATTAGGGATAATAAAGGAGTGCCAAACATAAGATTTTTAAAAACACAAGAACCGTCGACAAAACCTCTCCATCTTTGCCGGGTTTAATTAAAATGTCTTAAAAACCTTCATATAAAACCTAGGTAAAATATTTTCTAATAAGGCAAGCCTTCCTCCCAATTGAGAACGTGGCCTTTTCAGAGCAGGAAGAAATCTCGTATGAAATAAGTTTCTAAGCCAACTTTCTCTTCCTTGATTGCCTTTTCGGCGCCTGAAGGAACGGAAGTTGCTATGTATAGCCTTTGTGGAATAATTTGGGTATTATATAGCACCACAGGTCATGAAGAATATTTGTTTCGCCAGTTTTACAAAGTTTTTGTGCTTTTATGAACCGATGATCCCAATTAAGACTGCAGCTCCCGTTTTCTCCCATACAATACCTAAAATATTGATTTGGTCAACAACCTTTACAGCCACCTATAATTGTAGTTGAAAGTGGGGACCAAAACCAATGGGCAAAATAGAGATTTTTTCCGGATTAGTTCTCAAACCTGACGCTATGAGAACTTATCAAAGTAGGTAAGCAGTATTTCATTCGTTTTTTTAATTGGGTAACAGAATTACCCTCCACCATCAACGTAATATCATCAGCATATAAATCCATTAAGGTTTTTTTTCCTCCGAAACAAACACAAAACCACCATACTTTCGAGTTAGAGATCGGCATAATTCTTCAAGGGACATAATGAAAAGTAAAGGAGACACAGGACATCCTTGGCGACAACTCCTACCTAGCAAAATAGGCTCACTATATTCTCCACCTATACAGAAAGTAAGTAGAGGTACCATTCAGCAAGAGGGGCACGAATAGGGTTGAAAAACCGCTTAGGGAGATATTTCTTAACGGCTTTGAGCACAAAACCGTGGTGTATAGAATCAAATGCCTTACTAAAATCAATGGCAATGATAGCTCCAAACTTTCTACTATTTCTTGTTGAATCTATTGCTGTCTGTACATTTCTTGAAATATCAGCGATATGTCTATTACGTAGAAAACCTTTTTGCTCGGAACTTATTTTTTATTCAAAATTGGCTGTATTTCCTTCGCCACAACACCTGCTAAAATACGATAAGCCACATTTAATATAGTTAAGGGCCTCCAATGTTTGATAGGGGTACCATCTCCCTTTTTTGTATTAGGGCTATTCTACCCGTAAAAAAGCCTCTGGGCGGCTCTTTCTTTGTCTCCATTTCTTGAGCTATCTTAAGAAGATAGGGCACAATATCACCTGGGCATAGCGAAAAAATCTTCCCTTTGATATTATCTGGCCCAGAAGACTTGTTTTCTTTAAAGAATGTGGAAATAAATTCTGTGATTTTGTCAATTGAAAATATGGAGCCTATCTTCCCTCTCCTTGGCCTAGGGAAATTATCTCTGGAATACTCCACATTTTTTCTGAAGTTATCAGTGAAAGCTTAATCAACGGGGGTTATTATTGGTATTATATTCATGTTCGAACTCAGGCATGAAATATTTGAAATAAAGCATAATTATTTCACTAAAAAATAGTTTTATTTACTTTAAAAAAATGTTCAATCTCAAGGAACTTAGCCAAACAGTGAAACTGATATCAGATTGTTAACTCTCACGCTTGAAAGCAAAAAAATATGCTTTATGCTGAATTTTCGTTTCCATGTTTTTTTCGGCACATA
>CP045892.1:17492084-17515940 GCA_013387185.1 Caligus rogercresseyi
CTGCTATCTGAGCTGAGTAACGTCCAAAGCGGAAGTGTTTACCAACCAAAAACTCAATTGCGAAACTAGAGTCATAAATGTATAATTCTTTACTCCATGGCTGGAACCAATTCCATAATAATAGCATTATAACTAGGCTAGTTTCCAATAATTGAATGGACGTCTTGCTCTAGTCATGAACTCACCTGTTGATAAGGACTAAAAGTTTAGATACATCGCATGAAGAATGCTTTGTAGTATTTTTTTGTTTTGAACTATAAAAATCCACAATTCAAGAGCCGAATAGCCAAAACGAAAGTGAAATCTTAAACATACAGTTTAGAGGAAATTATATCAATATTGGCGACCTTCTTATAACATTATTTGCATAGAAGGTTCGGACTACAATAAGGAAAGTCTTCTGTGTTTTTCTATCCTATTATCACAAAACTTGCGATTTCCTAAATGACTCCTTTAGGGGGGATAGTGATCATAAGTTTACACCAATAAATAATAACGAAATTATTTTAAAGATGGTGGAATTGAACTGAACAGGCATTTAATAGTTTCCTCTCATTGCTATCAATTTATAACAATATTATTCCCCATCTACAACGCCAAGCATTTTTTTGTTGTTTACTAAGGGGTGCCGCAGGCCTTTGTATTTTATAGGATACATGGTCATA
Source organism: Caligus rogercresseyi (assembly GCA_013387185.1). Classification (NCBI taxonomy): domain Eukaryota; kingdom Metazoa; phylum Arthropoda; class Copepoda; order Siphonostomatoida; family Caligidae; genus Caligus; species Caligus rogercresseyi. The sequence continues at coordinate 17,492,750 of CP045892.1, forward strand.
GTGATGATCCATTTATTTCCCAATATGAACAAACTAAATAATATTCAATAATTCTCTAATCATGAACAGTTCTCAGTTCAGTTATAATATAATAAGTAAAACAAAGGAGTCATTCACGGAGTCATCAAATGTCTTGAATTGAGGCTCATGGAGAAGAGATCACTGGTATTTTTAAGGATGGTTTTCTTCTCTCTGATCGATATTCACTCCTCAACGCAGCTGCTAATGAAATGGCACTTTGTTGCATAGTACCAACTGTTTTTTATTATTATTCTCTCTCCTTTTCGTTCAACCAATCACATTTCAAAATACACCACTTTTTGTTATCCTTACATATTAAGTTAATTCGTTCTGTTTTTTTTGTATCTATCATTTGTGGAATCACAATACATGCATTAATAATAAAGGAGCCATGACTGCAAGGGTTGCACATAAAGATATATATATAAGACTGCATTGCAATTCAATGCAAAAGAACAAAAGACTTAGTTGTTGCTTGTTGTTGTTGTTTTCTTCATTTTTCTTTCTTATCTATGTTTTTTTCTTATGTATGTGTACTTTTGATCAGAAGGAATCATTTCCAGATAATATGAGATAACTCGAGGAAACCAAGAAGATATTAAGTAATTATGTGTATGCACTTCCTACGATGAAATAAAAGAAAATGATGAACGAGATAATGTGTAATGGAAACTACTACTACTACAACAGGCTTTGAAGAAGAATCGTTGTTGAATCGAGGAAAAAGATTGTTCTTACTTTAGGAAAGCAATTCATATAGAGAATATATAACATCCGATATAATCATAATAAGAATGTTATATGGGACTTTTATTAACAAATAAACATAAATTTCGTAAGTAGGTACAAACAAAATATTATTTTTCAACATCCTATCGTCATAGTGGTGATCTATTTATCGGCATCAATATTAAATAAAATTGTATTTTTTAATAAATATACTAGGTCAAGTGTATTTCTCTTAATGTAAAAGGTCTCGAAGACATCAAGGCATCTAAATACTGAAAACAGGATCTCTCCGCAAGTTCGAATGCCATAAATTGTGCCCTCCTAGGGACGAAAGGTTTAATTACCAGTAGATTGACTATAGATAGTCCGATGTATCCATCTGAATTAAGGTCAATTATATATCTGTCGCAGCTTGGTACGCAGCTTTAGACCTAAAAATTACCTCTGCTTATGACACTTCATGAACCTTTAGCGGCATGTGTCCCGTAACTATCCCGGAATCTCACATTATTTTCAAGTAATCGACAGAAAACTTAAAAAATAATTTAAAAACGCATTTAACTGCTTAACTATTATGTAAGTATGTGATTCTTTAATGTATTTGATTTATATTTGTTCAGCATCCATGCTTAATTTTAAGCTAAAAAGCTTATCTATAAGTTTTTACTATGCATGATCATCGATTTGTATATACATTTTTATTTATAATTTTTATTTATATATATTTTCTGAGCTGTGAAAACAAAATATACAAGGTCAAATCTCGTTTATTATATTGCTTAATATTTCAGTATTTTATCATGCATTTGAGTGCAATTGTACGCAACATAAGTATGCTTAACATCATATGCTCTCTTGGTTTTAAACAATATGATACATACCATAGTATTAATAATACTTAGACTCTAATTATAAACAACTAAGAGCTGATTAAACCATAGGTTAAGAATAAGGGAACTTATATTGTTTTCTACTGAAGGATGTCCTTGAGGATTCTTTTTAAGTAGGTGTTAAAAACTCATTAAAAGTCCGATACAAAATACTAATTTTAAATATATTTTTATGAATATTCATTAGATATTGTCGACTCCAGAGTCACTTGTTTGTCATTTTAATCCATAGTTTACCATTGAATGATTCATCAGTTACAATTTTTTCAGGGCGGGTTTATTTTTAATAAAGACTGGATCGATTTAAGGAATATGCTTTATTTTGGATAGCTCTTGCTACAAATCTGAGCTTCCATTCGATACCTTAATTCACTAAAGATTGAGTCCCCTCGGTCGTGTTTTCCTTGTGCTTATATACGAACCACAATGAACATAACTTTCATATAATCAACACTGGTATCTTTGATCTGAGAAAAGTGTATTTTTTGCAATGTTCAACACACCGCCTAAGAGTGACGTCTTTGTTCAGCTAACATCCTCCAATCCTAAACGACTATAGGTATTCTTAGGCATTCAAGCATACATATTTGGGTTTTCGGAATAGATAAAGAAGGACATTAAGAGGCATTAAATATATCCAAGTAAGAGTGTTAAATAAACCTTGCTTTGTATAACGAATCTACTTTTATATTCGTATTACGAGCGAGATCCTTTCCTCAAAGAAACAATGCAGTTTTAACAAACAAATTATGCATCACTACGCTCATAATTCATTGGATCTGTATTTGTATGGCCTTTTTCTTTACATTCACTGTGTAAGCTGCTCTAAAGATTTTATTATTTTTTACAGCCCCGTGCAGGTAATTTGGAACAGTTTATGCCTCCAGATCATAAGGAGAGGTTCTAGAGAAATATTTATTACACAAAAATACACATTAGACAATTATGGTCAACTTTTATTCAATGTGTCCTCCTCCAGCTTCCACCACAGTCTCCACACGGGACCTGAATGCCCTCACTGACCTGGACACCTCCGCAGCCTCCAAGGACATGCCACAGACGTGATGGACGACTTAAGGGCCTCCACAGAGCTGTGGTGGGTCGCACAGGCCTCCCCCTCCAACTTCCCCTACAGGTAGTAGTCACAAGGGTTGAGATCTGGGGAGTTGGAGGGCCAGGTCTAAGGATCCCAGAAGTGAGGCACGTTTTTCCTTGAGCTATGCCTGCACAGTCTTGGCCTTGTGGGCGGGGGCAGAGTCCTGCTGAAAGTTGTACTTCCTCCCAGAGGCCACAGTGTCTATCCAGGCTTGACCACGTTACTGAGGACCTCCAAGTACACCTCCTGGTTGACCTTTGCTTGGGCTCAAAGAAGTGTGGCGGCATGACGTGGCCCTCACTGCTGATGACACCCAGGACCATCACTGCAGCCGGTTTCTTTGTCCTGAAGACCATGGGACCTCAGAAGCCTCCCTACAGATCCACCTGTCATTCTGCCTGTTCCTCTTTTTGTCCAAAGTGAAATCTTCTCATCACAGAAGAACCTCAGGTGCCCACCAGTGTTCTTCAGAGAGCTCAGAATTTTCCTGCACCTGGCCTCCCTGGTGGCCTTCATCTTGTCTGTCAGCAGGTGCCTGACCTTCATGACGTAGCTCTTATATCCCAGGTCATGTTTTATGGCCCTGAATATGGTGCTGCGATGCACAGAGCGGTCCTTGGCCAGGGCAGACATGGACTTGGTTGGAAGGCATTGATGGACTTCCTCAGGCCAGCCAAGACCTGGGGTTCCTCTTCCTGTCACTTCTGGGGCTGTGTTTGGACCTGCTGGACATCCCCGTGGCCTTGTACCTGTTGATGATGGTATAAACAGTGCTAGAGGGGTACTTCAGGAGGCTGATAATCTCCTGGCCGAGCGGCCTGCGCGGTGCAGCTCAATAACGGCAGACCTCTTCTCCTGCTCCATCGTGATGGCAAACAATTGTTTTTGTTTTCGATCTTAAATTTCACAACAAGTATTCACACAACCTCTCACAGCTAATTTCACCCATGCAGATCTCCTCCTTATTAATCTGGATGGCTGTGAACTTATTCCAAATTTACCTGCACAGCCTTGTATAAGAATATGATTTTTAAATACTACAATATACTCTTGTATTAAGTTATACATTTTTCTAATTGTTTAATACTATTCTTAACAAACATAATCAGAAGTTCTTATTTTCATTACATTAATTACAAGAAACACTAATAAAACACAGAATAACAAATGGAATCTTGTACTTAAAAAAGGTAGTTCAACTGATTTCACATACATTTTTTATTGCTCCAACCAAAGATATTCATAGGTTAAATCTTATGCATCATAATCGACTCAATGAATAGAGTTTGAACGCACTTTATATACTTATTATGCCATAGATTTCACTTATATTTAATATTTTAGGTGCTATATTTCATACTTGATTAAATATATCAATAGATCTATTGTGCCGAATTATCCATATATTTGGTTATTTTATCAAATAATTAGGCGTTTTGTAAGTGCATTTTTCGAATAAGTGTCTAATTATGAGCTTTTTTCTTGGTCTTAAAGTATAAGCTCTCCCTTCAATTCGTTCCTGGCTTGAAATAATCAAATGACCTAATTGTGTATGCAGTTTCTCATATAACGGGGAATAAGACTTTCTCATACTTTTGCAAAAAAAAAACTACGGAGATAATGTCAGAAATATGCAGCCTTCCAAATATCATGATATGTCTTCAGAGAGAGAGAGATGTGTTTTCTAATGAATAAGCTCAAGAAGTGGGGAAATAATCATAGTCAAGATAAAGAAAGAAAACATCTAACGGTTCACAGGAGGTTTGAGCATTTCCTACAACCTGAAGATCATATTTGTAGGCCATTGTCACTTGTTGCGTCGTTAAGCATAGACTCGTTCGTACGTTTTCCTCAGGGAAAATGATTGAGTTGTAATCAAATGTATTGCCTGAAAAGAAATGATTTATTTCATTATGATGTAAACAATGATAAAAGTTGACAATTAAATAACATATAAGTTTGTTTATAATTTCATACTTTTAAATGAACTATTTCTTGGATCAATAGGATCCTTTTTGGAGGACTATTTACTGCAGTTCTAAGCATTAAAAGAACACGTTATATAAACTGTAGCGACTTAATATTTTGTTTTTAGAAGAAATGTCAAATTTGAGTACAGTATACATTTAGAAAAAAAAGTTTTGTTTTAATATTACCGAGTTGATTCATTTTCTTGTAATCTGTTTTTTTTTGCCTCAATTATATCAAGCATTTCACGATGGTCCAATTTCATAATATTCCAATGATACACCCTCGAAAGTACAATAAAAAATAAGGATAACAATTTAAAAATTGGCTACATCAATTACAAATATTATATATATATATATAGTTATATATATATAAATAGGTAACATATATATTCTTTTTTGTTAAAAGTTAAGATATAATATATAAACATTATTATTATTACAAATTGTTTACATCATGTTATATGTGTTGAATTTGGTAAATATTATTTAACAATTAACGGGATTTCTACATATAAATATGTGAATGACCATATTTTATTGTGATATTTCTAAATACATTTCCGTTTAGTGTCAAAAAAATTCATTGCAATATCTATATTTGTGCCTTTGTGTAAGTTCTCTAACTGAAAAATAAGAGTTGCAATTGTAGATATGCGTATTATGTACACCGCACAATTAAAGCAATCCAAATCTTTTGATATGCAGACAAATTATAAAAGACCTTCACTCAATCCTTATTTGGATGGAATACAAATACTAAACTAAGTACCTTAATATGAAGCTTGTTGTATGCAACATTGTTTTGAAATGTCAAGCAAATGACTATATTCCTCAAGTCATATTTTTTTTCTTAAGCCAATGGAAGTCTATTGAGTCATTTAAAATTATTTTGACAATTTTAACGGAAAAAAATCCTTAGATATTATTCGATTATTATACACTTAAATATTATATGTCTTCTAAAATAATCTGTCATGTTGGTGGCGCTTTTTATTTGACGAAGGAAATAATTGAAGAAGTAAGGGACTCGTGGTTAGTCTTTAGCTGGCTAACTTCTCCAAGGATAATTTTCTCATCAAAATAAAAATAACAACAATAATAAAATATTGGAAACAAGGAAAACAACGGTATTTGATTTGTGAGTCTTCTTTCGTTCAAGACCCTATGTATACTAAGATATTTTTCCCTGGGAGGTCATTATCCTATAAGCTATTCACGTTTCTTGGAATCATTACTTATTATTTCCTATTTTCTTCTTCATTCCATAATAATAATAAAAACAGAAGATAAAAAGAAAATCAAAAATATCCATAGGATAATAATGGTGTGTGTCTCCTGCTAAAAAAAAGTCTACTGGTCAATACAAAGGAATTTACGTCCACTGTGCTTGTTGATCTTCATCTCAAGGCAATACTGTTTTTTTCTTGGGAAATACTCTGATCCAAACAAAATATACATTTTCATCCATTTCTAAAAAACAATCTATCTAAACTCAGGTTCTCAATTCCAACCGTTTTATCTGCAACAAGAATAAAATTATGGTTCTTTTAGAGCATTCCAATATTTTGTCCATCATTAATGGATGTATGCATTTCCTATTTCTTTGTGTCCTAAAAGGCTGACAGAAATAAAAATATGCTGAAAAATAGATTAGATGAATGAATAAAAGGATTTTCAATAGTTTATTAATTAAAATTATTTTATGGAAACTATATATGTAATCATAAGGTTGTTTAAAAAAGGATGACGTGCTTAAAATTACTATATAACTGTTTAAATTTAATTTGACCTTATAATTTTAGTACCAGCTCACAATATTGGCCGGAAAAGTAAAAGGTTTTTGTGGTTGTTTAAGTTTAAAACATTATTGATTTAAAAAGTTATGGTATACTAACTATTGTCCTAATCAAGGTATATTTTTTTCTAATCCTTAAAAGTCATTTTTATCTTTGTCATTTTGATATGTGTAAATAATTTTTTTTAATATAAAGAATATATTCTTGTGTTGTCCAACATTTATTAAAATTAGCAAACTTTAAAAAAATTATATGTGAATACTTAAAACTTATATGTAAAATGTATATTTATATATAAATAATACATTACAAAGACTTACGAGCTTTATTTTTCATGTATTTTTTAAATGAATAACTTATACACAACAACTAAGAATGCATTTATATATACGTGTTATTTTTAAAATATTATATTGCTATTTCACCCTTAAAACTTTTTATGGGACGTATTTCTTTTATTGATAGCAAACCCGTTCCACACTTAAATATATTTTCTCCGATGAAATTCAAAGGCTAATTATTTCAAACATTCCTTTTTCATGCTTCTTTTCACCAATTTCTACTAAACGGATTTAGTGTATCTTTTTTATCTGATAATCATCAAATATTCCTGGAAATAATTGACTCATAAAATGAAAAAACTATTCATTATTACATAACAGGTTAGTTCCTTGAAATAGTAATTCCAGTTAGAAAAATTCGTAGGGAGAAGAACAAATCTCATGATGATCAAAGTCGTTGATCATTGAAGTGCGAAGGAGTGCTCAATAGTATGGTTGTATTGTTTTAATCCTGAATAGAATCTTGAAGCATTCATTAGTCATTAGGAGGGAGATCTGTTTGATTATGATACATGCATATACATATTTTACAGTAATGCCTCATTCTTCATTACTCATTAAGGGGGTATCTCCGTAGCCAATGCACGAATCAGGTTTAAAAATGGTTGATGATGGGCAGCAGTGCTTTACTTGTGGTTAAATGAGTTATTGTGCCATTAATTAGATATAAATACGTATATTGAAATGGAAAAATACTTTAGGCAATTTTATATCAAGGAAAATAATACGCAAATCCTTATATTAGTTTTATAATTACATATTTCGTATAGAAATATAATATTAGTTTATATTTATGTTAGAATTTGTGACGAGAGACTAATATATCAAGTTGAAGTGGCGATGACACCGTCCCTTTGAGCTCCTCCTGATCTAATTGTTTGTACATTTGTACCCAAAATTAATGATGTTAATATATTTTATCACATTAATTTATGTAAAGACATTTGAACATGTTTACTTACATAATTTAGGAGTTTTTATAATAACATTATTGACAATTTCAATTTATTTATGTGTCATATAAACTTTGTTTCACGTATTTTTTATGTTTTTAGATCTTTTCTATACACGTTAAATATAATATCACTTTATATATAAGAAGAAAAAAATTGGATTATTTTAACAACCTTCAATATTTTTTCTGTTGTCTACATGGATCGATTGAGTTGCAACATGTGAAGATATGAATATAGCATTAAAATTTGTGTAAACAGCATATAAAGGGTTTTTTGGATTCTAAGGAATGGGCTAAGATCGTTAATTCGATTCTGTATTGGATCCAAGACTCGGCTTCAATTCATACTCTTGGAGGCTATGATGCTTATTTATATCCTGTCGGATGCATTCTATCGAACATATAGGCAAAAAATTAAAAAATCTTGATCTTATACTCAAACAAAAACATTAAAATTACTCAATCGAGCATGGGTTAACATTTTTTTCTGTCATAACCGAGCATGGATAAAACAATGGTATATACATTTATATAATATATATTCATCGAGGAAAGGTAAATATACATATATGCATATATATCAAGTGCATAATGATTGCAATAAAAACTATTCATGATTTTTCTTCAACTAGTTAATAGGGCATGTCTTCACTCTTCCAGGGAGTAGGAGTAGTATCTAAATGGAATGCACTTCGGAGAGTTGGTTCACTGTGTCTCGAGTAGTTTGCACAGTATGTGTGTGTGTGTATATGTATTTGCAGGTAAGATGTCTCCCCTTGTTCGCTCAAGCATATATCCTACTAACAGTTTCAATATCTTGGAATTATATGTATATTATGCAGCCAAAATAAAAATATAAGCATAAAGAATAATAGATATTAATTTTAAAGCATGCAGTTATATATGTCTATACATTTTAATAAGATAAAAGTTTTCCTGTGAGTTCTTTGTAACCGTGACAAAACATTTTAAAATGCGCCTTGATTGACCAATAAACATTGATTCGATCAAAACAAACACTACTTTCAATTATGTTTTGATAAGCGGCTTTTCAGGTTTGGATCGCTGTGTGTTTTTGAATGATTTTTATCTCGACGCTAATTTTCATGGAAAAGTGTTACATTAATAAAGATGATATGATAAATTAAATTCATACCGAGAGGATTTAGTTTATTATACATTCACCAACAGCAAATCAATAAAACTAATTGAACATTAAAAATAAAGGATTCCTTACTGTATTTCTTTTAAACCTATTTGGTCCTGCAGTGGCTATCATCATGAGGCATTAAAGGTGTTGGATTCTCCAAAATGCTTCCTCTTCCTTGTAAATAAAGTTAATTGATGTTAGCACAGTATATTTAATTCATTAAATGTCTTAAATATATTTTTTTTTGATACGCTAACCGTTTTGTTTGTAAAAAAAGAAATATATTCCAGCTTAAGGAGTGTGATAGCCAGGTGTTGTTAAGGCGTGTTCAACTCTCATACTCTCAATGTGGGGACGCAGGTTCGAATCTCCATAGGGGATGATGAATAAAAAAATCATGTTGAGAGAATAACTAATATATATTTATTTTAGTTTGACATTGATCGTAAATAATAATGTCTAGTTCTAGGTTTTAAATATATGCCATACAAATAATGTTTAAATCTGATTTTTTTGGAAGTTATTTTCTTTATAAATCAAATTCCATATTAAACCTAATGATGCACTTATATTTCGATTACACAGTTGACTAAGGTGTATCCATAGGCCTTCATAGCAACTGGATATTTAAACAGAATATACTTAAACAATCACAAAAGTGGTCTTTAATAATCATGACACACAGGGTTAGCAAGGTTTTTTTCTATAATTTTGTAAATATTTTATTTGCGGTGACAAATATTCTTATATCAATATTTTTCATTAATCATAGTTTTTAATTAGAGGACTCAGAGAGTGCAAACCTCCGCCGATCCCCACCAAATGATCACTAGGTCTTTTTTGTCATTTGCCAATAGATTTCGATGTGCTGTGCTCTCCTCTTTGGCTAACTTAAATATTTATTAGTATTTAGCTCATTTTGCATCTTAAAGAAGCACTCAGAGATGCTAAATTGAATCACCTTGTTCCTTTGGGTATTTCAAACAACTTTACAAAGTTTCATCCGAATCCGTTCCGCGCTTTTTGAGTTATCCTGCTGAACACAACAAACCAACAACTAACGCCAGTGAAAACAATACCTCATCCTCGGTGGAGGTAAAAATAGATCTTTTGTTTAAGGTATATATTTCTAAACGCTTTCCTGGATATATTTCCTCCGCCAAGGAGGTATTGTTATTACCTCCGCCGAATGAGGTATTGTTTTGCACTGGCGTTTGTTGGTTTGTTTGTCAGAAGGATAACTCAAAAAGTACGAACGGATCGAATAAACTTTGTGGAGTTGTTAGAAATGCCAAAGGTACAAGTGATTAAATTTTGGCATCTCTAAGTGCTTTTTTAATATGCAAATAGCAAAATACTAAATGAAATGGGGTCTCTATTCAGGGAGTAGGCAAGAACCAACGCTAAAAAATATTCATTGACGTATTATTGTTCATATATCAGCTCAGGACTAGTTAACCCGTGGACGTAGCTTAAACTTCTTCCTCTGCCCGTCTCTGATGCTTTTTTAAATATGCAAAAAGAGCTAACAGAGAGGAAATAATGATTAGAGATAGAAAATCGGGCGTGTGAAAGGGAGATGTTTGAATGAGAATGTGTTGGGAATCGGCGGAGGTACACACTCTCTGAGTGTATATATGCCTCTAGTTATCATTGGCGTTGGTTTGTTGGTTTGTTAGTTTGTTGGTTTGTTTGTCAGCAGGATAACTCAAAAAGTACGGAACGGATTCGGATGAAACTTTGTGGAGTTGTTGGAAATGCCAAAAGAAACAAGTGATTAATTTTGGCATCTCTGAGTGCTTATTTAAGATGCAAAATGAGCTAAATACTAAAAATATTAATAATGAAATGGTCTCTATTCTAGGGAGTAGTAAAGAACAAACGCTTAAAAAATATTCATTGACGTAATATGTTCATTTATCAGCTGAGGACTACGTCACTGGGTGCTTCAACTTCTTTCTCTTCCCGTCTTCTCTAATATTAAATAAATATAACGCTAATTTTAAGAGCAGGATGGAGAAAAGAAAGAAGTTTAAACATCAGTGACGTATTTCTGAATTGACGAATAACTAGTATGACGTCAATGGATGTTTTTTAGGATGGCTCTCTTCTCACTCATTATTCACCAAACACACCTACTTATGTAGACATATATGATTGGATTGTAATTCCGTTAAGTGATTCATTTGGTGGGGATCGGCGGAGGTTTGCACTCTCTGATGTATAATCTGACTAGATTGTACTATAACACAAAACTACGTATTTTTTTGCCAATATGGCTCGATAGAATTGCATCCTACAGGATATAAATAAGCATTATAGCATTAAAATTAGTCTTTCGAACCTAGGCCTTTATCATGAGGTAGATCAAAAATGGCCATCCCCTTCTCGGGATTCGAACCTACCACCCCCCAACATTGAGAGTGGACACGCCTTAACACACACAGCTATCGCACCCCTTCATTTTTTTTGCTTTATGGTTCGATAGAATGGCATCCGACAGGATATAACTAAGCATTATAGCATTAAAGTTAGTATTTACATAAATCTACCAAATCAAAGACTCTGATTTAATACGAAGTATATGTATATATAGGTATCTTAGGGGGTATTATAGAAACCTAATATGAGATATCAAACTACCACCCCCGCGAAAGTTGCGTCATAAAAAACTAAATGATCGTAGAAAAATGGATTACCCCACCCCCCAAATTGCGTCCAAAGGTTTCGTTATGAAGCAAAACTTTTTTGTTATGCTTTTTTTTAAAAAATAATCACATAATTTAGATGTGATCAATTAATGGTTTGTTATTTTTTTTGCAAATTTTTCATCAAATAATATTTAGTGCCAATAAATGAGCATAAGGGAATCGGAAGGATAAAAGGTCAGAGCGGCAAAGTGTCATGTCAAAATGGGTATGCCATTACAATAAAGGTATGCGGGGGCACGGACATCATGGACCAGATTTCGAAAGCATATGCGTTTGACCATAGCAGTCCTACAAAATATTATATTCGACCGTTTCATGACTACCAAGAACTTTCCCTAGCAATGCCTTCATCGTTCAAGAGAAACTGGCTTCCGAATGTGGCCATGGAGAAGGACGACCAAAAACACTGCTTGAATTTAAAATTTATTCTTATCTCTAATATTTTTTGGTTTAACAATATTTTTATTAAATTTGCTTGAGCTCTTTGGTTTTATAACTACAAAATTATAGAAAATATTTTTTGAAAAGATCATTTGTACTCATAACAAGCTTTTAATCGATAGGAGTCGTTTTTGAACACCCAATTTAACCATTATTTTTGTTGTTCTCAGTTATAGTGCAATAACTCTAATGTAATATATAATGCAAGTGGACAGTTACAAATATTATGCACTTCAAAAGGTGCATTTTCTCCATGATAAATGGTGAACTGATATAAATAGCCCAATTGATACCACGGTTTGGGTTAAAGTTACAAGGAGCCAATTTCTGGTCATGATTTTGTTTTATCCAAGAAAATCATTGACCCTTTTCACACAATACAATTATATAATATATATTAATTGTCTTTTATAGGTTAATTCATCGACCTAAATAACAGCTGGATGCACAATAGACTGATTTAAAAGGGGAAGATCAATGTCCGTGTCTGCACTGATGAAACAGAGAAGAGAAGGAAGAAATAAGCAGTCAAGTTCTAAATGCCAATTCTTCAGGAATAGAAAAAGGGAGAAAAGATAAAGGCTAAATATTCACTGACGTCATTTGAGGAAACATAATGTATTATTGCCGGATTTCTTTTTATTTATTCCCAAGACTACTCAATGTTTCCCAAAGTAGGGTGGGGTAACTAGCTTTGAGCATATTGTGTTTATTTGGGCAGAAAAAATATGAATATATTTATATAATTACACATGTTATAGAGAAAATTTTGAGTATACATGAGTTTTTTTTGCATAAACTATAAATATTTTAAGAAATCTCAGTCAAAAGGAGAGGCTTAAGTAGTTTAACAGCAAGTTAAGTTCGGCATACTAAACTGTCCATGTGTGATGCAAAAATAATGTGTTAATTCATAAAATATATTGATTTAAGGCATCCAATCAGAAAAAATAGTTTTTCCCCTGGATGAAGGGGAATATGCGTAAGTTTTTAGCTATCCGTTTTCACATTGTAGTTTCTTTTTGTCTGGAGGTTGTACTTCGGCGGAGGAATAACAAATACGCATATTAATTTATTTTTATGGTCTGTAGTTATTCTAAACATTATATGTTAGACATTGAAAGAGAAGACAGGACTGATTAGAACACGATTTGGAATTGGACGACCTCTGACACTTGTTTTGACATAAGGTTCAATAACAAACACTTTTAATATCATCGTGTTGGACTAAACGACTGAGGCGGCGTAAAGGGACGAGGGAGGGGTCCCCTCGACGAAATTCTGAGAGTAAGACGCTCCGAAACCCGATTTCACAGCACAGCGACATCTATTGGCAGAGTAGGCTAACTTGAAATATTGATTAGTATTTAGCTCATTTTACATCTTAATTCTGCACTCAGAGATGCCAAATTTAATCACTTGTTCCTTTTAGCATTTCCCAACAACTCCACAAAGTTTCATCCGAATCCGTTCAGTACTTTTTGAGTTATCCTGCTGACAAACAAACCAACGCCAGTGAAAACAATACCTCTTCGGCGGAGGTAATACACATTTGAGATTATTTTAGTTTTATATGGTATCATGCGTAGGACCAACCACTGGAACGATCCTTGACATTGCATTAATGGAGTAGGATATGTACCTTGAACAAAAATGGTAATTTCTTGGAATTTCTCTTGACCGATAAATAGGAATATTGTAAATCTATTTTGTACTTATTTTATATAAATTCATTATTTTAATAAATACAAGTATATATTAGCCTTTAAGACCGTATTTAAAAGATTAAGTATTATTATGAAAATGATTTATTATTAGGATCGTTTAGGATGTTTAGTCCAATTGTTTAAATCCTTTTACTGTTCATTTGGAATCTATAAGTTTTTGGCAATGTTCTTCAGACTCTTTGAAAAGTTGGAATGCCATATATCGAGATACAACACGATGATATAAATCCGCCTCGGAAGGCTCATAAGGACCCCGTGATGGCGGAGGTTTGCACTCTCTGAGTGTATATATGCCTTAGTTTATAATTGTATTATATATAAACTATTTACTAATGGGCATATAATATATGTCTTAATTTGAAATATAAACCCTTTAAAATGTCATGTTTAGGTCATTCGGCCATCAAAGTCAGCTAGTAAAAAATACATCCAATTTAAGAAATGGAAAAGTAAAGTTATATTATTTGCTAATTTTATTTTTCTTTTGTGTTATTAGTAATAGTAAATTCGTTATCATGCTTTTATTTTAAGCTCTAAAACGTGTATTTATATATTTTATGCAACTACTCCATGTTATGACACATGTATACATGTTTGTATAAACTTTACAATGAAGTGAAAAGTATATACAACAATCTGTTTGTAATATCCTCTAGCTTATATAAAACCTTTTGAAATAAAAATTTCTTGCTTGTATGAAGCAAACGCAAAAGCAAAGACTCAAATCAAATTTCCCAAACTGTTTAAAGAGGTGAACGACTCTTTGAGAGTTCTTTTTAGCTCATAGCATCAAGCATGTCATGCACATAGTTGTTGCTTTTCAGACTTACTCTGTTGTGCATGTGAAGATCAGACATCATGCATATAAAAACTCAAATCGTATAGCCCCCACGGATGTCAGTTGAATGAATAGTGCGAACAAAATAACCGAGGAAAATGAATTTATATATGTAAGCATATATACAAGAATATTCCTATTCTGTGCAAGAGAAACTTGACTATTTATTTAAGTGAGTATATTCAGGGTTTGAAAGATATTTGAGACAATTCCATCAACTTAAAATGCTTCAGAATGAATGTTTTTCGGAGATTGCTTGGTTCAATAAAGTTATAAAGTCCTTCTATTGATATAATCTAATTGCAAAAGTTTAATTGGTCATAGGGTTAAGATATCTCAATAGGATACATTTTTTACTCTATGAACATCACTGAACAAATTCCAATTAATTTTTACTGAGCCTATAAAAACATGAATCTTTTTCATTCACAAGCTTTAAAACCTTAAAGGATGTGGTAATCCTGGACACAGGGTAAGTGTGGCCACCTATAAAGTCCATTTTCAGCACATATATTTACTATATTAATTAGGAGTAACCACTAAATACAGTTCAAATTATATATTATTGACTTCTCCTAATGGTAATTGAGATATTCAATAAAGCGCAATAATTTTGGTTCTGGTTAAAAGTTTTCGATTTTGAGTAAAAATACAGCAATCAGGCTAAAGTCTCGAATACATAAGTTTGTTGTTGATGTATTGAATCCGCATGATTGTCTTAAGTTTGGTATAAAAAACTTTTTCTTATGAATGTATAAGAACGGTACTAGTTTAAACACTTCAGGGACACGTACAAATATGACTTTGTAAACCGTGTTGTGGGCATATAAATGAAGGAAAACCCATGGAGACCTGTTTTTTCTCAACTATTTTGGGGTACTCACAGTCTTGAATTTCACCCATTCGATAACATCAAATATTTTCTCTGGATTTCGAATCGGTGTATTTTTCCTCGATACTGCAACCTTTGAAGGATTCTGTAAGCCAAATGAAATTTCAAATAGGCTTGTACAGGAGAAAAAGAAATGATGTGTTTAGATCTAACCAAATTATCAATGATTTTGACTAATGACCATATTTGCCCATAATTTGACACCTATTACTAAAAATTTAGGTTCAGGATATTTTTAATTAAAAAACTATTTTGCATTGAGAATATATTGAAGTTTGGAAATTTTATTATGAAAAATTAAATAATTTGAAAGGGATAAAGACTGAAAAAGTGAATAACATTCATGCTTACCACACACTTTCCTAATTATAATCCGAACCGTTTGGATGAACATAATCCATGCGTACCAAATAATATTTATTTTATTTTACAGGATGTATGTACAATGTAAAATGTTCTAGGATAAATATGATCAGTCACTCAGGAAATATACAAAAAATATGTTTCTCTTTCAAAATATATTAAGTCTTTAAATAATACCATGGGGATATATATCTATATTCTCACGTAACCCATAAAACTATACACCAAAGAAAACAATATTTCTGAAACCTCGCCAATAAAAATAATAATTTTGAGAACAGAAACATCTTGATCTCTCTTATATAAGGATTCTCTGCTGAAATATCCATTTTTTCGTGGGTCGTTGTTATAAGATATGTATAGTTATATAAAAACTCAAAAAAGTTGGA
The DNA here is from genome assembly GCA_013387185.1 of Caligus rogercresseyi. Taxonomy (NCBI): domain Eukaryota; kingdom Metazoa; phylum Arthropoda; class Copepoda; order Siphonostomatoida; family Caligidae; genus Caligus; species Caligus rogercresseyi. The sequence goes on from CP045892.1 coordinate 17,509,062, forward strand.
GAATAATATAATAAGAATGGATCCTTGACAGGTGTTTTTATTATATCTGTAAATTAATTCAATCTAAATATGGGAGTGCGATAGCTAAGTGCGTTAAAGTGAGTTCAACTCTAATTCTAGGTTGGATAGACTCATTTAATGCTATAATACTGATTTATATCCAGTCAAATGTAATTCTGTCGAACTATCTAAGCAAAAACACCTGTCAATGCTGAGGTCGCAGATTCGAATCTGGAGAAAGGAAGGTCATTTTTGTTCAACCTCATTGATAAGAGCCTAAGTTTGATAGTCTAATTTTAACTCTATAATGCTTATTTATATCCATACGGATGCAATTCTATTGAACCAAATATGCAAAAAAAGACAAAACAAACAAAATAACTAAATATCATAAAAATTGTTGTTAAATATTACATTATAGCCATTTGTATTTTATTTGCTGCATAGGTATTCCACCTTCTCTTCTAAAATCTCTTTGAAGAATGCGACTGATTTTACTCGTTTTTATATACAGGGTTAGGCAGAATTAGTGAAACATTGGATTGTAAGTGAAATATATTTCTAAATATGAGTCTGAGAGGTTTTGTTATGAGATAAAATTATGTTTCATGGACATTTGTACATCTGCTATGTTGTTTTCTCAGCTTTTGCTTAAAAACAACGACGAAATGGATCTTTAAAGCAAGCGAACGGGCGCTCACAAGTTGTTGGATTGTGGCCAGTCCCACAAGGCTATCATGAACATGCTTGGGGTAAGCCGCACCTTCATCTGGTGAACCAAAAAAGTTATCAAAGAGACGGGCAAAATTACAAGGAGGCCTGAACAAGAAAGGAAGCGATCAGTGAGGACAACAAGGCTGACAAAGGCCGTCGCCGGCAAGATACTTCGTAACCCGGCCTGATCCATGAATATGATGGTTCAGGAGAACAATTTATCTGCAAGGACCATCGGGAGGGTAGTCAAAGCTGACCAGAGCATGAATCTGTTCTAGTACAGGAAGATTCATATACTTAACGAGGCAAACAGGTTCAAGAGGAAGGCTAGATCAAAGTTGATTCTCAAATGGCACGCAGTCTACCCTAGTATCGTTGTGATCTTCTCGGATGAGAAACTTTTCGAGGCCACAAAAAGTTAAATCCTCAAAATGATCGTATAATGTACAAGGATGACTCCAAGGTCCCAGAGAATACCAGAAACGTCTACTGGATGCAGAAGCCGGCATCTGTGATGGTCTGGGGACCGTGGCCTCCAATAGCAAGAAATTACCCTTGCTCCAGATTCCAGACGGTGTTAAAATCAGCAAAACCGTGTACGTGGACTTCCTGAAGAGCAAAGTATTCCCGTGGATACAGGAAGAGTTTGGTGGAGTCCCTGTCTGCTTCCATCAAGACGGAGCTCCGACCCATACAGCAAAGATTGTGCAGGACTGGTGTGCAGCCAATTTGTACCACTTTAGGAGCAAGGAACTTAGGCCTCCCTCATCTTCTGATTGCAACCCCCTTGACCTAGCCATGTAGGGGATGGTGCAAAGGAAGGCCAATGCTATACATAGGGCCAACAAGGACCAGCTGATGACTGCAGCTGAGGCTGCCTGGAACAAGATTCCTGAGGAAACCGTGCGTAACAATTGCACAACTGTGGTCAAGAAACTTGAGCTGTGGTTCGAGTAAATGGCGGACACGTTGAATAATTTGGTAATAAATATTTTGAACCAGATTGTTTTGAACAAAATTTACAAAATAATATATTTTCAAAATTAAGTATTTGGGAGCTATTACGTCATTTCCATATTTCACTAATTTTGTCTAACCCTGTATGTATTATATACGTTAGAGTCTGCCCTGGGGCGAAAAGTATACCAAATTTTAAAAACATTTAATATTATCTATGTGCAGGTTTCGAAAAATAAAAAAATCAAGTTTTATTAAGCTTGTAATGGTTGTTTTCGTGTTGATACATATAATTTAGTGCGTTTTTATCCTCCACGTTCTTAAAAATGTACTAAGTTTTAAAAATATTTAATGAAATTTATGTGCAGATTTTGAAAAATGTTAGTATTATAATTCACCTTTTTCTAAAGTTATTTAATCTGGCAATAACTAAGTTTTTTATGATTTGGTTATCATTTTTGGTTGTTTTGTTTTTGTTTTAAAACAAATTGTTTGTTTCGTATCTTATTAAAAATTTTTTGCTACTTTCTTAAAATTGTCCAAAGGTTTTGATAATGATGTTTATCTTTTATATTTTGAGATCTAGTTTGAGACAACAGTGGCTATTTTTACATTCATTTTTAAATTTTTTATCCAAACTATGTTTATACGCTGATCAAAAAAAGGAAAATGATTATGTTTGACTTACCTATACAACTGATGTTCTACCATTAATAACTATGTATCCTTTCATAAGCCTACTTATATCAACAGATTATTTTTCCTATATTTTTTGGAGGGAAAATATTTGTATTCTTAAAACCTGGCAGAATGAAGGTGTGATTGCAACACTGTGATAGTTATTAGTAATCAAAATCTTTCAGGCATCAATAACAGCGTTAAATAAATTCCGATTTATTTGATCGGTTAAAAAAAAAACCTTTATTCAAAACGCTTTTGAATTTTGGCTTCAATGTTAACATGATCAACAATTCAAAGGAATTATCATCATTTTATAACATTAATGAGAATTACTCATATCTTATACTGTTGATATATGTTACTAAAGTATGAAAAAATATTTTGCTTTGCACTTCATCTAATTTATAGATTTTTAGCTAGTATTTGAAATTAGTTAATATTGTTATAATTATCTTTTTAAGTATTTAAGATAATTATAATATATAGTAATATTTTTATTGCATCTTTATAAGGGATTAAATGAAGGCTTACTTAATATTGCCCATATCCTATACTTCAAAATAGTGTTTTCTTCGTTGGATACAGGTTGAAATACCAAAGTTTTACCCTTGAACTAAAAGGTTAGATATATTTTCATGCGTAGATTAAATTCTTATAAACATGTTGTTTTCATAAACAATTTTTCAAGAAAAGAAAAGAACTATTAGCGTTTACTTATTAATCTTGGATTTCGTAAATAATGACAAGAAAACCATTCAAAAATATTATTCTTGTAGGGTAAACCCATAAAAAAATGAAACATGACTATTTATCAAAACATTTAATATCTTTATTTTCCTACTATCCAAAATACTGTCCTTAAATCTGCGTGTTTTTTTAAACGTATTGTTGGATCATTTGTTTGTTTGGTGCCAGGTGTCTTAAAACCATTTTTTATCAAGCATTACAAAAAATGGATGATCAATACATAAAATTGCAACAGATTATATTTTTATGAAATAACGACATGGACAATATGACATTTTATAAAACTATTGTTAAATAAGTTGGTAATTAATGTTTAACTCTTCGACAATTACGACATTTTATAAAACTATTTTAAATAAGTTGGTAATTAATGTTAACTCTTCGACAATTACATCACTAAATTTATAGTATTATATGTTTATATTGTACTTTAAATATACTATATATAGTTTGTATCTTAACTCATATGTTCATCAAGTGTTTTTACTTTTATTGTTTTTTAAGTAAACGTATTCAAGTGACTAAATCTTTAATAATTGTTAATATTTTTAATGATTTATATATACTTATATTTTCATTGAAGGATTATTTTTTAAATCCCGGGCGAAAATTTGTTTTAAATATTGATAGAAGTCTGTTATTGTCATACATTTCAATAATCCGAAAATGAAAATATTAATTCCATAGTAAGACACATGTCTAAAAAAGCTTCTTTTATTTTGTTGGGAAGGATAATATAAATCACCAAGTAAATTTTAATGTAGATACTTATATAAGCACAATGAATATTTATATTAGTACATCATGCTCTATAGCTGGGTGGCTACACATTGAATTGAGAAGGATTTTTTGATGAATATAAAAGTATAATGGTGGTCTAACTAAGAATTTAAATAAACACGGGCTCATTATTCTTTCTCTTTATATCTTTTCGTTTGTACGATTTGGTTGATTACTATAAATAGAAATCTGTCCAAAACTGTTTTCCCTTTTTGCCTACTTTTAATGAGTGGGTTTCCCCTTCCTTCCATTTGCACAATCGAAAGTGTTGACTCAAGAACGAAAAAGGTAGCGTCCATCAACACGTTTTTTGCGTTTCACTTTCTTTGCATAACCTGATCCTTTCCCCCACTTGACCAACTTATGAATTGTACCCACAAGAGTCCACGAAATGTTGGTATACCCAAATGCATCCAATTACACTTCACTTTGTACTTTGTGTAGGAGTTGAAAGTGTAATTTGTTGGTATTATTTTTATTATTTTTAAAATTATCTTTTTTCTCTTATAGAATAGAAAATAGAAAGTTAAATTACATCACTTTTTCTGGATCCACTTCTTAGAAATGTGCATGATATAGATACTTTAAAAGAAGGTTTTGTACAATGAAATTGATGAATAAATAATTATTTTTTATGAAAAACAACAAGAAACAATTTTGTAAAAAAAATATGTAAGGCATCTTTTATTAATTATATTTATCTGTGATTATTCTTACTCTTTTATTTATGGTAGATTTTTTATACTACTAATATAATATTTTGGACTAGAATATATGCGTATTTATGTTTTGTTTTGAAGTAATTACTATGATACCTTTATATCTTAAAAAAGATATAACAATTGAATATCAACTCCATATAAAAAAGGGCTTATTAAACTTTTTTTAAAGTTATAAGTAGTAATTATTTCATATCTTTCTGAGTAGATATATAAGTCATAATATTATTTTTCAACTTATCGAAATATATATTTCCATTAAAAAACTTTTTGAGCCTTTGATCATAATTTTTGCTCTTCAAAAAGGCCTACAAATTCGTAGCTTTGTCGGTATGAGATAAAACGATGGAAATATAATAGTAAATACTTAAACAAACTATTTTCTTTAAAAAAAGATGTAAATGTGCATATATTAAGAACCGTTTGTAAGTATACATTAGGGTTGTTCTTATTTTTCAAATGTTTGAAATGTTAGCCACTTTGAGATTTTCTGTTTCTTGGTGATAAAAGAAGACGACATACAAAGTTTGAACAAAATCGGTCAACATTACGAGGTCGCGCAACGAGGTCAAAGTTTTAAAAATTTAGTAAAAATATAGTTTTCCGCAATTTCTTCAAAATGGTGGACGTTACAGACTTCAATAATAATTATTAATTTAAAGGAAATCTAATTTACTACCAGACGTATGTTTGATGTTTTTAATAAAACAAAGTTTTCAGTAAAAACAAAGCAAGAAAGGGAGTGAGTATTGTTAGCTTATTTCATAGCTTTTTTGTATCAATTAACTTCACTCGCCTGTAGAAGATGACTTGTTCGCTTCAGAGTAAAATAGTACTTTTAAGTTTAGTAAAACTTTAGATGAAAATCCAAAAATGACCTTGGTTGCATTCTATCAATTCAGAATTCAGTACAATCTGAGTTTACATCATATGATTCAGAGCCTGTATTGACCTATAAGAAATCGATTATGAAAAAATAAATCATAATGTGTTTCTTAGATTTGCGTCAAGGTATCCTCTCAAAATTTTACTTTGTCTCTGACGCATTTATAATCCATTATATGCGTCATTTTGTACGCGAGATAGGCTTTTTTAATGTACATATAACTCTCTACTTATTAAATTGACATGATTTAGTATACCAAAATATTAAAGCTGGTTAACCAAGCTTTCATTTGATATATTTGGTGTTCTAAAAATCGCTATACTTTAAGAGATATAAGCAAATACGTACTCTCCCCCAAAAAATGATCTTTTGATATGAGAATATACGATTACCATCTGGTAACTCTGTTAGTGTTACCTGGATAGAAAGAGAAAGAGAAGGGAGGGAGTATTTTGCCTCACTCCTCTCCCTTCTTTTTTCTTTCTATCCAGGTTACACTAACTGCCGTTACCAAATGGTAATCGTATATTCTCATATCAAAAGATCAATTTTTGGGGGAGAGTACGTATTTGCTTATATCTCTTAAAGTATAGCGATTTTTAGAACACCAAATATATCAAATGAAAGCTTGGTTAACCAGCTTTAATATTTTGGTATACTAAATCATGTCAATTTAATAAGTAGAGAGTTATATGCACATTAAAAAAGCCTATCTCGCGTACAAAATGACGCATATAATGGATTATAAATGCGTCAGAGACAAAGTAAAATTTTGAGAGGATACCTTGACGCAAATCTAAGAAACACATTATTATTTATTTTTTTCATAATCGATTTCTTATAGGTCAATACAGGCTCTGAATCATATGATGTAAACTCAGATTGTACTGAATTCTGAATTGATAGAATGCAACCAAGGTCATTTTTGGATTTATCATCTAAAGTTTTACTAAACTTAAAAGTACTATTTTACTCTGAAGCGAACAAGTCATCTTCTACAGGCGAGTGAAGTTAATTGATACAAAAAAGCTATGAAATAAGCTAACAATACTCACTCCCTTTCTTGCTTTGTTTTTACTGAAAACTTTGTTTTATTAAAAAACATCAAACATACGTCTGGTAGTAAATTAGATTTCCTTTAAATTAATAATTATTATTGAAGTCTGTAACGTCCACCATTTTGAAGAAATTTGCGGAAAACTATATTTTTACTAAATTTTTAAAACTTTGACCTCGTTGCGCGACCTCGTAATGTTGACCGATTTTGTTCAAACTTTGTATGTCGTCTTCTTTTATCACCAAGAAACAGAAAATCCACAATGTTGCTAACATTTCAAACATTTGAAAAATAAGAACAACCCTAATATATATATATATATATTCTATATATTATTC
>CP045892.1:17516040-17558309 GCA_013387185.1 Caligus rogercresseyi
CTTGAATCCTCCAAAAAGATGAACTCGAGTAGACTTATTCTAGTCAAGTGGCGAAGAGGAGGAATGCCCACATTCGTTGATAAACTAAGATGATATTCCAAAAATATAACACATTGCAACTAAGTTGTCTGACCACCAGGACGCGATGGAGCAACTCGATACGAAGGACCTATCAACGTTCAGTTCACTGATAATATACAAAAATGTATTATTTAGGATAGGATAGACGACGACTGAAGGAGTATCATCATGACGTCAAAGATTTACGGAAGAAAAATAACTTCTTAATTTTTTTCTTTATGAAATTGCTGGATGGAAAATTTTCGTGAAACTACAATTTACTCTGAAATATACAATGAAAAAATAATGCCGTTTAAGTTTGTTTACTATAAGTGTAATTATTCGTTTGAGTTCGTCTACATTTCTTATTTGACAAGGATTGGAATCTATTTTATTCATGGAAACTAATTCATTATACAATATGTTTAAAAAACGGCAGGGGTAAATGAATGCCATAAATTCAACCATAAAAAATGCATGAACTTATGCCTTCACTAAGGGAGGTTTTGTTACTAATATACATAATTAATTCTTCAAACTTAATTGATTTATATTCATCGGATTGCAGGCATACAGATCAAATGCATGGAGTCAGACAATGCTTGGGTCTGAGACACAATTGTTAGACGTGTGAAATGATCCAATACTGATAATAGTCGACTTGACCAGGACTGACTTTCTTCCTCACCGTCTTAGAACTCAAGCTCAAGCCACAGGTGAAAAATCATTAATTTCACTCTCTAGAGTGGAATCGTAGTCAGTCTCCCTCTTGTGTTAAAACAGCTTTTATTGATTTCAGATTCATGCTCAAGATAAGGATGAGGAGTGTCAAACCAAGAAGAACGTTGGTATGCGGATTTGATATTCTTTAATGATGGAAGGATTGACGGCTGAGAACACTTAATCAGTCATCAAAGTTGAGCCCAAGGAGGGATCCACCATATATGATGAAACTGAAGCAACTTGCTTTATTACATCTTTAAATAAGATAGATTAATTTCTTATCAACACATTTTTTTCTCTTCTACATATGAGTTGAAATATATTACAGTCATAAAATTAAACTCTCTGGTCACTTACTCATTTATTTATATTACTAAATCAGATACACAAGTAAATACTAAAATCTATTGTTCGTTTTTGCACACAGACACTATTGCAGAGGAGATATTTTTTGTAATTTAATGTTTATTGCTTTTGCTTACCCCGTTGGCTTATTCAACCATTTATATGCAGGGGTTGTATATTAACTATTCAAACAGTTAATGATTTCATACACATCACTAAATACATTCAAATCGATTTGTTAAAACTTGCAAGTACCTGATCGCAGTGGATTCAATGATGTCAATAATAATATTGACAAAGGTGCTCAAATGATACTCATTCTTTTCACTCGATGTTTCTTTCCTCTGATGTACTAAAAACTGGTTGATAAAAATATTTTATTTTAAGTTCGAGGCTCTTTTAACAACAACAAAAAAACTTTTTTGGGTGGCCCATGGACCATTGATTTGGATCTTAGTAAGTCGATGAAAACAAAGGATTTCAAATACTATGGAAATTTGTGGCAGACATTATAAATGCCATCAACGGATATCGGGATCGCCTACCACTTTGTTTTATTTGATTAAAGTATGCTTAAGCTAAACTGACATAAAGCAATATGGTATTTGCTTCTATGTGTATTACTCTCAGACAAAAATATTTTTTAAAGACACTATTAAGTTTTGTTCATATAACTATTTGTACTAAATTGCAAAGCCTATACATAACATAATATCCATTAAAAATCTAAAATAGATAAATTTCCCAATTTTATTTTAATAAATTAAACTTTAAATTATCTTATATTTAAATTGTTTACACATACACTACTATTACATCAAATGCTATGTCACCTTGTATTATTTATAAAGTATGTCTAAGCTACACTCTCACTCAGTACGCTTTTTGCTTCCATATGAATTTCCCCAGGATAATTCTCCCCTTTAGCTCAGTATATCCCCTACCAGTATAAATAAAAATATTTTAAAATATAAAAATATATACATGAAATTATTTATTTAGACACTACTTAGATGATACAAAACATAATAATCATGAAAATTATTTACATGAAATTATTTATTTAGACACTACTTAGATGATACAAAACATAATCAAGGTTTTAGCCGGTTTGGCCTAGACTTCAAACTTGTTGGAGATCCCTCGATCCCTTCCTTCCTCCATCCCTCCTTCTATCTTCCCGGGACTCCGGGATAAATGCCTTGGACACCAAGAAACGAGTCTCCTCCCTCCCTCCCATTAAGAGACACATTAAGACTGACTATGTATATATGTATGTTTATTAAAATTTTCTTAATTATTTTTCCTCCTCCTCCTCCTCAAATTTTGGGCGAGTTGAGGAAAATAGCTCTAACGCTGTCCATCTTCCGGGAGACTTGGGATGTCTGTGTTTTGGATCGGAAGGTCAGACCATTCGCATTCCCCCATTCTAGGACCATATTTATTGCTTGTTGCATAATATCCGTAAGAGTGTGGGGATCTTTTCCACTAATTAAGAGGAGGACGTCATCTGCATATCCTACCGCATTAACGGCACTTCTTTTAAATTTTTCCAAATTCGGCTCAGAGCCTTATAAGTTCTTATAGGGCTCTGATTGGGCTGAGAGAACATTTTGAATATAGAGTTAGCTTAGCGAGCCAAAATAGCAGAGTTCTTTTATTATTATTATTTCAGTCTCAAGAGCCTTATACCAGTTATACCTCCCGTATAATCTCCTGTAATGGCTTAGAGACTAATGACGTCAAGGTTTTAGCCGGTTTGGCCTAGACTTCAAACTTGTTGGAGATCCCTTCCTTCCTCCATCCCTCCTTCTATCTTCCCGGGACTCCGGGATAAATGCCTTGGACACCAAGAAACGAGTCTGGAAGATGTAAGTTGACTTCTGCATGCCTACAGCGCTGGGCATTTTTCTCCTTCGTGATTACGTCTACACGCGGAATACATGTCACCTGCTTTGGGAATCGCCTTCTTAAGCCGACTCTATATTCCTATAAAAAGCTGAATCGTTCCTTGTAATCTGATTTGAGTGAGTAAAGATCGACTCTATCCTTCGTTTGAGCCTAGATGTTCTGGGTCAAAGATCGTCAGGGGAATCGTGAAGAAGCCGCGTCAAGGATAGCGTTCCTCGAGTAGCTTGGCGCATCTTCCTCACTCGAAGAGCTCAAATCTCGCATGTCCCCTCAAAAGTCGTCGATAGGATCATATTGAGCCTGCTCCAACTTGAATAAGTAGAAATGCTCAAAGAAGATAGACTCCTCTTTAGGAGTAAGGCTTCGCAACGGCTTCTCGATAGTTTCCTCCGATTGCTTTAGTGTCCTATACCGCTGTTGGACTTCCCTCTTGATGGCAAGTCTTCGATGAGGGCCAGAAACACGCCGAATTTGTGCATCCAAGAGTACCACCACTGTCCAAGGGGTACCAGTCTTAAAATGAGGGTTGTATGAGTAGTGCCGCTTGCTATGAGCTCCCTTGTCGTGTTGATGAGTATATAGAAACAATTAGACAACATTGTCAAGAAGTCGTGTTGAATGCCTCGGTGAAGGGACCTCAACATTCCAGACATCAATGCAATGAATACATATTATTTCACTTCCTTAAAAGGGAGTAATTAACGCCACATAAAGCCTCTACGATGATCTCTCTGAAATAAGAATAAATAACTTATGATCAAAAGTTAATTTAATCTTTTCTAGAAATTTAAAATATATATATCTTTCTAAATAAAAAATACCTACAACAAAGAAACCAAGGAATACTTACTTTAGTTGAGACAGAATAATCCATTTGTCTCTTTATCAGTCGTTGATTTTCGTTATTTCAGTAAATAACAGAATCTCCAAGATCATCACGGATATACAATATAAATATTATGAACGTTATATCTCTACGACTGACATTTGATAAGCTGACACACTAAAAAAATAGTGATGCGCCGTTCAAGAAAAATTAGTTTGAAAGGATGAAATTATATAAAATTGATTCGGTTATCGATTATATATAAACGAATCAATTTTTTGTAGTTCATAGTCTTATATCCGAATCCTATTTTTATAAAAGACTCAAATGAATGAAAATATTACAGTGTTTTCCACCATGAATAAAGAAAAATGTTATTTTTGGATTAATAATTAATTGCCAAATATTCATTCGTTCATGTGTTCTCTTCTATTCAACAAAATGAATCAGTCGTGAATTTTTCTTTTAACGAACGAGAATATTCCATCCGAATATTAATTTAGTCCATCTCTATTTTGAAAGATATTTCTCTTTCTTTCCATTGTTTTGGCGTATAAGAGGGCAGGCCAAAGCTGCATTCAGAATATAAGTACACTTGGAAGAGCCGAACTAGCCAATTATTTTCTTCATCCTTTCCAACGTAGCCAGATTGAAAGAAAGAAAAAAAAATAATATAGAACTACAAAATGGAGAAATGATCACCTCATCTTGTGTATGTATAATTTATGAAGTGTGTTAAATTTATTATAGATATTTTTATGCCATTATTTGATACCTACACTTGTAAAGTAATGTATCTCTTTTTGTGAGTAAAGTAAAGGAACGAAATTTTATTAATTAAATAAAATCTTAGTGCTGGTTTATGAAGTCGATCTATGTTTTATTTAAAATGTGTAATGATTTTAATTAAATTTACTCATTATTATTTAAGACTGGATTGCGTAACCTCATGAATAATATCGTAAACCATATTGACAAATTTTTATAAGTGTAAGCATGGTTTTAGCAATTTATTGAGTCAGGTCTTATGTTTTTCTACGTAATTACTAAGTGTTAATTACACTTTTATTGTAGAAGAGAAATTTAAAGAAAGGACTGAAAAAATAGTTGATAAGAACATGCATATTAATTTATATTTAACGATTAAAATATATCTAACAAGCATTATGTTTAGCTTATCATGTGATCTTAGTACTTACTAGAACTGTGATTACTGAATGAACATTTATTGATAGTATCGAAGGACGATTTTTCAACATATTTTTGTGTTCTTTTTTTAAACTACCGAATACAGCTTCTAATTTATCTTAATCGATTGGGGTTTGTGTAAGAATCTTAATCTGTCTAAAAATAAATTGCACCTCTCACCGATACCAATTTCATATAGTTTGCTAAAAACTACCAATATCGGCGTTATATTTGTCTATCGAATCCAATCTCTGAGTCCATAGTGTTGAGTACCGCTTGAAATAACTGTTATTAATTATTCATAAGCTTGCAAAAACTTCAATGGAGTAATAGATCTTTATCACCAAGCATGTAAGCTTTATACTTTTAAAATTCAATTTATGAAGTATTCTTAATAAACTTATTTTATGATGAGGTAGAACTTTCATATTATATTATTATTCGGCATTTTGTAATGAACAAAATGGATAAAATTAAATAATACTAGACTTCTTTTTGTTGTTTCTAAACACTGGCGTTCCCTTCACATGTCTGGGTCATTTTATAAAGAAGTATTTGCTACTATTGTCAATAAACTTATTTTAAAATGATGAAGAACTTTAATATAATATTTTTATTCGGCATTTTCTCATAAATAAAATATAATACTTGAATACATACCTTTTTGTTGGTTCTAAACATAAAAAATGACAATATTCCATTCTTATTAACAAATGGAGTAAATATTTATTCAATAAAATAATTTTACACTATTTTTTAGTTCTATATTTGAAATTTAGTTTAGCAAAATAGTATGTTAACGCAACCTCATCATTTTTTATGAGTGAATGCATTATAATTATGAGACAATTCCCTTGTTTCCTATGACTATTTGTTGTCGTTGTCGAAGAGAGGGGTTGCATCTGCATTCCTTTTCTTCATGAGAAATGATGAACATAAAGTTTCACACCATGACTAGTCGTTGAAGGGGCACGGGGGGGGGGGGGTTAAATTGAATTAATGCTCATTTAGCAATGCTGGGACGGCGCCATTGGATTGAGTATCCTTTGAGTGCAGAAGGCTGCTTTTAGGTTATGAGAAAGGAACTTAAAAAAATGTGTCTATCTCTTTTTTCGGTTAGTGGTAAGTATATTTTAATAGGAGCTAGAACATGGCTGTGATTGGCATAGCTGGCTGCTTATACACACAAAATAATGTTGGTGCCTGCATGTCCCCAAAAAATTGTACTCCTCTCTGAATGACTGTTTTTAGATCGTGAGAAAGAAACTTAGAAAAATGTGTGTCTCTATTGTCTGTTTGTGGTAAGCATATTTTAATAGGAGCATGGCTATGATTGGCATAGCTGGCTGCTTCAACACAAAAAGGAACGCTGATGCTTGCATGTCCAAAAAATATTGTATTTCTTTCTGAATTTATTAATATTTCTATCAGAAGATATTAAATTCTCGCAACCTTCCCTTCAATTTCTCCGATACTTTTTTTTTACTATGAGTGATAAAAAGAGAAAACATTTTTTTAAATGGACTTGTTATCTGGAAGGTGAAAAAGGAAGAAAAGAAGCGTAAATAATAAAAACAGCGCTTGACATAATGAAAGGAGACATTCTTAGGGACTATTGATCAGCTCAGATATAAGAATATCATCCTCAAGAACAAAAATCCTCAAAAATCCTCTTGTTTATTTAGTTTTAATCAGTGACATTTATAAATACTTTAACTGAACTTATCCATTATCATTTTACCATAGATATAAATTAAATTAAGAGTTCATGTCTCACATAGCTGAAAATGAATGTTTTATTATATGACGATAAATGGATCCCCACCCTGACGATAAGACGTTCAAACAAACATAATTAATAAAAATATATTTTTGTGGAGGAGTTTAAGAGAAGTACCATATAAGCATAATCAGGTTTGTTAGCGATCAGCAAAAAAAAATGCCATGCAATATTCATTGTAATACAAAAAATGAAACTATAATTATTTTAGCCGTCAACCATCAGATAAATGTAATTGCGATCAAAACTAATTGAGAAATAATACAATATGTAAAATCCATTTATAGTAAATTTAAACTCTATAAAACTGTGTAACCAAAAACTATCATCCAACGTCAAATTTTGACCATAATAAACTCCATTTATATGCAGGCTAATGGATTTAAAAGTCATTTTTTAAAGGTAATAACTAAAATAAAACATTGGATGTGAGTTTTAAAGAAAATAATCAGATTATATATTTTTGTTTATTTACTGCGATACAACGATCATAATATTTTGCAATTTTGCAATATAATGACGTGTATCGGCATTTGTTTTTTTTTTCAACTATGGTTACTTGGTTGGAACTGTCAGACAAAATGCTTACATCAGGAATCGAAGAACAAATTGACTAGTATTTACCAAATATTTTCTGCCCATAATTATCTTAACCCTTTATATTATGATTACTATTTACATTCATTGTTCTACAACACATAACTAAAATTCAGATGAATACAACCACATACTTATAAGGAAAGTTTGTTTGGTGAATAATGAATAATGAGAGAATAAACTTAAGAATACAACCATTGACGTCATATTTTTGATGCATCAATTAAGAATTACCTCACTGGACGTTCAAACTCCTTTCTTTTCTTCATTATGCTCTTATAGCAAACCAAACCAATATTCTAATATATTTAAGGAACTATAATAATCAGAGATGTACAAAAAGAGTGAATAAACTTAACCAAATGTTACAATTTTTTATACATGCAACAAAGTCAGCGACATTGAAGATCCACCAAGGAAATGTTTTATTGTTATATTTATTTATTTATTCGCTAAACATCATAATACTTGCAATGTCATTGAAGAATCATCATCCCTATGCTTTTTCAATAACATTGCAAAGATTTACTCAATATTTTTGTACATCTCTGATAATAATAAAGCAAGTATTTTTGATTCCTCTGCTGTTTAATCGAGCCATTTAAGATCTTCACGCCCACAAGAATTGTGTGTTAATTTATAATTTTTGAGGTCCAACTTGCAAGTTTTGCCGCCACATTACTATAATTTTATAATGATATGGCGGCCAGATACTTCGATGATGCAATGATACATAATGAGCTTAGGTCTGTACAGAGCCCTATAAGGCCCTTATAGGGCTCTGGGTCTGTAAACAAAGAGTTAGAGAAATGATCTATTTGAGCTTTAAATTCTTATATTTATAAGCAATTTTGTTTAGTTTTTTGTAATGTTAATATTAAGAAGAAGACGGAAAGAGAAAAGAATTAGAACACCCAGTGACGTAATCGTCTGTTGATAAATGAACAGTATTACGTCAATGGTTACTTTCTTATGTTTATTATTCCTTACTTCCTAAATAGACACCCAATTTCATTATTATTATTCGTAATCACTTTTTGATGTAAAGGAGATTTCGCCACCGCATAAAAAACCAAGGGCTCCAGGACTTTTGTTAGACAGCCATTTCTTAGACGGACACTTCTTAGACGGACATTTCTTAGACACGGACACTTCTTAGACAGCCATTTCTTAGACGGGCACTTCTTAGACACGGACAATTCTTAGACAGGGACATTTCTTAGACACCCATTAAAAATGTACTCACAATTAAAATAGGCCCTCGGGTTCTGCCGAAAACAATCATGGTGTTTTGGGGTTACGAATCCCCCGCCAATGGGCCCTTGGGTTCCGCCAAACCTAATCGGGGTGTTTTGGGGTTACAAATCCACCACCAATGGGCCCTCAGGTTCCGCCGAACACAATCGGGGTGTTTTGGGGTTACAAATCCCCCGCCAATGGGACCTTGGGTTCCGCCGAACACAATCGGGGTGTTTTGGGGTTACTAATCCCCCGCCAATGGGACCTCGGGTTCTGCCGATCACAATTAGGGTGTTTTGGGGCTAAAAATCCCTCGCCAATGGTTCCTCGGGTTCCACCAAGCCTAATCGGGGTGTTTTGGGGTTACAAATTCCCCGCCAATGGGCCCTCAGGTTCCGCCGAAAACAATCAGGGTGTTTTGGGGTTACAAATTCCCAGCCAATGGGACCTCGGGTTCCGCCAAACACAATCGGGGTGTTTTGGGGTTACAAATCCCCCGCCAATGGGACCTTGGTTTCCACCAAACCTAATCGGGGTGTTTTGGGGTTACAAATCCCCCGCCAACGAGCCCTAGGGTTCCGCCGAACACAATTATTATATTTTAGGGTTACAAATCCCCCGCCAATGGGCCCTCAGGTTCCGCCGAACACAATCGGGGTGTTTTGGGGTTACTAATCCCCCGCCAATGGGACCTCGGGTTCCGCCAAACCTAATCGGGGTGTTTTGGGGTTACAAATTCCCCGCCAATAGGCCCTCAGGTTCCGCCGAAAACAATCGGGGTGTTTTGGAGTTACAAATTCCCAGCCAATAGGCCATTGGGTTCCGCCGAACACAATTGGGCTGTTTTGGGGTAACAAATCCCCCGCCAATGGGCCCTCGGGTTCTGCCAAAAACAATCATAGTGTTTCGGGGTTACAAATCACCCGCCAATGGGCCCTCAGGTTCCGCCGAAAACAATCGGGCTGTTTTCGAGTTACAAATCTCATAAGAAATGTCTCATAACATACCGCCAATGAACCCTTAGATTTTTATCTTGCGACTATGAGTGTTTTAAACAAGCTCCAAACAAAATATCGGGATATGCCAAGTGTATATATGTTACGGTCCATTTGAAAAATCGGTCATTATTCATAATACCCGGGCAATATGAATAATGACCGACTCAGCGGGCATTATTCATATGCCCGGGCATTATGAATAATGGCCTACGCACAAAGAAAATATAAATTATATTTTCTTTGCCTACGCAGCGGTCCATATGAAAAATATTATTTTTTAGGGTACTGTATGTTATTTTTTAGTATTTGATGTTGAAAAATGAATCTACATATTGTAATTAAGCTATTAAATGCAGTTTATAGTTGTTTAA
Organism: Caligus rogercresseyi; assembly: GCA_013387185.1. NCBI lineage: Eukaryota > Metazoa > Arthropoda > Copepoda > Siphonostomatoida > Caligidae > Caligus > Caligus rogercresseyi. The sequence continues at coordinate 17,526,079 of CP045892.1, forward strand.
AATGTCATTAGAGCTATTTTTAGTATGATGAAAAAATCACTGTCCGTTATTATGTGGTGTCCGATAATCAAAGCCATTATTATAATTTTTCGATTTTTCCCTTTCACTGTTTGTTTGTGCATTTACTTTTGTCTTTGGTTGAGTCTTAAGAATTATTCATAATGCCCGGCCATATGAATAATAATTTTGTAATATCGGACACTGCAAACAGTAATAATAAGTTAATAACTGATCGAATTCAAATTTGTATTTATTTTTTCCCGGAAAACTAATTTTGATTTTCTATTTTTTGTAACCAGCTGCAGTCAGTTTTGCTTATTTCAAAACCTTTCTTATGTCAAAAGTCTGTTGTCTATAAAAATACTTTGTACGGTAATTGAAGCATTAGTATTGATGCTATTTTGTTATCTTTCATTGTTTATTTATCATTTGTTTTTCTTTGCGTCGAGTTCTGCGTCGAGTTCTGAGCCAAGAGTAAATGGGATTGCTTCGGTGATATTGGATTTACAAACCCCAAGAGCACTCCTACTGGACAAACCATGGAGGAGAAGAAGCAGAGAAAGAGGACGTTTTGAAAGAATCGAGGAGTGAAGTCATACATCTATCATATTTCTCCGTGGTTCTTCGTCTGGAATACCAAGATGTGTTTGATCCCTGGCTCACTCCTTGTTGAATCAAGTCCATCAATCCAATGTTTTGTCCCCATTCCAAGCTCTCTCTTCGATAAGCCTTATGAAGGATTGCAGGCATACAGATCAAATGCATGGAGTCAGACAATGCTTGGGTCTGAGACACAATTGTTAGACGTGTGAAATGATCCAATACTGATAATAGTCGACTTGACCAGGACTGACTTTCTTCCTCACCGTCTTAGAACTCAAGCTCAAGCCACAGGTGAAAAATCATTAATTTCACTCTCTAGAGTGGAATCGTAGTCAGTCTCCCTCTTGTGTTAAAACAGCTTTTATTGATTTCAGATTCATGCTCAAGATAAGGATGAGGAGTGTCAAACCAAGAAGAACGTTGGTATGCGGATTTGATATTCTTTAATGATGGAAGGATTGACGGCTGAGAACACTTAATCAGTCATCAAAGTTGAGCCCAAGGAGGGATCCACCATATATGATGAAACTGAAGCAACTTGCTTTATTACATCTTTAAATAAGATAGATTAATTTCTTATCAACACATTTTTTTCTCTTCTACATATGAGTTGAAATATATTACAGTCATAAAATTAAACTCTCTGGTCACTTACTCATTTATTTATATTACTAAATCAGATACACAAGTAAATACTAAAATCTATTGTTCGTTTTTGCACACAGACACTATTGCAGAGGAGATATTTTTTGTAATTTAATGTTTATTGCTTTTGCTTACCCCGTTGGCTTATTCAACCATTTATATGCAGGGGTTGTATATTAACTATTCAAACAGTTAATGATTTCATACACATCACTAAATACATTCAAATCGATTTGTTAAAACTTGCAAGTACCTGATCGCAGTGGATTCAATGATGTCAATAATAATATTGACAAAGGTGCTCAAATGATACTCATTCTTTTCACTCGATGTTTCTTTCCTCTGATGTACTAAAAACTGGTTGATAAAAATATTTTATTTTAAGTTCGAGGCTCTTTTAACAACAACAAAAAAACTTTTTTGGGTGGCCCATGGACCATTGATTTGGATCTTAGTAAGTCGATGAAAACAAAGGATTTCAAATACTATGGAAATTTGTGGCAGACATTATAAATGCCATCAACGGATATCGGGATCGCCTACCACTTTGTTTTATTTGATTAAAGTATGCTTAAGCTAAACTGACATAAAGCAATATGGTATTTGCTTCTATGTGTATTACTCTCAGACAAAAATATTTTTTAAAGACACTATTAAGTTTTGTTCATATAACTATTTGTACTAAATTGCAAAGCCTATACATAACATAATATCCATTAAAAATCTAAAATAGATAAATTTCCCAATTTTATTTTAATAAATTAAACTTTAAATTATCTTATATTTAAATTGTTTACACATACACTACTATTACATCAAATGCTATGTCACCTTGTATTATTTATAAAGTATGTCTAAGCTACACTCTCACTCAGTACGCTTTTTGCTTCCATATGAATTTCCCCAGGATAATTCTCCCCCTTTAGCTCAGTATATCCCCTACCAGTATAAATAAAAATATTTTAAAATATAAAATATATACATGAAATTATTTATTTAGACACTACTTAGATGATACAAAACATAATAATCATGAAAATTATTACATGAAATTTATTTCACAATTACATATATAAATATAATTTTAAATATTATTTGTTGTAACATACATTGCTATCATGGCATTTACTGTTGCAAAGTAGCCCTGCTTTTTTGCAAACACATCTTTTGGTTCTACAATAAGTTGAGTATGTACAATTGCACAATTTTGGGCGAGTTGAGGAAAATAGCTCTATCGCTGTCCATCTTCCGGGAGACTTGGGATGTCTGTGTTTTGGATCGGAAGGTCAGACCATTCGCATTCCCCCATTCTAGGACCATATTTATTGCTTGTTGCATAATATCCGTAAGAGTGTGGGGATCTTTTCCACTAATTAAGAGGAGGACGTCATCTGCATATCCTACCGCATTAACGGCACTTCTTTTAAATTTTTCCAAGTTCGGCTCAGAGCCTTATAAGTTCTTATAGGGCTCTGATTGGGCTGAGAGAACATTTTGAATATAGAGTTAGCTTAGCGAGCCAAAATAGCAGAGTTCTTTTATTATTATTATTTCAGTCTCAAGAGCCTTATACCAGTTATACCTCCCGTATAATCTCCTGTAATGGCTTAGAGACTAATGACGTCAAGGTTTTAGCCGGTTTGGCCTAGACTTCAAACTTGTTGGAGATCCCTTCCTTCCTCCATCCCTCCTTCTATCTTCCCGGGACTCCGGGATAAATGCCTTGGACACCAAGAAACGAGTCTCCTCCCTCCCTCCCTCCCATTAAGAGACACATTAAGACTGACTATGTATATATATATGTTTATTAAAATTTTCTTTCAATTTCCCTCAAATTTGGGCGAGTTGAGGAAAATAGCTCCATCTTCCTCCATCAAAGGATTATTTGAGGAGGAGGCAGCAGGGGTTGTCCCGGAAATGGCGCCGTCCAGGTTTTTATGGACGTTCTTCACGTGTCGCTTGAGGTTCCCCTTGGAGCTGAGGGTCTTTTGGCAGAAGGAGCAGAGCCAGTCCTTCTTACCATCCCCGTGAATGTCCTTCACGTGTCTCTTGAGATTCCCCTTGGTGGAGAGGACCTTGGAGCAATAGACGCACCTCCACTCGTCGGACGAAGATGAAGACTTTCCGCCGCCCCGGTGGACGTTCTTGATGTGGGCTTTTTGGTTACCTTTTGAAGAATAAAGAATAAAGCTGTAGAAACAAGCGGACTGTATACTCTTAAGAAGGAAAAATACCGACAACCCTTTGTGATAATAACACCCAAGAATAATGAAGTCAAATTATTACCTTAAAGAAATAATAGACGACAAACAGATAGTAAAGGTAAAAGTTAAGTTTATTAACAAAAGTCTTAAACAACTCAAACCCAACTATCAGACTGACTGAAGAGGGTGTGTAATCTCTATTTATATAGAAACGGACAAGCAAAAAGAAGGAGAACAATAATTAAAAACAATGAATAAAAACAATCAGGAGTACTTTCCTCTTGCGTTGCTCCGTGGAGATGTACAATAATAAAAAACAAAGAATAAAACAATCAGGAGTTTTCTTCTTGCGCTGCTCCGTGGAGATGTACAATAATCAAAAACAATCAGGAGTACTTTCCTCTTGCGCTGCTCCGTGGAGATGTACAATAATCAAACAAAGAATAAAAACAATCAGGAGTACTTTCCTCTTGCTTTGCTCTGTGGAAATGTACAATAATAAAAACCAAAGATTCTTGGCGTCGCTCTGTGGAAATGTACAAGCTCAAACTCGTACATTAATGAATAAAATGCTAACATGGGATGTATTAACTGAAATGCCATTTTATATGATATATTTGCTGCAACAAACGGAAATGATATTAAAATGGTATATTTATCTCGACAAACAGAAACTCCATTAAAATGATGCATTTGCCGCGACAAAAGCAATAGTGGCAAGGGAAACTGGGTCCTTGACATTTCCACGTACCTCTGATATGATTTTTTAGAAATTTTGATGCATGGTGTTCATCATCTGAATTTTGATCTGTATAGTAATCCTGGTCCGAGGGTTCCATACTTTGTTGCTGTAGATCTTTCTTCGATAGTGTTTTGATTTCAACTAACTTTATTTCTCATGAGGGATTTAACATTACACTTTTATAATTAACTCTAATTTTACCATTTTACAACTTATTAATTCAATAAATCCTCACAGTTGCTCACATCAAAAATAACCATTTGAACACGCAAAACTCGTGGTATCTTTTGGTTTCCACACTACGAGATTGCGCGCACTGCAAAATATGCGAGATTAATCTTATAGCTTAAATACTTGTAAGATTTTCTTTTTTATACCGTCTGAATTGGCTTTCACCGTGTGAATGCGGCTAATAGCAATAAACACAATTACAATAATGATGAGGAGTATTATTATCATCATCATAATTATTATAATTATTATAATTATTAATATTATAATTGTTATCATTATTATTATTATTACCAACCCCCCGCCATTTCATAATGTATAAACTTAAGTTCCGAAATATTTTTCGTCTGGCAGAAAACATAAACAAATAACTTTTACTATATACTATAACATCTCTACTCAAATTATCATTAGTGCATCGTACTCTTACAAAAAATGGCTTCAATTAATTAAAAAAAGAAAAAAAGACAGTGTGCAGTTGCTGTTTGTCCTTCATTGGATCCCAATGCTCACAATGTACATATTGTACCACTCGTTTCCAATCAACATCAAACAGAGAAAAGCTTGGACCATCGCATGCAAAAGAGGAGATTCGACATTTCAGCCTGCATCATCCTTTATGTGTAGTCTGCACTTCACTCAAGAAGACTATGAAACTATTTTTAGATGCTATGAGGAAATGTGAACAAAAGGATTGATAGGAACGACAACCTTGTAAAAAGAGTTTCTAAATCAATGTCTAAGGTGCCGTCAGTTCCATTGGAGGCTCTTAATAAATTTGCTCAAATTCGTGTATTTCTCCAAATAAAATTTGAAAAAAACGTCTTCAAGAGCAAAAAGCTAGACATAGAAAAAGTTTAAGAGAGAAGCGAAAAATGAAACAGTGGATTAATTAAATGCCCCAATAAATTATTAACTTTTTCCTAAATATGTATTTCTAATAATATTTATATAACATATGATTATAAACAGTATTTTGTTTTGTATTAATTCATAAATTATATACTTTTTTCTAAATATGTCTTTGTAATAATATATGATTATAAATAGTATTTTTTTATAATTTATTTTGTTGTTTTTTATGTGCTTTAACATATAATGATTGAAGAGTTTGCTTTTTCATGAAATATTTTGGATAATTTCAGCAACTTTAAATCATCAAAAATGTATGATTACTCACAAAATTTAATATTTTTCCATTTTCTAATATAATTGTGATAATTTATTCTTCTATTATCTAATTAAAGGCTAAATTCGATTATATTTAACATATTTTACTTATACAATATACCCTCTTTTGCCATATGTGACGTCATGCTCATTAGGTAGGTTGCGTGGCGGTGTATTTTTTTTACTTTCATTCGTTAAAATGGCTCTACCTTACTTTTAACTACCTTGATTATTACTATGATTATCATCATTATGACTTATTAAGTAAGCAAATATCATTCCCCAAAACCTGGGGGGGATGATTGTACATGCCTTGTGAGGTGGGGGGAATGCATCCCCCTCATCCCCCCCGTTGTCTACGCCCCTGCTCCTTATCAATGCATTATTCTTTTTTGGACTTGAATTATAAAGGAAAAAAAGCATCTGTGATGTCATCGGCTTAATCTTTAGTTCGGTGACGTCACATACCTTAATTCAAAACGTCCTCACACTTTGTAAACAAATAATTTTCCTGAAATATTTTGTAAATATGACTCCCAAGCCTCCACTCAGTCTGAAACTCGATAGTGACTCCGGGTCCTCCATGCTTTGCTAAATCTTGGAGGCTCATTGAACCCAAGGTATATAGAAAGTAGAGTAGAGTAGGTCACTCTCAAACATAAACAAAATGTGACATCACTGGAAGGATTGTTTACCAGGGTTTTCAAAGGTATGCTATTATTTAATAACACGAAACTTCGATCACTGATATTTGAAATAGTGTTGATTACGTTATTTACTTAAAAAAGAAAATATATATTTACTCTATATTATTTCAAATTATATTCCATTTTCATTAAAAATGGTTGAGCAAGAATTGAAGTTGGGATTTTTTTAACTTCAACAAATGTGTTTCAAGGAAAAATTATATGTCGAAAATAAAGAATGGACATAGGATCATCCAGTTAATTATTTGGTGACGTCACATTGCTCTGTTTCATCAACCAGCTATAGGCAGTGCCCAAGAATATTTTTATTGTGGAGTCCCAAGGAATGATTCCAGGTTTCTTGATGTGGATGGGACTGAGGTCTCATGTGGACGTGAATGTCATCCATCAATGATCATAGAAGAAGCCGCCTTCTTAGGCAAAGCGGCAGATTCTCCGATGAATGAGTCATCAACTAAGCCCGCCCTCGTTTGATGGAGTGAGACTCGACAGACTCCTGACCGAGACCCTGGCTTTGAATACATGACTCTTAATCCGTTTTTTTGTAAAAGCGATTAGTTGTTTAATTTAACTCTGAGAATATGCCTATTTAACACCTATCAATGAGATAGTAATCTAAGTCAAGTCTGTTTCTCAGAAAAAGGTACGTTTTGATAGAATAAGGATAAATTATTATGTTTCTTTTCATGATTGTTTTGTATATATTTTTATTAGTATGGAGCCCCCAAGTTAACGGATATGATGTAGTGCAGTCCAAGAAACGCATCCTTAATGCTTAGCTCTGCGTTCACTAAGACTGAGTTAGAGCATCTCGCCCTCAGAAGTTTGATTCGCATAAGGACCAGCCTTGGGTTATGGATATGAAACCCAACAGTCCCACCATTAGTGATACCCCTTATTGACTGTCTTTGTGTTCACTAAAGCTGTATGAGGACACCCTGCCACTCATGAAGTCCTCTCTACCTACGTCAAAACGCTCTCAAACTGTACATTTGTACTCCTATTGAAGGCCGCCCTTAGCATACTCAACCTTCCCCAACACATGTAAAGAATAATATGTGCCTAATTAATATACAAAAGTGGTCCAAGTTATTTGTGAGCTTTACCGAACCGAATTATGGAGGAGGCTGATCCATAGTTAATGAAGATGAACTTTTTAAACACTTATGGAACCCAAAAAAAATCTCCATCTGCCTCACGAAATCGTAATTGCAATCCACAAACACAATAACCTGCAATTGTACAACCCCTAACACAAATTTCAAAGTCAAGCAATTCGGGTGTAAGATGGACTTGCTGTTATATAGTGGAAGATCAGGAGGAGCTCCCATCCAATGATAATTAGAAATTCAACCTATAAAGCTACTTCTAAAAACGACTCCGAGCGTTTCCTCTGAAGCATGAAGCATTTTTTTCTGGAAGTCATGGTATAGTAGATGCTTAGGCACCAATTACGCCGCTCAACTTGGAGAGTCCTGTGCCTAAAGTCAGGATTCCTGGTCCCTTATATTTACCCCCGAAGGTATGTACCCTATAATATTATTATAAATATAGAGTATATGTTTATAATAATCTTAATGAAAGCATGCACACCATCATGAAGTTTTTGTATAATTCAAGTATTTATTATGTATTAGTATTCGTATTTTTGAATAATAGTAATAACTAACATTAAATCCTAAAACATGATTTGAGGCTTATCAAACTTTATTTAAAGTTATAGAACAGCCTAGGTTTGCTCAGAGGATCTTGCAAAAAAAAATATAATTAAATTTTTGTGAAATAAATGAATGCATTATTAATTACATTTTTGTTTATTTATAGATACCTACGATGTGATGCCTTGAATCCTCCAAAAAGAGTGAACTCGAGTAGACTTATTCTAGTCAAGTGGCGAAGAGGAGGAATGCCCACATTCGTTGATAAACTAAGATGATATTCCAAAAATATAACACATTGCAACTAAGTTGTCTGACCACCAGGACGCGATGGAGCAACTCGATACGAAGGACCTATCAACGTTCAGTTCACTGATAATATACAAAAATGTATTATTTAGGATAGGATAGACGACGACTGAAGGAGTATCATCATGACGTCAAAGATTTACGGAAGAAAAATAACTTCTTAATTTTTTTTCTTTATGAAATTGCTGGGATGGAAAATTTTCGTGAAACTACAATTTACTCTGAAATATATACAATGAAAAAATAATGCCGTTTAAGTTTGTTTACTATAAGTGTAATTATTCGTTTGAGTTCGTCTACATTTCTTATTTGACAAGGATTGGAATCTATTTTATTCATGGAAACTAATTCATTAATACAATATGTTTAAAAAACGGCAGGGGTAAATGAATGCCATAAATTCAACCATAAAAAATGCATGAACTTATGCCTTCACTAAGGGAGGTTTTGTTACTAATATACATAATTAATTCTTCAAACTTAATTGATTTATATTCATCGGATTGCAGGCATACAGATCAAATGCATGGAGTCAGACAATGCTTGGGTCTGAGACACAATTGTTAGACGTGTGAAATGATCCAATACTGATAATAGTCGACTTGACCAGGACTGACTTTCTTCCTCACCGTCTTAGAACTCAAGCTCAAGCCACAGGTGAAAAATCATTAATTTCACTCTCTAGAGTGGAATCGTAGTCAGTCTCCCTCTTGTGTTAAAACAGCTTTTATTGATTTCAGATTCATGCTCAAGATAAGGATGAGGAGTGTCAAACCAAGAAGAACGTTGGTATGCGGATTTGATATTCTTTAATGATGGAAGGATTGACGGCTGAGAACACTTAATCAGTCATCAAAGTTGAGCCCAAGGAGGGATCCACCATATATGATGAAACTGAAGCAACTTGCTTTATTACATCTTTAAATAAGATAGATTAATTTCTTATCAACACATTTTTTTCTCTTCTACATATGAGTTGAAATATATTACAGTCATAAAATTAAACTCTCTGGTCACTTACTCATTTATTTATATTACTAAATCAGATACACAAGTATGTAAATACTAAAATCTATTGTTCGTTTTTGCACACAGACACTATTGCAGAGGAGATATTTTTTGTAATTTAATGTTTATTGCTTTTGCTTACCCCGTTGGCTTATTCAACCATTTATATGCAGGGGTTGTATATTAACTATTCAAACAGTTAATGATTTCATACACATCACTAAATACATTCAAATCGATTTGTTAAAACTTGCAAGTACCTGATCGCAGTGGATTCAATGATGTCAATAATAATATTGACAAAGGTGCTCAAATGATACTCATTCTTTTCACTCGATGTTTCTTTCCTCTGATGTACTAAAAACTGGTTGATAAAAATATTTTATTTTAAGTTCGAGGCTCTTTTAACAACAACAAAAAAACTTTTTTGGGTGGCCCATGGACCATTGATTTGGATCTTAGTAAGTCGATGAAAACAAAGGATTTCAAATACTATGGAAATTTGTGGCAGACATTATAAATGCCATCAACGGATATCGGGATCGCCTACCACTTTGTTTTATTTGATTAAAGTATGCTTAAGCTAAACTGACATAAAGCAATATGGTATTTGCTTCTATGTGTATTACTCTCAGACAAAAATATTTTTTAAAGACACTATTAAGTTTTGTTCATATAACTATTTGTACTAAATTGCAAAGCCTATACATAACATAATATCCATTAAAAATCTAAAATAGATAAATTTCCCAATTTTATTTTAATAAATTAAACTTTAAATTATCTTATATTTAAATTGTTTACACATACACTACTATTACATCAAATGCTATGTCACCTTGTATTATTTATAAAGTATGTCTAAGCTACACTCTCACTCAGTACGCTTTTTGCTTCCATATGAATTTCCCCAGGATAATTCTCCCCTTTAGCTCAGTATATCCCCTACCAGTATAAATAAAAATATTTTAAAATATAAAAATATATACATGAAATTATTTATTTAGACACTACTTAGATGATACAAAACATAATAATCATGAAAATTAAAACATGAAATTATTTATTTGACACTACTTTGATACAAAACATAATCAAGGTTTTATTTGGCCTAGACTTCAAACTTGTTGGAGATCCCTCGATCCCTTCCTTCCTCCATGGCATTTACTGTTGCAAAGTAGCCCTCCCTTTCCCATTAAGAGACACATTACTGACATCTATATATGGTTTATTAAAATTTTCTTAATTATGTCCTCCTCCTCCTCAAATTTTGGGCGAGTTGAGGAAAATAGCTCTAACGCTGTCCATCTTCCGGGAGACTTGGGATGTCTGTGTTTTGGATCGGAAGGTCAGACCATTCGCATTCCCCCATTCTAGGACCATATTTATTGCTTGTTGCATAATATCCGTAAGAGTGTGGGGATCTTTTCCACTAATTAAGAGGAGGACGTCATCTGCATATCCTACCGCATTAACGGCACTTCTTTTAAATTTTTCCAAATTCGGCTCAGAGCCTTATAAGTTCTTATAGGGCTCTGATTGGGCTGAGAGAACATTTTGAATATAGAGTTAGCTTAGCGAGCCAAAATAGCAGAGTTCTTTTATTATTATTATTTCAGTCTCAAGAGCCTTATACCAGTTATACCTCCCGTATAATCTCCTGTAATGGCTTAGAGACTAATGACGTCAAGGTTTTAGCCGGTTTGGCCTAGACTTCAAACTTGTTGGAGATCCCTTCCTTCCTCCATCCCTCCTTCTATCTTCCCGGGACTCCGGGATAAATGCCTTGGACACCAAGAAACGAGTCTGGAAGATGTAAGTTGACTTCTGCATGCCTACAGCGCTGGGCATTTTTCTCCTTCGTGATTACGTCTACACGCGGAATACATGTCACCTGCTTTGGGAATCGCCTTCTTAAGCCGACTCTATATTCCTATAAAAAGCTGAATCGTTCCTTGTAATCTGATTTGAGTGAGTAAAGATCGACTCTATCCTTCGTTTGAGCCTAGATGTTCTGGGTCAAAGATCGTCAGGGGAATCGTGAAGAAGCCGCGTCAAGGATAGCGTTCCTCGAGTAGCTTGGCGCATCTTCCTCACTCGAAGAGCTCAAATCTCGCATGTCCCCTCAAAAGTCGTCGATAGGATCATATTGAGCCTGCTCCAACTTGAATAAGTAGAAATGCTCAAAGAAGATAGACTCCTCTTTAGGAGTAAGGCTTCGCAACGGCTTCTCGATAGTTTCCTCCGATTGCTTTAGTGTCCTATACCGCTGTTGGACTTCCCTCTTGATGGCAAGTCTTCGATGAGGGCCAGAAACACGCCGAATTTGTGCATCCAAGAGTACCACCACTGTCCAAGGGGTACCAGTCTTAAAATGAGGGTTGTATGAGTAGTGCCGCTTGCTATGAGCTCCCTTGTCGTGTTGATGAGTATATAGAAACAATTAGACAACATTGTCAAGAAGTCGTGTTGAATGCCTCGGTGAAGGGACCTCAACATTCCAGACATCAATGCAATGAATACATATTATTTCACTTCCTTAAAAGGGAGTAATTAACGCCACATAAAGCCTCTACGATGATCTCTCTGAAATAAGAATAAATAACTTATGATCAAAAGTTAATTTAATCTTTTCTAGAAATTTAAAATATATATATCTTTCTAAATAAAAAATACCTACAACAAAGAAACCAAGGAATACTTACTTTAGTTGAGACAGAATAATCCATTTGTCTCTTTATCAGTCGTTGATTTTCGTTATTTCAGTAAATAACAGAATCTCCAAGATCATCACGGATATACAATATAAATATTATGAACGTTTATATCTCTACGACTGACATTTGATAAGCTGACACACTAAAAAAATAGTGATGCGCCGTTCAAGAAAAATTAGTTTGAAAGGATGAAATTATATAAAATTGATTCGGTTATCGATTATATATAAACGAATCAATTTTTTGTAGTTCATAGTCTTATATCCGAATCCTATTTTTATAAAAGACTCAAATGAATGAAAATATTACAGTGTTTTCCACCATGAATAAAGAAAAATGTTATTTTTGGATTAATAATTAATTGCCAAATATTCATTCGTTCATGTGTTCTCTTCTATTCAACAAAATGAATCAGTCGTGAATTTTTCTTTTAACGAACGAGAATATTCCATCCGAATATTAATTTAGTCCATCTCTATTTTGAAAGATATTTCTCTTTCTTTCCATTGTTTTGGCGTATAAGAGGGCAGGCCAAAGCTGCATTCAGAATATAAGTACACTTGGAAGAGCCGAACTAGCCAATTATTTTCTTCATCCTTTCCAACGTAGCCAGATTGAAAGAAAGAAAAAAAATAATATAGAACTACAAAATGGAGAAATGATCACCTCATCTTGTGTATGTATAATTTATGAAGTGTGTTAAATTTATTATAGATATTTTTATGCCATTATTTGATACCTACACTTGTAAAGTAATGTATCTCTTTTTGTGAGTAAAGTAAAGGAACGAAATTTTATTAATTAAATAAAATCTTAGTGCTGGTTTATGAAGTCGATCTATGTTTTATTTAAAATGTGTAATGATTTTAATTAAATTTACTCATTATTATTTAAGACTGGATTGCGTAACCTCATGAATAATATCGTAAACCATATTGACAAATTTTTATAAGTGTAAGCATGGTTTTAGCAATTTATTGAGTCAGGTCTTATGTTTTTCTACGTAATTACTAAGTGTTAATTACACTTTTATTGTAGAAGAGAAATTTAAAGAAAGGACTGAAAAAATAGTTGATAAGAACATGCATATTAATTTATATTTAACGATTAAAATATATCTAACAAGCATTATGTTTAGCTTATCATGTGATCTTAGTACTTACTAGAACTGTGATTACTGAATGAACATTTATTGATAGTATCGAAGGACGATTTTTCAACATATTTTTGTGTTCTTTTTTTAAACTACCGAATACAGCTTCTAATTTATCTTAATCGATTGGGGTTTGTGTAAGAATCTTAATCTGTCTAAAAATAAATTGCACCTCTCACCGATACCAATTTCATATAGTTTGCTAAAAACTACCAATATCGGCGTTATATTTGTCTATCGAATCCAATCTCTGAGTCCATAGTGTTGAGTACCGCTTGAAATAACTGTTATTAATTATTCATAAGCTTGCAAAAACTTCAATGGAGTAATAGATCTTTATCACCAAGCATGTAAGCTTTATACTTTTAAAATTCAATTTATGAAGTATTCTTAATAAACTTATTTTATGATGAGGTAGAACTTTCATATTATATTATTATTCGGCATTTTGTAATGAACAAAATGGATAAAATTAAATAATACTAGACTTCTTTTTGTTGTTTCTAAACACTGGCGTTCCCTTCACATGTCTGGGTCATTTTATAAAGAAGTATTTGCTACTATTGTCAATAAACTTATTTTAAAATGATGAAGAACTTTAATATAATATTTTTATTCGGCATTTTCTCATAAATAAAATATAATACTTGAATACATACCTTTTTGTTGGTTCTAAACATAAAAAATGACAATATTCCATTCTTATTAACAAATGGAGTAAATATTTATTCAATAAAATAATTTTACACTATTTTTTAGTTCTATATTTGAAATTTAGTTTAGCAAAATAGTATGTTAACGCAACCTCATCATTTTTTATGAGTGAATGCATTATAATTATGAGACAATTCCCTTGTTTCCTATGACTATTTGTTGTCGTTGTCGAAGAGAGGGGTTGCATCTGCATTCCTTTTCTTCATGAGAAATGATGAACATAAAGTTTCACACCATGACTAGTCGTTGAAGGGGCACGGGGGGGGGGGGGGTTAAATTGAATTAATGCTCATTTAGCAATGCTGGGACGGCGCCATTGGATTGAGTATCCTTTGAGTGCAGAAGGCTGCTTTTAGGTTATGAGAAAGGAACTTAAAAAAATGTGTCTATCTCTTTTTTCGGTTAGTGGTAAGTATATTTTAATAGGAGCTAGAACATGGCTGTGATTGGCATAGCTGGCTGCTTATACACACAAAATAATGTTGGTGCCTGCATGTCCCCAAAAAATTGTACTCCTCTCTGAATGACTGTTTTTAGATCGTGAGAAAGAAACTTAGAAAAATGTGTGTCTCTATTGTCTGTTTGTGGTAAGCATATTTTAATAGGAGCATGGCTATGATTGGCATAGCTGGCTGCTTCAACACAAAAAGGAACGCTGATGCTTGCATGTCCAAAAAATATTGTATTTCTTTCTGAATTTATTAATATTTCTATCAGAAGATATTAAATTCTCGCAACCTTCCCTTCAATTTCTCCGATACTTTTTTTTTTACTATGAGTGATAAAAAGAGAAAACATTTTTTTAAATGGACTTGTTATCTGGAAGGTGAAAAAGGAAGAAAAGAAGCGTAAATAATAAAAACAGCGCTTGACATAATGAAAGGAGACATTCTTAGGGACTATTGATCAGCTCAGATATAAGAATATCATCCTCAAGAACAAAAATCCTCAAAAATCCTCTTGTTTATTTAGTTTTAATCAGTGACATTTATAAATACTTTAACTGAACTTATCCATTATCATTTTACCATAGATATAAATTAAATTAAGAGTTCATGTCTCACATAGCTGAAAATGAATGTTTTATTATATGACGATAAATGGATCCCCACCCTGACGATAAGACGTTCAAACAAACATAATTAATAAAAATATATTTTTGTGGAGGAGTTTAAGAGAAGTACCATATAAGCATAATCAGGTTTGTTAGCGATCAGCAAAAAAAAAATGCCATGCAATATTCATTGTAATACAAAAAATGAAACTATAATTATTTTAGCCGTCAACCATCAGATAAATGTAATTGCGATCAAAACTAATTGAGAAATAATACAATATGTAAAATCCATTTATAGTAAATTTAAACTCTATAAAACTGTGTAACCAAAAACTATCATCCAACGTCAAATTTTGACCATAATAAACTCCATTTATATGCAGGCTAATGGATTTAAAAGTCATTTTTTAAAGGTAATAACTAAAATAAAACATTGGATGTGAGTTTTAAAGAAAATAATCAGATTATATATTTTTGTTTATTTACTGCGATACAACGATCATAATATTTTGCAATTTTGCAATATAATGACGTGTATCGGCATTTGTTTTTTTTTTCAACTATGGTTACTTGGTTGGAACTGTCAGACAAAATGCTTACATCAGGAATCGAAGAACAAATTGACTAGTATTTACCAAATATTTTCTGCCCATAATTATCTTAACCCTTTATATTATGATTACTATTTACATTCATTGTTCTACAACACATAACTAAAATTCAGATGAATACAACCACATACTTATAAGGAAAGTTTGTTTGGTGAATAATGAATAATGAGAGAATAAACTTAAGAATACAACCATTGACGTCATATTTTTGATGCATCAATTAAGAATTACCTCACTGGACGTTCAAACTCCTTTCTTTTCTTCATTATGCTCTTATAGCAAACCAAACCAATATTCTAATATATTTAAGGAACTATAATAATCAGAGATGTACAAACCAAATGTTACAATATTGCAACAAAGTCAGCGACATTGAAGATCCACCAAGGAAATGTTTTATTGTTATATTTATTTATTTATTCGCTAAACATCATAATACTTGCAATGTCATTGAAGAATCATCATCCCTATGCTTTTTCAATAACATTGCAAAGATTTACTCAATATTTTTGTACATCTCTGATAATAATAAAGCAAGTATTTTTGATTCCTCTGCTGTTTAATCGAGCCATTTAAGATCTTCACGCCCACAAGAATTGTGTGTTAATTTATAATTTTTGAGGTCCAACTTGCAAGTTTTGCCGCCACATTACTATAATTTTATAATGATATGGCGGCCAGATACTTCGATGATGCAATGATACATAATGAGCTTAGGTCTGTACAGAGCCCTATAAGGCCCTTATAGGGCTCTGGGTCTGTAAACAAAGAGTTAGAGAAATGATCTATTTGAGCTTTAAATTCTTATATTTATAAGCAATTTTGTTTAGTTTTTTGTAATGTTAATATTAAGAAGAAGACGGAAAGAGAAAAGAATTAGAACACCCAGTGACGTAATCGTCTGTTGATAAATGAACAGTATTACGTCAATGGTTACTTTCTTATGTTTATTATTCCTTACTTCCTAAATAGACACCCAATTTCATTATTATTATTCGTAATCACTTTTTGATGTAAAGGAGATTTCGCCACCGCATAAAAAACCAAGGGCTCCAGGACTTTTGTTAGACAGCCATTTCTTAGACGGACACTTCTTAGACGGACATTTCTTAGACACGGACACTTCTTAGACAGCCATTTCTTAGACGGGCACTTCTTAGACACGGACAATTCTTAGACAGGGACATTTCTTAGACACCCATTAAAAATGTACTCACAATTAAAATAGGCCCTCGGGTTCTGCCGAAAACAATCATGGTGTTTTGGGGTTACGAATCCCCCGCCAATGGGCCCTTGGGTTCCGCCAAACCTAATCGGGGTGTTTTGGGGTTACAAATCCACCACCAATGGGCCCTCAGGTTCCGCCGAACACAATCGGGGTGTTTTGGGGTTACAAATCCCCCGCCAATGGGACCTTGGGTTCCGCCGAACACAATCGGGGTGTTTTGGGGTTACTAATCCCCCGCCAATGGGACCTCGGGTTCTGCCGATCACAATTAGGGTGTTTTGGGGCTAAAAATCCCTCGCCAATGGTTCCTCGGGTTCCACCAAGCCTAATCGGGGTGTTTTGGGGTTACAAATTCCCCGCCAATGGGCCCTCAGGTTCCGCCGAAAACAATCAGGGTGTTTTGGGGTTACAAATTCCCAGCCAATGGGACCTCGGGTTCCGCCAAACACAATCGGGGTGTTTGGGGTTACAAATCCCCCGCCAATGGGACCTTGGTTTCCACCAAACCTAATCGGGGTGTTTTGGGGTTACAAATCCCCCGCCAACGAGCCCTAGGGTTCCGCCGAACACAATTATTATATTTTAGGGTTACAAATCCCCCGCCAATGGGCCCTCAGGTTCCGCCGAACACAATCGGGGTGTTTTGGGGTTACTAATCCCCCGCCAATGGGACCTCGGGTTCCGCCAAACCTAATCGGGGTGTTTTGGGGTTACAAATTCCCCGCCAATAGGCCCTCAGGTTCCGCCGAAAACAATCGGGGTGTTTTGGAGTTACAAATTCCCAGCCAATAGGCCATTGGGTTCCGCCGAACACAATTGGGCTGTTTTGGGGTAACAAATCCCCCGCCAATGGGCCCTCGGGTTCTGCCAAAAACAATCATAGTGTTTCGGGGTTACAAATCACCCGCCAATGGGCCCTCAGGTTCCGCCGAAAACAATCGGGCTGTTTTCGAGTTACAAATCTCATAAGAAATGTCTCATAACATACCGCCAATGAACCCTTAGATTTTTATCTTGCGACTATGAGTGTTTTAAACAAGCTCCAAACAAAATATCGGGATATGCCAAGTGTATATATGTTACGGTCCATTTGAAAAATCGGTCATTATTCATAATACCCGGGCAATATGAATAATGACCGACTCAGCGGGCATTATTCATATGCCCGGGCATTATGAATAATGGCCTACGCACAAAGAAAATATAAATTATATTTTCTTTGCCTACGCAGCGGTCCATATGAAAAATATTATTTTTTAGGGTACTGTATGTTATTTTTTAGTATTTGATGTTGAAAAATGAATCTACATATTGTAATTAAGCTATTAAATGCAGTTTATAGTTGTTTAAAATGTCATTAGAGCTATTTTTAGTATGATGAAAAAATACTGTCCGTTATTATGTGGTGTCCGATAATCAAAGCCATTATTATAATTTTTCGATTTTCCCTTTCACTGTTTGTTTGTGCATTTACTTTTGTCTTTGGTTGAGTCTTAAGAATTATTCGTAATGCCCAGGCCATATGAATAATAATTTTGTAATATCGGACACTGCAAACAGTAATAATAAGTTAATAACTGATCGAATTCAAATTTGTATTTATTTTTTCCCGGAAAACTAATTTTGATTTTCTATTTTTTGTAACCAGCTGCAGGTCAGTTTTGCTTATTTCAAAACCTTTCTTATGTCAAAAGTCTGTTGTCTATAAAAATACTTTGTACGGTAATTGAAGCATTAGTATTGATGCTATTTTGTTATCTTTCATTGTTTATTTATCATTTGTTTTTCTTTGCGTCGAGTTCTGAGTCGAGTTCTGAGAAGAGTAAATGGGATTGCTTCGGTGATATTGGATTTACAAACCCCAAGAGCACTCCTACTGGACAAACCATGGAGGAGAAGAAGCAGAGAAAGAGGACGTTTTGAAAGAATCGAGGAGTGAAGTCATACATCTATCATATTTCTCCGTGGTTCTTCGTCTGGAATACCAAGATGTGTTTGATCCCTGGCTTGGCTCCTTGTTGAATCAAGTCCATCAATCCAATGTTTTGTCCCCATTCCAAGCTCTCTCTTCGATAAGCCTTATGAAGGATTGCAGGCATACAGATCAAATGCATGGAGTCAGACAATGCTTGGGTCTGAGACACAATTGTTAGACGTGTGAAATGATCCAATACTGATAATAGTCGACTTGACCAGGACTGACTTTCTTCCTCACCGTCTTAGAACT
The DNA here is from genome assembly GCA_013387185.1 of Caligus rogercresseyi. Taxonomy (NCBI): domain Eukaryota; kingdom Metazoa; phylum Arthropoda; class Copepoda; order Siphonostomatoida; family Caligidae; genus Caligus; species Caligus rogercresseyi. The sequence goes on from CP045892.1 coordinate 17,545,063, forward strand.
CAAGCTCAAGCCACAGGTGAAAAATCATTAATTTCACTCTCTAGAGTGGAATCGTAGTCAGTCTCCCTCTTGTGTTAAAACAGCTTTTATTGATTTCAGATTCATGCTCAAGATAAGGATGAGGAGTGTCAAACCAAGAAGAACGTTGGTATGCGGATTTGATATTCTTTAATGATGGAAGGATTGACGGCTGAGAACACTTAATCAGTCATCAAAGTTGAGCCCAAGGAGGGATCCACCATATATGATGAAACTGAAGCAACTTGCTTTATTACATCTTTAAATAAGATAGATTAATTTCTTATCAACACATTTTTTTCTCTTCTACATATGAGTTGAAATATATTACAGTCATAAAATTAAACTCTCTGGTCACTTACTCATTTATTTATATTACTAAATCAGATACACAAGTAAATACTAAAATCTATTGTTCGTTTTTGCACACAGACACTATTGCAGAGGAGATATTTTTTGTAATTTAATGTTTATTGCTTTTGCTTACCCCGTTGGCTTATTCAACCATTTATATGCAGGGGTTGTATATTAACTATTCAAACAGTTAATGATTTCATACACATCACTAAATACATTCAAATCGATTTGTTAAAACTTGCAAGTACCTGATCGCAGTGGATTCAATGATGTCAATAATAATATTGACAAAGGTGCTCAAATGATACTCATTCTTTTCACTCGATGTTTCTTTCCTCTGATGTACTAAAAACTGGTTGATAAAAATATTTTATTTTAAGTTCGAGGCTCTTTTAACAACAACAAAAAAACTTTTTGGGTGGCCCATGGACCATTGATTTGGATCTTAGTAAGTCGATGAAAACAAAGGATTTCAAATACTATGGAAATTTGTGGCAGACATTATAAATGCCATCAACGGATATCGGGATCGCCTACCACTTTGTTTTATTTGATTAAAGTATGCTTAAGCTAAACTGACATAAAGCAATATGGTATTTGCTTCTATGTGTATTACTCTCAGACAAAAATATTTTTTAAAGACACTATTAAGTTTTGTTCATATAACTATTTGTACTAAATTGCAAAGCCTATACATAACATAATATCCATTAAAAATCTAAAATAGATAAATTTCCCAATTTTATTTTAATAAATTAAACTTTAATTATCTTATATTTAAATTGTTTACACATACACTACTATTACATCAAATGCTATGTCACCTTGTATTATTTATAAAGTATGTCTAAGCTACACTCTCACTCAGTACGCTTTTTGCTTCCATATGAATTTCCCCAGGATAATTCTCCCCCTTTAGTAGGGGGGGGGGATAAATGGCCTAAAAATGAAAAAAATGGAAAATGATTACGCCCACTTCAGTGATGGTGCATTGGGTCATTGAGAGATTATTGTATTGGAAGTTGGTACCTATCATGAAATAAACCCCCCACCCCACTCAAAAAACTAAATCGGACATGATTTTTGCCCTTTTTTCTCCCTTTTATCATTAAAAAATAAATAATATCTTAAGAGAACACTTTGGTTCACCTGTCAGATGCTGCAATGTTCTAATGTGATAATGTACATTTACATAATGAATCAATGCTCATCTGATGAAGTATTTGACCAGGATACAGTGCCAAGTACTAGAAGCATTAGGGCAGCTCTACAGCAAATTGAGGCCCAAAGTCTGTGTCTAGTTGTGGAAAAGCTTGAGGAGGAGAAGGAGAAAGGTAAAATGATCACACATGCATCGGACAGCACCACAAAGAAAGGTGTAGGCCAGTTCATGGTACAAGGGCTGCATGTGGGTCAAGATAGCCCATTTCCTCTGCCTATCTTATCAATTCACAGAGAGACCACTGAGGACATAGCAATGCAAGTGGATATGGGGTTCGAAATACTGGCGTCGGTCAGAGGAGTCAGTGTGGAGGATGTTTATAAACTTGTAGATGCACATATGACTGACAGCACAGAGCACAACAAAGGCTTTTCAAAACTGTTGGCAGAGATGTACAACCTGGAAACACCAGCAGGGCAGATCTTTTGTGGCACCCACACTACACTGGGCTTCAGCAGTGCCATGAATAAAGTGATGCGGTTGGTGGAGGCCGATATGAAGATGGAGCAAGTGCTACAGAGTTTCATGGTGGACCTGGATGTAGACAGCAAGAATGCCAGTGTGGCTGGACAGGCACTGGACATGTGCCTCAAGTTGGTGGCTCCTGAGTATTCCCACAAACCCTGGAACCGCTACAGGGAATTCCTCCTCTTCCTTGAGCAAAGGCAGGTATCCAGTGTGCTGTTTTCCTACAAAGACAGCAGGTTTGGATGTCTCTCCAGGGCAGCAGCAGTCCTAATATACCACTTTAACCATCTGACAGAGTTCCTGAGCCAGAACCCTCACATAAACAACCGCCTGGCCTGCCTCGTCAGAGAAGTGATGGAGCTTCCCTATCTCAAAGTGGTCCTTGTGGCGTTCGCCTGCCTGGGTGTACACTTGGTGGAGCCCTTCTATGCCAGAACCATAGAGAAAGATGCTACCCATACTCAGCTCAGGGAGTTCTACAAAGGACTGCATACAGGCTTGGGGCAGCCAATCAGCGACAACTACACAACGTTCACAACACCTGAGTATCCTGTAGTGTCTGACAAGCTTTTCAGTAGCGTAAAGAAGACTTACACGGAAGAGGTCCTGAACTCAGTGTCAGACGTGGCTGCCGAACACTTGGATGAAGTGAAGAAGCTGACAGATCTCATGCTACCCCATCTGAAGACTGTCCTGGCCAGGCAGAGGAGGGACTATGGGATAGATGAGGAGACCTTCCCAATGGACTACCCTGTCAGTGAACAGGCTAGTAACATTGATGGCACCCCTGTGCACAACATTGGAATGGAGAGACAATGTGGCAAAGTGGATTACAGACTGAAGAAGCTAGGCACACTGAATGCAGTGAGTAGGTCAATCATTTTACAAAAGAGCCAGGAGCTGAGGAATGGACAGGTTCCATCCTTCAGAGGATTCAAGGCAGCAGCCCAGGCGAAAAGAGAGGTCGAGCTCAACTGGACTGAACGCATGAAGGAAAAATTTGAGAGAGGGGCAGAAGAAAAGCAGGAAATGGCGCAAAGAAAGGAGAGGAGGAGATTAAACATGCTGGACACACTGAAATCCTTTGGTGGTCCCTTCACTGACAGTGGAGAAGTTGAAAAGTTCCTTGTGGATGAAAGTCTGAACAACAATGCAAAGCAGCAGAGAATGAAGGTTGAGGTTCAGTTTGCCAGAGAAAGCACCACACTTCTGCCTAAAGTCGATCCTATCTTCAGAATCCAGGTGACACTGCCCAGTGGGAAGAGGAGGATGAAAACAGCACAGGAGTTTGGAGATGCTCTCATGGCGTACCTAGGCAAGAGGAGTGACCGAACCACACTGGAATATGCAAAATTCCAAGAAAGTCTTGAAAGGCTAAGAGAAATATAAGATGCTACTTAAAACTGTTCAAGTTCAAAGTTCAAGTTCTTTCCATGTCTATGTGATGATTAAACTGTTTTGTATTTGAAATAAAAAAATGCAAATGAGTTCAGTGTTTTAGTCTTGGCAAACTGAGGGCTGAACAGCTTAAAAAAACGCTCATTTTGTGTTCTTTTTCTATTTTAAAGAGGGATGAAGGATTATTTTCAAGATACAGAGTCCCTTTGAGGTGTAACAGTAGTTCTATTATTAGTGTTTATTAAATATCAAATGGGTTTGAAAGCATTGTTTCAACACTATATAGGCAAACAGTAAGAATAGCATATGCATTCCAGGCGGAATTTGCAGAAAAGGCCATTTTTTGGTTCTTTTTTCATTTTCAAGGGGTGGGGGGTTATTTTCAAGATACAGAGTTAATTTTGGTGTCAAAGTTCTTGTATTTATAGTGTTAATCATATCCCAAATGGGCGTTGTGAAATTTTGAACTTGATGATTATCCCCCCCCCCTACCTAGCCTCAGTATAATCCCCTACAAGTATAAATAAAAATATTTTAAAATACTAAAATTTATCATGAAATTATTTATTTAGACACTTAAGCTGATACAAAACATAAGAAAAACATAAAACATGAAAATTATAAAATGAAATTTTTTCACAATTACATATATAAATATAATTTTAAATTATATTGTTGTAACATACATTGCTATCATGGCATTTACTGTTGCAAAGTAGCCCTGCTTTTTGCAAACACATCTTTTGGTTCTACAATAAGTTGAGTATGTACAATTGCACAATTTTGGGCGAGTTGAGGAAAATAGCTCTATCGCTGTCCATCTTCCGGGAGACTTGGGATGTCTGTGTTTTGGATCGGAAGGTCAGACCATTCGCATTCCCCCATTCTAGGACCATATTTATTGCTTGTTGCATAATATCCGTAAGAGTGTGGGGATCTTTTCCACTAATTAAGAGGAGGACGTCATCTGCATATCCTACCGCATAACGGCACTTCTTTAAATTTTCCAAATTCGGCTCAGAGCCTTATAAGTTCTTATAGGGCTCTGATTGGGCTGAGAGAACATTTTGAATATAGAGTTAGCTTAGCGAGCCAAAATAGCAGAGTTCTTTTATTATTATTATTTCAGTCTCAAGAGCCTTATACCAGTTATACCTCCCGTATAATCTCCTGTAATGGCTTAGAGACTAATGACGTCAAGGTTTTAGCCGGTTTGGCCTAGACTTCAAACTTGTTGGAGATCCCTCGATCCCTTCTTCCTCCATCCCTCCTTCTATCTTCCCGGGACTCCGGGATAAATGCCTTGGACACCAAGAAACGAGTCTCCTCCCTCCCTCCCTCCCATTAAGAGACACATTAAGACTGACTATGTATATATGTATGTTTATTAACTTATAATTCTCTCAAATTTGGGCGAGTTGAGGAAAATAGCCATTTCTCAATTTCCAGGAGGACTTGGAGGGGTGTAGGATTTTAAATTTTCAAAAAATTTTTGGGGCGTCGAGGAAAAAGGATTATTTGAGGAGGAGGCAGCAGGGGTTGTCCCGGAAATGGCGCCGTCCAGGTTTTATGGACGTTCTTCACGTGTCGCTTGAGGTTCCCCTTGGAGCTGAGGGTCTTTGGCAGAAGGAGCAGAGCCAGTCCTTCTTACCATCCCCGTGAATGTCCTTCACGTGTCTCTTGAGATTCCCCTGGTGGAGAGGACCTTGGAGCAATAGACGCACCTCCACTCGTCGGACGAAGATGAAGACTTTCCGCCGCCCGGTGGACGTTCTTGATGTGGGCTTTTGGTTACCTTTGAAGAATAAAGAATAAAGCTGTAGAAACAAGCGGACTGTATACTCTTAAGAAGGAAAAATACCGACAACCCTTTGTGATAATAACACCCAAGAATAATGAAGTCAAATTATTACCTTAAAGAAATAATAGACGACAAACAGATAGTAAAGGTAAAAGTTAAGTTTATTAACAAAAGTCTTAAACAACTCAAACCCAACTATCAGACTGACTGAAGAGGGTGTGTAATCTCTATTTATATAGAAACGGACAAGCAAAAAGAAGGAGAACAATAATTAAAAACAATGAATAAAAACAATCAGGAGTACTTTCCTCTTGCGTTGCTCCGTGGAGATGTACAATAATAAAAAACAAAGAATAAAACAATCAGGAGTTTTCTTCTTGCGCTGCTCCGTGGAGATGTACAATAATCAAAAACAATCAGGAGTATTCTCTTGCGCTGCTCCGTGGAGATGTACAATAATCAAACAAAGAATAAAAACAATCAGGAGTACTTTCCTCTTGCTTTGCTCTGTGGAAATGTACAATAATAAAACCAAAGATTCTTGGCGTCGCTCTGTGAAATGTACAAGCTCAAACTCGTACATTAATGAATAAAATGCTAACATGGGATGTATTAACTGAAATGCCATTTTATATGATATATTTGCTGCAACAAACGGAAATGATATTAAAATGGTATATTTATCTCGACAAACAGAAACTCCATTAAAATGATGCATTTGCCGCGACAAAAGCAATAGTGGCAAGGGAAACTGGGTCCTTGACATTTCCACGTACCTCTGATATGATTTTTTAGAAATTTTGATGCATGGTGTTCATCATCTGAATTTTGATCTGTATAGTAATCCTGGTCCGAGGGTTCCATACTTTGTTGCTGTAGATCTTTCTTCGATAGTGTTTTGATTTCAACTAACTTTATTTCTCATGAGGGATTTAACATTACACTTTTATAATTAACTCTAATTTTACCATTTTACAACTTATTAATTCAATAAATCCTCACAGTTGCTCACATCAAAAATAACCATTTGAACACGCAAAACTCGTGGTATCTTTTGGTTTCCACACTACGAGATTGCGCGCACTGCAAAATATGCGAGATTAATCTTATAGCTTAAATACTTGTAAGATTTTCTTTTTTATACCGTCTGAATTGGCTTTCACCGTGTGAATGCGGCTAATAGCAATAAACACAATTACAATAATGATGAGGAGTATTATCATCATCATATTATTATAATTATTATAATTATTAATATTATAATTGTTATCATTATTATTATTATTACCAACCCCCCGCCATTTCATAATGTATAAACTTAAGTTCCGAAATATTTTTTTTCACGTCTGGCAGAAAACATAAACAAATAACTTTTACTGTATATAACATCTCTACTCAAATTATCATTAGTGCATCGTACTCTTACAAAAAATGGCTTCAATTAATTAAAAAAGAAAAAAAGACAGTGTGCAGTTGCTGTTTGTCCTTCATTGGATCCCAATGCTCACAAGTACATATTGTACCACTCGTTTCCAATCAACATCAAACAGAGAAAAGCTTGGACCATCGCATGCAAAAGAGGAGATTCGACATTTCAGCCTGCATCATCCTTTATGTGTAGTCTGCACTTCACTCAAGAAGACTATGAAACTATTTTTAGATGCTATGAGGAAATGTGAACAAAAGGATTGATAGGAACGACAACCTTGTAAAAAGAGTTTCTAAATCAATGTCTAAGGTGCCGTCAGTTCCATTGGAGGCTCTTAATAAATTTGCTCAAATTCGTGTATTTCTCCAAATAAAATTTGAAAAAAACGTCTTCAAGAGCAAAAAGCTAGACATAGAAAAAGTTTAAGAGAGAAGCGAAAAATGAAACAGTGGATTAATTAAATGCCCCAATAAATTATTAACTTTTTCCTAAATATGTATTTCTAATAATATTTATATAACATATGATTATAAACAGTATTTTGTTTGTATTAATTCAAATTATATACTTTTTTCTAAATATGTCTTTGTAATAATATATGATTATAAATAGTATTTTTTATAATTTATTTTGTTGTTTTTTATGTGCTTTAACATATAATGATTGAAGAGTTTGCTTTTTCATGAAATATTTTGGATAATTTCAGCAACTTTAAATCATCAAAAATGTATGATTACTCACAAAATTTAATATTTTTCCATTTTCTAATATAATTGTGATAATTTATTCTTCTATTATCTAATTAAAGGCTAAATTCGATTATATTTAACATATTTTACTTATACAATATACCCTCTTTTGCCATATGTGACGTCATGCTCATTAGGTAGGTTGCGTGGCGGTGTATTTTTTTTACTTTCATTCGTTAAAATGGCTCTACCTTACTTTTAACTACCTTGATTATTACTATGATTATCATCATTATGACTTATTAAGTAAGCAAATATCATTCCCCAAAACCTGGGGGGATGATTGTACATGCCTTGTGAGGTGGGGGGAATGCATCCCCCTCATCCCCCCCGTTGTCTACGCCCCTGCTCCTTATCAATGCATTATTCTTTTTTTGGACTTGAATTATAAAGGAAAAAAAGCATCTGTGATGTCATCGGCTTAATCTTTAGTTCGGTGACGTCACATACCTTAATTCAAAACGTCCTCACACTTTGTAAACAAATAATTTTCCTGAAATATTTTGTAAATATGACTCCAAGCCTCCCTCAGTCTGAAACCGATAGTGACTCCGGGTCCTCCATGCTTTGCTAAATCTTGGAGTCTCATTGAACCCAAGGTATATAGAAAGTAGAGTAGAGTAGGTCACTCTCAAACATAAACAAAATGTGACATCACTGGAAGGATTGTTTACCAGGGTTTTCAAAGGTATGCTATTATTTAATAACACGAAACTTCGATCACTGATATTTGAAATAGTGTTGATTACGTTATTTACTTAAAAAAGAAAATATATATTTACTCTATATTATTTCAAATTATATTCCATTTTCATTAAAAATGGTTGAGCAAGAATTGAAGTTGGGATTTTTTTAACTTCAACAAATGTGTTTCAAGGAAAAATTATATGTCGAAAATAAAGAATGGACATAGGATCATCCAGTTAATTATTTGGTGACGTCACATTGCTCTGTTTCATCAACCAGCTATAGGCAGTGCCCAAGAATATTTTTATTGTGGGTCCCAAGGAATGATTCCAGGTTTCTTGATGTGGATGGGACTGAGGTCTCATGTGGACGTGAATGTCATCCATCAATGATCATAGAAGAAGCCGCCTTCTTAGGCAAAGCGGCAGATTCTCCGATGAATGAGTCATCAACTAAGCCCGCCCTCGTTTGATGGAGTGAGACTCGACAGACTCCCGACCGAGACCCTGGCTTTGAATACATGACTCTTAATCCGTTTTTTTGTAAAAGCGATTAGTTGTTTCATTTAACTCTGAGAATATGCCTATTTAACACCTATCAATGAGATAGTAATCTAAGTCAAGTCTGTTTCTCAGAAAAAGGTACGTTTTGATAGAATAAGGATAATTATTATTATGTTTCTTTTCATGATTGTTTTGTATATATTTTATTAGTATGGAGCCCCGTTAACGGATATGATGTAGTGCAGTCCAAGAAACGCATCCTAATGCTTAGCTCTGCGTTCACTAAGACTGAGTTAGAGCATCTCGCCCTCAGAAGTTGATTCGCATAAGGACCAGCCTTGGGTTATGGATATGCCCAACAGTCCCACCATTAGTATAACATTGGTAATTAATTTCATATAACATGAAGTATTTTTATAGCTGGTGCTAGGCCTCCAGGCGAGTGGGTGCCTACGGCCACAGCATTATACATGATTCATATGTTTGAACCTTGCATCAAACAATAAAGTTTTTGAAGCTTATGATGATGGAGACGTCGTATAGAAAGAAGTTTTATGATATGAGTATTTTTCAACAAAAAAAAGTATAGGGAAATTTTTATATTATCCAGTAAATTCGGATTAAGTTCCTCTCCCTATAACTACAAATATATACATATGTATTTATTTTACTTATTTTCCCCTTTTCTTACTTAAAAAAACCTCTATCGTCTCATTAAAAAAAAGGGGGCACAGATACTTAGCAACGTGCAGCGAGGCAAATATGAAGCTAAAGACTTATGCACTAAAAAGTTTAAGGAAATTATATATATCTTGTATTACATATATTTACTTCTAATGAAATAACGCCAACTTAAAAAAGCCTCCTATGTGAGCTAAGAGGCAAATGCTCTTCTCCGTAAGACCTTCTTCATGATTTGGAGGGAAAATCAACATTATAAACATTGCGCGGGAAACTATTTTCATGATGTTATCGTATTCATGAGTACATGTCAAATATTTTTATTCATAGAGCTTCTCCCTTCTCTTTCTTTTTACTTCGGAGCGCGTCCACTTGTGCTTCCTGTGAGAAAAGGGGGAAGAGTTTGAAGTATTCAAACTGGTTGATAAGATTGGTGAACCCAACATAGAGATATTAAGATATAGAGAGCTGATTGGATCCTTCAGAAAAATACGTCATTGCGACCGTAAAAAACTTCTTAAAAGATATACAGTAAACCCTCGATATAAAGAACTTAAGTTCGTTATATCTGAGGCTTGTTCGGCTAGCTCCAGGAGGTTCGTTGTATCCGAAGTTCGTTATACAGAGGGGCGTTATATCGAGGGCTTACTGTAGAGAGTTTATTCTCTTCATCATTCATAGATTCTGTCTCTAAGATCAGCTTACGATGACGTCGTAGAAATTACTTTGTTTATTTTGCACACACAGAAACATTAGAACGCTGTTTCTATGCCATTGAAGGGAATCAGCTCTCTATATATCTTTATATCTCTATGGATGCGATTAGTTTTCAAAAAAAGGAGAGGGGAAAAATATATATTATCCAGTAAATCCTGATTAAGTTCTTCTCCTTATAACTACAAATATGTATAAATGTAGTTTTTTTTTCTTTTTTCCCCTTCTTACTTAAAAATAACTTTGTGCTAACGTAAATACATACATTTATCGTCTCTTTTTAAAAAAGTGGACAAAGATACTTAGCAAGACGCCATGTTTGAAAACAAAGATAAATTAAAAGGAATAAAATATAAAACAAAGAGAAAGAATGAAGAGGCAGTGACATATCAACATAAAGTACAAAGTACTCATGAGAGAGAGACAGACGCCATGTTTGAAAACAAAGATACAAGAGAGATTGATATATCATTAACAAAGGACCGAGTACTTTTCCTTTTCTTTCCCCACAACGGTGTTGATGAGAAAATAATAAAAAGGTAAAGAACTACAGAACTATATTAGTTGAATGATTTTTACAGTCAGACTCAAAAAAGATGATCAATGATTCAAATGTCAACAATGTCTTGTAATAAGAGTCTTGCCAATATCTTTATAATCTCAAATTATAAATAATATAGATAAATATGTCAACAGTGATAGTATTTATATGTTTAATGTATTATCGCAGTGCCCTTCCGTCAATTCCATCATGTTTATGACGGGGATCATAAACATGGTGACCTTTCATCAATTTTCTTTATTTATTTAAAATATTTTCAATAAAAATACTCCTGAACATGCTTGAAGGCTTAATATATTCCAGGGCCATATGTTGCTTACATAAATATAAATAAAAGATCATGACAATATTAAGATACATTTTTTCTTTAAATATTCACTTCATAAAATGATGTATTATATAAAAAGCTCCCATATCGTTTGAAGCCTTATTATATGCATTAGCATTTATAGATAGACCTTCAATAACATCAATACATAATATTTTTTGCGACAGTAATGACAAAAATATCCAAGATGATTAAGTTATTTTAAGGTAAGACCTTCTTCATGATTTGGAGGGAAAATCGACATTTCCAACTTTGCACTGTAAACCATTTTCATGATGTTATCGTATTCATGAGTACATGTCAAATATTTTTATTCATAGAGCTTCTCACTTCTCTTTCTTCATACTTCGGAGCACGTTCAGCTGTGTCTCCTGTGAGAAAAGGGGGATGACTTTGAAGTATTGAAACTGGTTAATAAGATTGGTGAACCCAAGGTTGGGGCAATACAAAAACAAACATTTAGCAGTGTGACTACTCAATGACGTCACTGGAGAACGATTATATCTATATATTATTTATCATCTCTCTCTATATCTATATAATATATATATATATCTATATAATATATATATATATATATATATTATATATATATATATATATTATATATTATATATATATATATGTGTGTGTGTGTTTAAATAAATTAATAATATAAATATATGAACATATAAATTATATAAAATATATATATTCGTTCTCCAGTGACGTCATTGAGTAGTTATACTGCTAGGAGTACATGTTATTTTGTATTGCCCAGACCTTATTATACATACCTTGGGTGAACCGTGGTGTTAATTTATGACGTCATATGGTGCCGGATATTTTTTTTGCGAGGGCATCATTTTGTATTTCATAATTTAAATACCAATTATGCAGTAAAAGGTCTCCCTAGAGGTTACATTAAATTCATAATTTAGAGCACCCCCTAGGGAGCAAAAAAGAACTAACATTATAGCCAACTCCTATGCTATATATATGTAGCATATGTACTTATGAAATAATGCTTACCAATAAAACTTTTGTGTTTTTCATCCAATTTAAAAATTTCTTCACATTTGCATTATTCTCTCCAATTGGGAACAACTATATAAACAAATTAAAAATTTAAAAAAATGCCAAAAACCATGGGGTACCCCCTTAAGTTTTTTGAAAAAATCAATTTTTTGGGTTTTCTGAAAAAATATATGAAACACTTGAGAATGATTTATTTATAGTTTGTTGTCAGACTTCTTAAGTTCCTTCTTATGAACTCAAGTTGAAATCTTTGAGTTACCAGGAGCGGAGAAAAAACCACTTGTCCGTTTTGACAGTTTTTATGCCAAAACTCAAAAATTCTCAACCAAAATTAATTAAAAAAAACGAACTTATTAGAAATGCCAACTCTATAGATACTATTTTTAACCTGATGCGATCAACCCAACAGACAACCCAAAAAAGGCCTACCAAAATTTAGGATTTCAAAAATATTCCGTTTCGTCCATGAAGTAGGACGTAATATTCAATCCCGGATTTGAGGGTCTTAACGACCTCGGATTCGGATACTGAAAAAATCAAAGTCTCTCGCTTTGGGAAGCTGAATATGATTGTGCAAAATATATAGCGAAAACTTGCAAATTAAAAAAATCCGGATCCCGGCCCAAATATGTCCCGGAGGCCGGACATTGACTTAACCAACCTAGGCTTATTTTGCAAGGCCTTTATTTCGTATGTTTTGTTTTGAACTTTTTTTTCGTTTTAAAAAGTCGCTCCAGAGGTTTTCTTGAATTTCCCGACAGGCCGGTCCGGTTTCCGGAAAATTTCTTTGGGACCCGATTGTAACCCTATGTGATGTACTTTTAGAGTAGCTTTTTTTCGAAATGGGAAAGAATCAAAGTTAAGGAAATGTCATAATCGGGTCCGGGAGTGTCTGGATCCGGATTTTTTTCCGGATCCAGGTTCTTTGGGCAGAGATGCAGATAACTTTTAGTTTGCGTTCTGTCTCTAAAACATCTCACTTACGAACTATGGACAACCAAGTTTTCCAAGCCTTTTTTGAGGCCTTTGCAAGGCCGCTAGGCCTTAGTTTTATATTACAAAAGATGCCTACGGCTAAAGTCCACAAAAAATATTAATTACATCCCGAGCCTCCTAACCCTCAAAATCCATCAAAACCGCAAACCCTCTCACAGACACAAATCTGGTCTGATCAGAATCTAACCTAGCCCAAGACATCACAGGGTCAAGATGCATCTGTGTGCCAAATTTCAGTCTTAGATTCTGTAGTTTTGGCGTCTATAGAGGACGGACGGACGGACGGACAAAACTCCAATTATAATATAGATATATTT
>CP045892.1:17558409-17577134 GCA_013387185.1 Caligus rogercresseyi
TTCCCGGCGTCGCGTAGTCATCAACTACGAACTCCCCGATACCGCCCGACAATTAACGTCCACCGCATTGGTCGGACCGCCCGTGCCGGTCGTGAGGGAGAGGCGATTGCGTTTTGTTCCGCCGAGGAAGTCGACCTGTGGGCAGATCGCGAAGGTGTCATGAAGATGTCCATCCCCGTGGCCTCCGGCACGCGCCCGAGGCGGTGGAGGCCGAGAAGCCCCAGCGGCGGGACCGTCGTCGCCGCGGGCGGCGGTGGTGGCGGTCGTCCCCATGGCGGTGGCGGCGGAAGGGCAACCGCAAGCCTCGGGCGCGGCGGTCCCGGTGGCAAAGCGCGCAAGCCGCGCAGTGCCCCGCCGCTCCAAAGCAGCCTAGTCCGGCCTGTCTTTCGAAAAAACCGTAGGCGGCGAGCCCCAGAAGGATCGCCGCCGCGAAGATCGCGAACCAACGCGCCATAAGCGGCTTCTGCCCCCATGGATCGGCTCAGACCAGCATACCTCGGGCAGAGGCGGAACAGATCATGCCCGCGCCACCCATCCCGAACAGGTTCATCAGGCTCACCCGCGCCCGGTCAGGTGTTGCGGCAGAAACTCGCGTCCGTGAGCCATGCTCACCGGATAGGAGGCGCCGCAGTGCCGATGGCCACGAAGATCACCACGGCAATCGGAAGCTCGCGGGTGGAAGCACAGGAAACGACAGCACAGCCCCGGCGACGGAGTGCGTGCCAGAAGGATGCCGCCCGCTTGGGTTCCCGTATCTGTCGCCAGGCCATAGACGAAATTGGCCGCAACCTGGCAAGACCATGGCAAGCGTGGCGAAACCCACCTGTTGCAGCGTGGCGTCAACGCTTCGTCACATAGGGGCTGATCACACTCCCCTGATCCCCCCGTGGCGCGTAGCAGATGAACATGCCCACATAGATCGGCCAGAGCCGCGCGAATGCGTAGAAGCTCTGCGAAACTGCCCCTTGCCTCCCCCTCGGCTTGGCGGGATCGCGGACAAAGGCGGAAGATGCCGAGAGCAATGGCCAGCGTGAACGCGGCAGTGCCCCAGACGGTTTCCCGCCACCCGAAGCTATCGACAGCCAGGCCAGCGGGGGGCGGCGGACAGCAGTTGCCGAGGGAACTGAAGCCGATGGTGGCGGCCGCAAGCGCGCCGAAAACGGAACCGAATAGGTGCGCGCGAAGATGTAGTAGGTTGCGCCATCAGGACGGTCGAACAGCCGATGCCGATCAGCGCCATGGCCAGGATGATGCCGCCGGGCCTTGCGCCATGGCGAAGACGATACCGGCCGCCCGCTGCGCCAAGATAAAAAGGCTCGCGGCGGTGAAACGGGGCCGATGTTCAAGCGCCACCCCCACTTCAATTGCATCAGGGCAAAGGTCGCGAACCAAAGCCAGAAGCAGTGGCGAGATCGGCGGTGGTCGTCCCAGTTCCTGTTGCAGAAGGGCGCAAGCACAGCAAGGAAGGCCGGAAGAACTGGCTGAGACAAGGCAGTGATCAGAAAGCAAGGCCCGCTCGCATGGTGGCCCTTTCCCATTCCTAGCCCCTCCTCGGGAGCTCTACGCCCCCTCCTCGCAGCTGCAAGGGGGCGTGTTTCTGATTGTTTTTGTCAGGATAAGGGGTTGACGAGAGGCCTTGCCCGATCAAAAAGCTTTCTGAGTATTTAGTCAGGAACTAAACGGAGCCTTCCATGGACCCGCACTTTGCCCTCCCTTGGCGCCCTTCTGCTTGCACTACAGTTGCCCTTTTTCCGCAGCCCTTTCTGCCCAGGCGCAAGAACTGAACCTCTATTCCTCGCGCCATTACGAGACGGAGAACGCCTGTACTCGGACTTCACCGACCTGACCGCATCACCATCAACCGCATCGAAGGCAACGCTGACGAGCTAATCGCGCGCATGTCGGCTGAGGGTGCGAATTTCCCCCGCCGATGTGTTCCTGACCGTCGATACCTCGCGCCTCAACGGGCCGCCGATATGGGCGTTTTGCAGCCCCTGGAGAACGAACTATGGCCGAGCGTATTCCGGCCAACCTGCGCGATGACTATAATCTGTGGTTCGGCTTCTCCCAGCGGGCGCGGATCATCTCTACGACATCGACCGCGTGTTGACCCCGCCGCCGACCTATGCTGGACGGCCATCCCGCCTACGAGGGGATGATCTGCATCCGGTCATCCACCAAACCTATACACAGACCCTTCTGGCCTCGATCATCGAAAACCACGGCGACGAGGCCGCGCGCGATTGGGCCGCTGGCATCGTCGCCAACATGGCGCGGGACCAGCAGGGTGGTGACACGGATCAGCTGCGCGGTCGGTGTCGGGCGAGTGCGATATCTCGGTCTCCAACACCTACTACATGGCCCGTGCGATTCGCCGCGATGTGGATGGGCTTTCGCGAGGATCGCCGCAGCATCGCTTGGGTGTTCCCGGATCAGGGCGGCACGGCGCCCACATAAACCTGTCGGTGGTGGCATTGCTGCAAATGCGCCCAATCTGGAAGCCCGCCGTGGCATTCATGGAGTACTCGCCAGCGATCAGCTCAGGAATACTTCAGCGCCGGCAACGACGAATATCCGGTGGTAGAGGGCTTGGCGATTGCACCCTCGGCGATGGAGCTTGGAGAGTTCGAGGCAGACGAGTCAGCCTTGCCGCCGTGGCCGGAAACCTGGGCCTGGCACAGCAGATCTTCAACGATGTCGGCTGGGAATAGGTGTAGTTACGGAAAAATTACGGAAAAGCTACAGAGATAATGCATCACTAAATGCGCCCTCCAGCGCAGCCCGAAAAGTGGAACCGGATGCGGGATCCCCTGTGCGGCACTAAGGGGCGGGCGCCTTTTGCGTTGCAGACGCTCGGTCCAGAGCATCACGGGAAGCAGCACCACAGATAGCGCGATGCACCAGACACCCTGGGCGATGCCCTGATCCGGTAGGTCACGCCCTGATCGATAAACCACCCTGTGATGCCCGCCCGATAGCGGTGGCAAAGACCATGATCGCCGTCGCGATGGAGCGGACAGAGCCCAAGTGGTTGGTCCCGAAAAACGTCGGCAGAAGCGTTCCCGCCAAGGCCCCCGCCATACCCTGTGTCACGCCCACCAACGCCAATGCTACGCGGCCAGCCAAAGGTGTTTCCGACGGGCCGATCAGGAACATGCCAAGGCCCATGGGGATCAGCGCAAAGGGCACCAGGACGCGCCGGGCCGAAACGGTTCCGCTGCCCAGCCCGCGACGAGGCCATGGTAACGGATGGCCGCGTGCGTAGCGGCATGTAGCTGGGGGCCATGGCGGTCAGAGTCCAGACCCTTCACCTCGGCCACATGAACGGCGTGGAAGAAGACGACGGACCAATGAAGACGGCGTCAGAAGCAGCGGCACGAAGGCATAGAACAGCGGGTGGGATAAGACTTCGCGCCCGCGTCCATGGTTTACCGACAGGCCCGCGCGCCTTGCCCTCCGTTTGATCCCTTGGGGGGCGCGGTCCTGGGCCAGAGCACATCAACGCGGGGATCAGAGCGAAGCGATGACTGCCGCCGCCACGCCCATGTGGCACGCCAGCCGATCGCGGCGATGATGAGGATGGTGATCAGCGGCAACAATGCCTCGCCCATCGGGTAGCCCAGGTTGGTGATCGCCAGGCGCGGCCTCCGCGTGGCGATGAACCATCGGCCATGGCTGTGGCTTTCATATGGGTCATCATGCCCTGGCCACAGAAGCGCAGCAGGAACACCGATAGCGAAGCAACAGACGGAAGAGCTGACCGCCATCACGACACAAGCGCGCCGCGAAAACACTGGTGACAATCAACGCGAGGCGCGACAAGGGCACCGTATCCGCGCGGCCTCCGAACAGGATCAGCGGCAGGCGGAAGAGACGGTAGCAACGGTGTAGAATGCCGCCCCATTGGCCGTCGGTCAGGCCGTAGACGGCCGTATCTCACCCGCGAAGATCGAGATGAAATAGGTCTGCCCGAACGAAGACCCCAGCCCAAGAAGAAGCCCGGTAGCGAGCCACCGGCATTCTCGGTTATGAAGTTCAAAAGAAGCGTACGCTCGATCACCCACCAAGCGCCGATGCCCGCGATCACAAGGGATGCAGGGATAACGATCGCGGTGCGATACCAGTCCTTTTCATGAACCAAACCCACCAAAGCGAAGGCGATGGCGATGACAGCCAGCTTCCACCAATTCAACGCCGATGAGGTTGAAACCGATCAACGCCTGCGCGAATGCGCCCGTGGCAATGCCGAAATCCCCCAGAACGCTGGCAAATCCAAGGCCATGCAGCAGGCCGAAACCGAATACGAAGATCGTGCGCCATTTGGCGCTGTGCCGATGCCCAGGACGTTTTCGACCGCGACATAGACAATGGAGGCAGCAATCAGCGGCTCCACGATGCTGCCCGAGACCGAAACAGTGCCCGTCGCGGCCAAGGCCAGTGTGATCGTATGGGGCAACCGGTGAACGCGGAAACCTGCATCAGCAGAGGGCGCATCTGGTGGAAAAGAGGAACAGGCCCAGCACGAACAGGATATGATCAAGCCCTTGGGAATGATGTGATCGAAACCCGAAACCACGTAACGCACGAAGACCTGCATCCCGGTTTCGGTCAGATCTCTGCGCGGGGAAGTTCAGGCGTCAGCTCTCCGCCATCAAGGAAGCCCTCATATGCGTCCATCACCGCCGCCAACCTGGCGGGGCACAAAGGTGCCGAATTGTGGGGACAGGCCCTTGGACGCCTGCATCACCCTCGGCAACGCGCCCCCACGGTCAGCAGGGAAATCGCGGGGCAGTTCTGGGTCACCCACGTCAGGGATTTCGACCGAAATGATTTCGGGCGTCAGGCGTTCCCCCCCACTTCGATCAGAATCCAGTGGCGATGCGGTCCCAGGCAGCGCGTAATTCGGCCTCCAATTCGCAGGCTCCATCGCGCGCAGTCGGTCGTAGGTTGCTGCCTCCGGCGCATCATCGGTATCGCCCACGACACTTAGGTCGATCCGGCGATCAACGCTTCCAGCGTGGTGCGCAAGGATAGGGTGACGGCGCTTTCGCCTCCTCGACATCCCGCGATCGTCGGGCGGATCTCATGCGCTTGCAGCTGGCAAAACCGTGAAGACCAGCGCCATTGACAGTGCGGCGCGGCGAAGCATGGTTAAAGCAACCATTTGAAGGACCCTCTTGATGAAGCCGTTAACATAATCGCATTATTTGCGGCTCTGATCGTGACAGACAAGGCCACCGCCCATGAATTTTGGATTGATCCGCAAGATTTTACTGTCGAGGTTGGTGAGCCGCTTCAGGCGGATTTGCGCGTGGGGCAAGAGTTTTCCGGCGCCGCGATGAGCTTTCTGCCGCGAAATTCGACCTCTTCACCGTGATGAATAGCGGTGAAACCCACACGGCCGAGGGGCGCTTTGGGCGATATTCCTGCGCTGAACATGGCGGACCTGGAGGAGGGCTGGCCGTCATTGTGCATCAGACACCGCCAACCAGATCACCTGGTCTGAATGGGAGCGTTCCTGAACTTCGCCATCCACAAGGATCTGGCGACGTCACGGCAATGCATGAGGCCCGCGGCCTGAACCAGGAGGACGTGACCGAGGATTACATCCGCTATGCCAAATCGCTTGTCGCCGTGGGTGAGGGCGCCGGTGCCGATACCCGCGTTGGCATGGTCACAGAGCTGGTGATTTGGCCAATCCCTACACCGACGAACTGTCCGTGATGCCGTTGCAGCTGTGGTACGATGATGCGTTCAGCCCGATTATCAGGTAGAGTTGTTTCGCCCGGGATGCCGACGGCGAGGTCACAATCACCCTCCATCGCACCGATGCCGATGGTGTCGTCATGCTGCCGGTAAACCCGGAATGACCTATATGGCGACGCCGTGTTTCTTGGCGGTGGAGCCTTCAGAAAGCAGCAATGCCATCTGGGTTACGCATTGGGCGAACATGACGTTCTCTACGGCCCCGTGACGGCCCCATGGCAGATCGTTTCAGGCGGCGGGGTTAACGCCGCCCTACATCTTGCCCCCATCGGGCCAAGGCGCTACTCCACGCGGGGACGAAGGAGAGACCCATGGACAAGTTCACACAAGCTGACCGGCATCGCCGCCCCCATGCCCTGATCAACGTCGACACCGACATGATCATTCCCAAGCCATTCTGAAGACGATCAAACGCTCGGGCCTTGGCGTGAACCTGTTCGACGAGATGCGCTTTGACGATGACGGTAACGAAATCCCTGATTTCGTGTTGAACAAACCCGCCTACCGCGAAGCTCAGATCATGGTGGCAGGTGACAACTTCGGCTGCGGCTCTTCGCGCGAACACGCGCCCTGGGCATTGTTGGATTTCGGCATCCGCTGTGTGATCGCGCCGTCGTTTGCCGATATTTTCTACAACAATTGCTTCAAGAACGGCATCCTGCCCATCGTTCTGCCCCAGGAACAGGTTGATATGTTGATGGACGACGCCGAGCGGGGCGCCAATGCCGTCATCTCCGTCGACCTGGAAACCCAGACAATCACCGGCCCGACGGCGGTACGATCACGTTTGAAGTCGACGCCTTCCGCAAGCATTGCTTGATGAATGGCCTCGATGACATCGGTTTGACGATGGAAAAAGCCCCCTCGATCAAGGCGTTCGAGGCCGAGGAGCGCAGGCGTCGCCCTGGGTTTGAACGCTCACCTCGCCCTGTCACTGTGATGCAAAACTGTGACATCTCACCTCTTAAACGGCGTCCTTCATCCAAAGAGGCGCCGTTTTTCGTTGCGACGCCGGGGCAAATTGGGCACAAATGTGTCAAAATAATGCTCGCAATGGGGGCAGTGGAACCAATTCGCATGAAATTGGACCTTCGCGCCACGAAGGGGTCAGAAGACAAAATAAAGGTGTCGGCATGAACTGGCACCAAGTTTGAGGTAGATCGTAGTGTTCACAGATTGGTCGGCGCGCTTGTGCGGGCGATAATGATCGTTGGTCGTTAATTCTGACGCCGTCCCTGTTGATTCCGGGGACGAGCGCTGAGGGCGCACAGATGGCACCCTTGTGGCCCTGGCATTCGCCGTAATCATCCTGTTCGAATACGGCGCCAAATTCCCGGCCTGATCGAATTCCGCGACGCCCCGCTTTCAATCGTATCCGGGTGATTGCAATGTTCCTGACCCTGTTCGGGCTTAGCGTGATCAGCGGCAGCACCCATGACGGCTCGACCCTGACGATGGTGATCTCGGCGCTCGGTTTCCTTGTGGGGCGTGCGTTGGACTTCCCCTACAGCCCCCTGGCGCGTGGTCATTGATCACCTGCCCGTGGGCGTGGACGTTACGACTGCGGCGCAAATTCAGGCGATGGCAGGCCTTGCCGTATTGATCACACTGCTGTCACTGTTTCTGTTCGCCGCCCTGTTGCGGTTAGAGCATTGGCCAAACCGGGGCACTGCCTTCAACGTGTGGGTCAATCTGCCCACTTTCGACCCAACGTCAGGCGTCAGTGTCGTCGGGCGATTGACCCGCGACGGTCGGGTTAACATTATCTTTGGATTTTGCGCGCCATTTGTTATTCCTGCAGTGTCCGTCATGGGCGCTAATCAGTTGCAGATCTCCGTCCTTGGATCGCCTCAAACAACGGTATGGGCCGTGACGATATGGATGTTTCTACCCCTCAGCCTGATCATGCGTGGGCAGGCGATGATACGGATCGCGCGGATGATCCGGGCGCGGCGCGCGCGGCTTGTGGCAGGCGTGGAAACCGATGCCTCTGGCTCGGTGCTGTCCTCCTCTACGGCCTGACAACGGCGGCTGCCGCCGACCCCATCCGCCTTGCCACCTTCACACCGATTGTCTGGCCGTGGCCCCGGCCTGATCCTGCGCGATATCTTGCGGCTTGAGGATGACGTCACCGCCACCATCGCGGTGATCGAGGCGCTTGGCCCCGATATCCTTGCATTGCAAGACATGGATTACGACGGCAACCAGCTGGCCCTTGCCGCGCTGGCAGAGGCTTTGGGCTACCCGCCTCACCTTGCCTTGCGGCCCAACACGGGCCTTTCTCACTGGCCTTGATCTGGATGGCGACAGGGCGCAGTGACGGCCCCCTCGATGCCCATGGCTACGGCGGTTCAACGGTCAGGGCGGCATGGCGCTTCTGTCGCGGTATCCCCTGGGGCAGGTGCAGGATTTTTCCGGCCTCTCTGGCGTGATCTTCCGGGTAGCGCCGCGCCAGATGTCACGCCCGCTAGAGCTTTGCCCGTCCTTAGGCTTCACACCGTCGGGGCCTGGGATGTGGAGGTTCTGACCCCGAACGGCCCGCTTCACATCCTGATGTCCCACGCCACAACCCCGGTTTTTGACGGCCCGAGGATCGCAACGGCCTGCGCAACAGCGATGAGGTCCGGTTCTGGCACCCTCTACCTGGACGACACGCCACCCGATCATTTCGCCTATATGGGCACCCTGAACGTGGACCCGGAACGGGGCGAAGGCCTGCATGGGCCTTTGCTTGACCTCCTGTCACATCCTGCCGTGCAAAATCCGGTGCCGGAAGGCCTAACGCCGATTGGGACGAGCCTTCGCCCGGCGATCTGAGGGTCGATTATCTGCTGCTTCCCGCAATCTATCGGTGACAGATGCGGGTATTTTCTGGCCAGCCGACGGGCCGATACTCGAGCGGTGGAAGAGGCCTCCGATCATCGCCTCGTCTGGGTTGATGTGGAATTCTAGAGCGTCCTCATAGCAGCGGTTTCATGGCCAGTCGTAGGGCCTCTTCCAGCGGTGTCGGGGTGAATTCCGGCACCCGCGCCGCCAGGGCGCTGCCGTCAACGCAATGTGGACGCCGCCAGATGTAGCGCATTTCCAGCAGGTTGTTTTGCCTCCTTCCAGAACGGTCGCGCGATCCGGATTGGCAGCCACTCATCGATTTTCGCCCCGCACAGGCCGCCCAATCGCCCGCGCGATGGCCTCGGCCATTTGGGCGCCGGAAAGGGTGAACCCTTCGAAGGTGAACTCGCTATACGCGGGCAATTCATCCATCCGCGCCAGCAATGCGCCCCTGCTTCGGCCACATCCGGCAGATAGGCCCAGGCGTGAGGCTGGTTCAGCGGGCCGGGATAGGTGAATTTCCCTTCCCCAGCTTTCGCCGCGATGATCCTGTCGAAACCAATTTCCGGAAGCCTCAATATCGATGTAATCCCCGGCCCTCAGGTTTGATCGTCTTCACGCCCGCATCGCGATAGGCGGCCTCCATTTCCGGCGGATCAGCCCAGGTGGTGCGCCGAGACATGCGGCGTTTCCGGCGACAGAACTGGCGGCAGGTCCTCTCCGTAGACGTAAAGATTGCCGGGGATCAGCACCGCCGCGCCCGAGGTCTTCGCCGCATCGATGACTGCCGGGTCAAGCCGGGCACCAGCCGGGCCCATTGCGAATAGGGCGGGTCCAGGCGTTCACGATCAGATCGACGCCCATGGCGGCTTCGGGCAGCGTGTCAGTCGCACGATCGAAGCGGCGAATTTCCCACCCGTGTCGGGCGAGGGCGTTGGCCATGTTTCGGCCAAAACGGCCGGTGGGGCCGAGGATCAGGGCAATACGGGGCATATGGATCTCCTTTGGTTTTTCAGACCCTCTCCATTCACAAACGCATTTATTTGTCATTTTCTGTTCCTCTGATATGCGTGGTTGCATGGATACGACCTTAGACTGGAGCCTACTGCGGGCCGTTCTGCAGTAGCTGAAACCGGGTCCCTTTCGGCGCGGCGGATCAACTGGCGCTGACGCAGCCCACCTTGGGGCGGCAGATCAAGGCGGCGAGCAAGTGCTTGGCCACCGCTGTTCACCCGCCACGCCCGCGGCCTGACGCCCACACCGTTCTGTGACACGCTACTGCCCGCCGCGCGTCAAATGAGCGATGCCGCGAAAACCGTAAGCGTCCTGGCTGCTGGCAATCGCCCGACACCTCCGGGCGGGTGCGCATCACCGCGCCTCTGTGTTTGTCACCGCCCATATCCTGCCGCAGATCCTTGCCAGATCCGCGAGGCGCACCCCAACATCGCGCTGGACGTCGTGGCGTCTGATGCGACCGACAACCTCCTGTTTCACGAGGCCGACATAGCGCTGCGCATGTATCGGCCTACACAGTTGACATGATCACCAAGCATCTGGGTGAGCTACCCCTTGGGCTATATGCGGCGGATCGCTACATCACGCGGCACGGCACGCCGCAAACCGCCGAAGCGCTGCGTGATCATCAGATGGTAGGCTATGACCGCAGCGACCTGATCCTGCGCGGGATGCGGGAAATGGGGATGGAGGTGACGCGCGACTGGTTCACCACCTGCACCGATGATCAGGTAGCCTATTGGAACTTTGTCGCCGCTGGTTGTGGCATTGGCATCGGCCAGACCGTCGTGGCGGATCGCACCCCCGGCCTGCGGCGTATCCTTCCCGACCTGCCCGTTCCGCCCCTGCCCGTCTGGCTCACTGCGCACCCCAGCTTGCGGCATCAGCCCCGTGTTGCCGCCGTCTGGACCGCCCTTGATCGCGCAATCACGCCCTGCTTTCTTGACGCGCCAAAGCGCCGCGCTACCGCATCGGCAACTCTTTCAGACAAGGACCAGACCCATGACCGACCGTTCCCTTCTTATCCTTCCCGGCGACGGCACGGCCCCGAGGTGATGGCCGAGGTGCGTAAGGTCATCGATTGGTTCGGCACGGCCCGTGGTATCGAGGTTGACGTGTCCGAGGATCTGGTCGGCGGTGCCGCCTATGACGCCCACGGTGTGCCGCTGGCTGACGCGACGATGGAGAAGGCGCAATCGGTTGATGCCGTGTGCTGGGGCCGTCGGTGGGCCTGCCTATGAACGACCTCGATTTCTCGGTGAAGCCGAGCGTGGCCTTCTGCGCCTGCGCAAGGAGATGGACCTTTACGCCAACCCCTCCGCCCGGCCCAGTGCTTTGATGCGCTTGCCGATTTCTCCAGCCTGAAGCGCGAGATTGTCTCGGGCCTCGACATCATGATTCTGTGCGGAACTGACCTCCGGCGTCTATTTCGGCGAGCCGCGCGGCATTCATGTCGAGGGTAATGAGCGCGTCGGCATCAACACCCAGCGCTATACGGAGGCGAGATCGCCCGCGCCGCCGGTCCGCGTTTGAACTGGCCGCCGCCGCAACAACAAGGTCTGCTCGATGGAGAAGGCAATGTGATGGAAAGCGGTATCCTCTGCGCGATGTGGTCAATGAGGTCCACGCAGCCGAATACGGCGATGTGAAGCTGTCGCACATGTACGCCGACAATGGCGCGATGCAGCTGGTCCGCGCGCCAAGCAGTTTGACGTGATCCTGACCGACAACCTGTTTGGCGATATCCTGAGTGATTGCGCCGCGATGCTGACCGGTCGTTGGGAATGTTGCCCTCCGCCTCGCTTGGTGCCCCGATGGAAAACGGCCGCCCCAAGGCGATGTATGAGCCTGTCCACGGCTCTGCCCCCGACATCACCGGTCAGGCAAGGCCAACCCCATCGCCTGTATCCTCAGCTTCGCCAGGCGCTGCGCTATTCCTTCGATCTGGGGATGAGCTACGCGGCTGGAGAAGGCGGTTGAATCATCGTTTTCTGGCCGATGGTGCCCGCACGGCGGATCTGATGGGGCCAGAGGACGGCACGCCGATCTCTACCTCTGAAATGGGCGACGCGATCATCGCCAAACTGGCGGCGTAACCCCCCTCGCCTATGACATGCGGCATGGCAATCTTGGGTATTGCACCTAAAGGAGATTGCCATGTTCCGCCTGCTTTTTCGCTTTGCCTATCGACCACCGCCGTCCACGCCGATGGCTTTGCCGTGGGCGACACCTTTGAAGACCCACTTCAGATCGCCCAGAGGCGCTTGGGGCGTTCTCTTACGGCGAAAAGGCCGCCCCCGATTGACGTTGAAGTTAGCCTCGATTTCTTCGGCAGATGACCATCCTCGTGGCGGAAACGGGCTATGCCGACGATTCCGTAAACGGTGAGCGCCTGCAATATATGTGCTAAACAGCAAGACGGTGTCTGGGCCTGAACCATGCATCGGCAGTCCTGTGCCGGCGCGGGATCAATACCGTCACGTGGCAGACGGACCTCTGCTCGTAACCCTGCCTTAACCATGCGCGATGTAGACTGCCCTCGCATAGCGGAATGCAGAACCGTCCCTTGCGTGCCATGGCGGCGCTGGTATCGCTATGGCACACATCATATTTGCTGGATCATTCCTGTGACCCCTTCTCGAACCTGCGCGGCGCGCTTCTTGGGCTATGGCCTTCGGGATCTTCTCGACCCACGATATCATCGTGAAGTACCTGGGCGGCACTATTCGCGTTTCAGATCGTGTTCTCTCGGTGCTGTTCGGCTTTTCCCATCGTCACGTTCCTTTTGTTTGAGACGAGACGCGGCCAAACTGCGGCCCAAGCATCCCTGGTGGATCGCGCGCGCACGGCGGCCTCCGCACCATGGCATCTGTGTTCTACCCTTCACGGTGCTGACCGCTGGCACAGGTCTATGCGATCATCTTCGCGGCCCCCCTGCTGATCACGATCCTGGCATCCCGATGTTGGGCGAAACGGTGGGCTGGCGGCGCGGCCTTGCGGTGGCGATTGGATTGGTTGGCGTGGTCGTGGTGCTGCTGCAACCGGGCGGGACCGAGCTGTCACTTGGCCACGGCGCGCGCTACTGGCGGCGGTGGGCGGCGCGATGGGCTCTCGATCATGCGCAAAATCGGGCGCGAGAACGCTCAGTCGTCATGCTGCTTTATCCGATGGTTGCCAACTTCGTGCTGATGGGCGCGGCGATGCCGTTCAACTATCAACCGATGCCCGGCACGGACCTTGCCGCCGTCGCGGTGATCGCGGCCCTTGCCCTGATGGCCAGCGCCCTGCCTGATCTTCGCCTACCGCGCGGCCCCGCGATCATGGTGGCGCCGATGCAGTATTCGCAAATCCTCTGGGCAGCGGTCTTCGGCTACTTCCTGTTTGATGAGGGGATGGATACTCCAACCCTGATCGGTCCGCCATCATCATCGCCTCGGGCCTTTACATCGTCCTGCGAGAGGAACGCAGCGGCACCTCTGCCACCACGCCCGTCCTGCGCACCCGCACCCCGTGGGCACGCCCAGTGGTCTTCGCGTCGCCCCCTTCCTGTCGTCCGAGCGGCGCGGTCCCACCCTCGCCACCACGCTGACTCTCTTGCCAAGCCCCCGCACCGCCGCTATCCCACGCGGCACGGCGGGCTGTGGCGCAGCCTGGTAGCGCACCTGCTTCGGGAGCAGGGGGTCGGAGGTTCGAATCTCTCAGCCCGACCAACCACCCCTGCGAGGAGCGCCCTAAAGGGCACGAGGAGGGGCTGGATCACGGCAAATAGCGTGTCTCCCTTGCAATTCGCAGCAATCCGACAAAAACACCAAGATTATGCGCACCGCTTTTGCATCCCCTTCTCCCCTCCGGCTTGTTACCCTCGCCGGCTTGCCGCTGCGATGTGCCTCTTTTGCCCATGTGCCGCCGTTGCCATTGCCGCCCTTTCCGGCGGGTTCGAGACTTTCCAAAGCCTCTCAATTCCGTCCTCCCGCGCTATGCGGCACTAACGGCGCTTCTGATCCTGCTGTCGGGACCGGCACCTGCATCATCGGGACCGGGCCGCTTGGCTGGTTACCGCCACCCGCTTCCCGGGTCGCCGCATTCTGGAGAAGTCGCCCTCGCCCTGCCCCTCGCCTTCCGGCTCTGTCCTTGCCTACTCCTATCGGATTTCCGTGACCATCCGGGCTGGGTTCAAACCTCTCTCTCTCGCGATTTCACGGGGTGGGGGCCCAGCGTGACTACTGGTTCCCGGAAATCCGGTCTCTCGGCGGGGCCGCCCTGATGCTGACCCTTGTACTTTATCCCTATGTTTACCTGCTGACCCGAGCCGCCTTCCTGCCAGCAAAGCGCGACGTGCCTATATCGCCGGGCGCACCCTTGGCGCCAGGCCCCTGGAGCGCGTTTTTCCGCGTTTCCCTCCTCTGCCGATTGCGCGGCCTGCCATTGCCGGTGGTGTGTTGCTTGCGCTGATGGAGACTCCTCGCCGATTTCGGCACCGTGTCCTATTTCGTGCGTGCAGACCTTTGCCACGGGCATCTATCAAGCGTGGTTTCGTTCTTTGATCGCGGTGGCGCCGCGCAACTGGCCCTGTGCCTGCTGATCGTCGCGCTCGTCATCGCGGCGCTGGAGCGTCGCCAGCGCCTGTGATCAGCGCCAGCATGGTGCGGGCCGCCGATTCGAGGCGATGCAGGCGTCGAACTTTCGCGTTGGATGACGCACAGGCGCGATCGCCTTTTGCAGCCTTCCTGTTTTCCTTGGATTCGTGCTGCCCGTCGGCCTCTCCTCGGCCTTGGGTGGGATAGCTTTGATACGCTTCTGACCGACGCTACCTGCGTTTCCTGCGCAACTCGCTGATCCTGGCGTCTATCGCCAGCCGTGTTTACGGTCGCCGCTGCCGTCATCTGGGTTTCACGCCAGCCTGCATCCGACCCGCGCCGCCAGGCCGCGCATCCGCGTGGCGGGGCCTTGGGTACGCGGTTCCCGGCGGTTCATCGCCGTCGGTCTTCTTGTGCCCTTCGCGGCCTTTGACAATGCGCTGGATGCATTCAGGAGGCGCGCTTTGGTATCGATACGGCCTTCTGATCACCGGGTCCATCGGTTTGCTAGTCGCCGCCTATGGCGTCCGTCTTCATGGCCGCCGCCTTAGTGCCTATGATGCGGGTTTTGAGTACGATTAACCCAACGTGACGCCGTCGCCGCACCCTTGGCCGCACCCCAGCCGATTTGGCGGGTGTTCACCTGCCGATTCTGCGCCCGTCGATCCTGACCGGGCTTCTGATCGTTTTCGTCGACGTGATGAAAGAGCTTCCCGCAACGCTGATCATGCGACCGTTCAACTTCGATACGCTGGCCGTGCAGGCCCATCGCTCTGCCGCCGATGAACGGTTGGGCGAGGCCGCGGGGCCCGTCACTGGTGATCGCAGCCGTGGGTCTTTTGCCGGTGGTGTGATCCTGTGCCTCAGCCTTGGCCGCGAACGGACCGGGCGGCGGTTCGTGCCGATACGGCCAGGCGTAGGGCGGGGTTCACCCCCGCCGCTGGCCAGTCGGCGAATAATCCCGCCTTACATCAGCTCCCGCACGTCCGTCAGGCGGCCCGTGATCGCGGCCGCCGCTGCCATCGCAGGTGACATCAGGTGTGTGCGTCCGCGCGGCCTTGACGACCCGCAAAGTGCGGTCGACGTGGCGGCGCAACGCTCTCCCGGCGACAGTTTGGTCGGGTTCATCGCCAGGCCATAGAGCAGCCCGCAAGGCGCCACTCAAACGGCTCCTTGAAGATGTCCGCCAAACCCTCTTCCTCGGCCTGCCCCAGCACCAAGGCCTGATCACCGGAACGATCATCGCCGTTTCACAGAGACTTGCTTCCCTTCAGGATCTCGGCCGCGGCGCGCAGATCTTCGATCCGGCCATTGTACAAGAGCCGATGAAGACCGTGTCGATCTCGATTGGTCCAAACGGCGTGCCCGGTGTCAGCGCCATATAGTCAAGCGAGCGTTGCGCGCGTGACCTTGCCGCCTTCAAGCTGTCCGCTGCGGGGACCGTGGGCGTGATCGGCAACACATCCTCGGGCGAGGTTGCCCCAAGTCACGACGGGGTGCGATATCTTCGCCCCGGATGGTGATCACCTCATCCCATGCCGCATCGTCATCGCTGTAGAGCGTCTTCCACCACGCCAGCGCGGCCTCCCCACTGGGGCCTTTCGGGGGTGGGGGCGGCCCATGCAGTATTCAAACGTCTTCTCATCGGGGGCAATGATGCCCGCCCGCGCGCCACCTTCGATCGCCATGTTGCAGACGTCATGCGCCCTTCCATGGACAGTCGCGAATGGCCTCGCCGCAATACTCGATCACATAGCCGTGCCGCCAGCCGTCACGGTCACGCCGATCACCGTCAGCGTGATGTCCTTGGCGGTGACGCCGGGGGCCAGCTGCCGGTGATTTTCCACCTTCATGTCTTGGACTTCTTCTGGATCAGCGTTTGCGTCGCCAGAACGTGTTCACTTCGCTGGTCCCGATGCCATGCGCCAACGCGCCGACGCGCCGTGGGTTGCCGTGTGGCATCCGCCGCACACCACGGTCATGCGGGCAGGGTCCAGCCCTGTTCCGGGCCCGACGATATGCACGATGCCCTGGCGGACGTCGGACACGGGATAATAGTGGATGCCGAAATCCTTGGCGTTCTTGTCAGGCCGCGACCTGAATGGCGCTGTCCTCGGTCATGTTCTTGGATCATCGCGGCCTTCCGTCGTGGGCACGTTATGATCCGGCACGGCGATGGTCTTGTCGGGCGCATGCCGCCACGGCCCGCCATGCGCAGCCCCTCGAATGCCTGGGGGGAGGTCACGTCGTGGACCAGATGGCGGTCAATATGAGAGAGGCACGTGCCGTCCTCGGCCTCATTGGCCAAATGCGCGTCCAGATTTTGTCGTAGAGTGTTTTGCCGGTCATGGGCGGGGATCCTGTCGGAATAGAATGTGGGTCTGGTCGATATCGTCAGGCGGCGCGGTGTCAAAGCCCTGAAACCCTCATCTGCGCGCCAAAAAAGCGTTCACGCAGGCGCGCGCGGTCGCCATATCAAAAAGCTGATCATGCGCCGGAATTACACGCGCGCTGACCACTGTTGCCAAGGTGACGCTTGCTAGCGCGCTGCCCCGCGGCTAGGCTGTTGCCTGAGCAGGTAAGGACCCAAATGGACCCCGAAGAAATTCCAGAAGAGATTGTCGATGCCGAAGCAGAAGCGATCGATACAGCCATTGGCGAAATTTCGGGTCTGCTCGGCCAGATAGAGGACGTTTTGCCTCTCTCCTGCGGCCATGGAATGCCTATCAGGTTGGCATTATGTTGCGCTTCTTGGGCCGCGTGGCTGATGAAAGCACGTTCTTGGGCCTCATATCCTTCTTGGATGGCTTCCCGTGAAGGTTGGCCCACGTGGCGGATGCGCATTCTGGCCATCATCCACCGCCGCCTGTTCATCATCTCTTCGTGATCCGTATCGGATCGTCGTGCTGGAATGCGCGAGGTTGCCTGGCCGTCTCACTCGTTCCTCCTGACAATCGTGGCCCGAACTCTCTTCCGCCTGGCTGTTCGTCGTGTTCGTCACCCGCCTAATCCGGTCCGCGTTCCTGCGGGGGGATCGTCCGCTATGGCGCGTGGATTTTCGTCACACTCGTAATCCTGAACCTGACGGACGAGCCTTCGGCAATCCTTGATTCCGTGGGTTTCGACCTTGGCGACACGCGGCTTTCGTTGCTGACCGTGGTGCAGGCATTCTGTGGTCACCGCCCTGAGCATCCTTGCCCGCTTCCTGACCGGGACCGCGACCAATCGGGTGGAGAAAAACGAAGAGATGTCGCCCGACATGCGGGTGCTGGCGATCAAGTTTCTGCAAGTCACCTTCCTACCATCGCGATTTATTTGGGCCTTCGGCTGACCGGGATCGATCTGACGGCCTTGCGGTTTTGTCGGTGCGATTGGTGTGGGCCTTGGTTTCGGCTTGCAGAAAGTCGTCTCTAACCTGGTGTCTGGGGTCATTATCCTGCTGGATAAGTCGATCACACCGGGGATGTCATCAGTCTTGGTGAAACGTTCGGCTGGATCAACTCGCTTGGCGCGCGATACGTCAGCGTTGTGACGCGGGACGGCAAGGAGTACCTGATTCCGAACGAAGCCCTGATCACAATCAGGTGGTTAACTGGTCCCTTCCAAACGATTTTGTGCGGCCGATATCTACTTCGGCCCGGACTTACGCGGACGATCCTCATATCGTCCGCAAACTAGCGATTGAGGCGGCGCAGGGCGTGGACCGCGTGCTGTCCATCGCCCGCCGTTTGCCACATCGTGGGTTTTGGTCCGATTCATCGGTGGACTACATCTTACGCTTCTGGATCAAGGACCCGACGGGGGGGCTGACCAACATTCGCGGCACAACGTTTTCTGGCGCTTTGGGACACGTTCCACGACCACAATATCTCGATCCCGTTCCCGCAAGAGAAGTCACAATGTTGGACAAACCAGCGGATCAGAGCCGAACCCAAGACGTGGGAACCAGTTTCTGAAGCAATTTTCGCGATTGGAAAGCTGCCGCCTGTTCAAAGGTCTTTGAGGTCGCCAGCATCTTCGGGTCCAGCTTCAAATCAATGATATGCGGCCGCCTTTCAGCGCTGCCGTGTATGCGTCCTGCGAATTGCGCGTTCTCGGTAATCACATGGCCCGTCCCGCCATAGGCCCGTGCAAGGGCGCCCAGCGTAGTCGGGGTTGAACAATCCGTGCCGGACACGCGCCCCGGATAGTTCTTTTCTGATGCATCCGGATCGTGCCGTAGCGCCCGTTATTGGCCACGATCACAATGATATCGGCCGCCGTGCTGACGCGCGGTGGACAGTCCTGGATCGTCACTGCAAACAGCCATCGCCGCAAGGCAGACAACCAGGCTGATCCGGGTGTTGCAACTGGCGGATACGGCGGCCGGAAGCCCATACCCATGGAGACTGACGTCGGCGCAATTGTGTGCCGTATTGCCGGAACCTGTAATAGCGATGCAGAATGCCGTGTAGTTTCCAGCACCATTGTCACGATCGTATCCGGGCTTGCATTGTCACGCAGCCAGCAATGATCTGCTCCAGCTGGACCGCCCCGGGG
>CP045892.1:17577234-17611260 GCA_013387185.1 Caligus rogercresseyi
TCCGTGATCAAATCCTCATTCGGTATACAGGTATCCTTGCCATCGCGGGTCAGCACCGAGGCATAGCGCGCGCCCAGCGTTTGGATCCAGCCAAAGGTTTCGCCAAGGCTCAATCACATCCCCCGGCTTGATCGATTTATCCAGCAGAATGATCACACCTGACACAAGGTTCGAAATCACCTTTTGCAAACCAAAACCAAGGCAACACCAATCGCACCCGTCAGGATCGCAAGCCCGACAGATCAAGCCAACCGAATTGATTGCCCAAAAGAACGCAATGCCATAAAGCGTGATCTGCACCGCCTTAACGGCCAGCACTTGCATCGACGGGCTGATATCCTCATTCCGCCGGATCGTGGTGGCGGTGGTGGTCGACACCAGACGCGCCAGCGTGAAACAGCACACCGATCAGGATCATCGCAGAAATCAGCGTCAGAACCGACACACGGAACTCGCCCAGATGGATGCTAAACCATCAAGAAACGCCGACACTTCGTCGATCACATTCAGGTTAATACAGAGTGACGTAAATCCACAGGCCCCAGCGCACCATGCGCCGCATCGGCTTGTTGCGTACAAACCGCACGGCGAAACCAATCGCAATCCATGCCACGGCTAAGGTACCCGCCAGCCCGATCAGATAGGACCGCGACGGCACGTCACGCTTTGCATAACCGCCCACAGCGCCCAGCGAACGCAGCAAAACCAGATCAAACCCCAGCCGTTTGCGCACCTGAACAATCATGCGCAGCTGCCAGGTTTTCCACCCTTCACGTCCGCGCCACCCAGTTCTGGCACCAACCGGCCAGACACATGATGCATACCATAGGCCAGAACGATCAGCCCAAGGATGATAAGAACCTGATACACCGCCAACCCGGCACCGTCAGCGACACCGCAAAATTCATCGCAGAGGTCCACAGCCCCTCAAGGCTTTGAAGCATATTCATTCCGCTATTCGCTTGCTGTTCCATGCCCGAATCTTTGCATGTGCACCAAAAGGGGGCAAGCAACATCAGGTCGTAGCGATAAACCACCCCTGCGAGGGGTGGCTTTGACCTATAGTACCCCCGCATGAAACGCCTGTTTGATATGGACGACCGCGCCCGCTTGCGCGAACGCTTTTTCGGAGCGACCATCGGTGTTGGCGCGACTACCTGTCGCCTGAATTCTATTCCACCCACCAAAAACCACCGAACAATTGAAAAGGAGAGGACCACATGTCCCCCAAAACGCGTATGATAAAATCTGGGATGCCCACGTCGCGCACGAGGCCGACGACGGCACTTGCCTGCTGTATATCGACCGCCACCTTGTGCACGAGGTCACCAGCCCGCAAGCCTTTGAAGGGTTGGAGACAGACAGGCCGCACCGTGCGCGCAACGGATAAAACCATCGCCGTGCCGGACCACACACGTGCCAACCACGCTGGGACCGTGCGGATGCTTCCACGATGACCGAAAGACAGCCGTATCCAAGTGGCCGCCCCTTGATAAGAACGCCAGGATTTTGGCATTCACTACTACCCCGTGTCCGACGTGCGCAAGGCATCGTGCATATCGTTGGCCCCGAACAGGTTTGGACATTGCCCGCATGACCGTTGTCTGTGGCGATCCCACACCGCGACCCCACCGGGCGCATTTGGGGCGCGCTGGCCCACGGCATCGGCACCTCCGAGGTTGAGCACGTTCTGGCCACCCAAACGCTGATCCAGAAGAAATCCAAAAACATGAAGGTCGAGATCACCGGCAAACTTGCCACAGGTTGACCGCCAAAGACATCACCATGGCCGTGATCGGCAAAACCGGCACCCGCTGGCGGCACAGGTTTCGTATCGAATACTGCGGCGAAGCGATCCGCGATCTGTCCATGGAAGGGCGCATGACCGTCTGCAACATGGCGATTGAGGGCGGCGCACGCGCTGGCCTGATCGCACCGGATCAAAAAACCTATGATTACTGCATGGGCCGCCCGCACGCTCCAAAGGCGCACAATGGGGAAGCGGCGCTGACATGGTGGAAAACGCTATTTTCCGATGGACGACGCCGCATGGGATGAAATCATCACCATCAAAGGCGAAGACATCGCACCGCTCGTCACATGGGGCACATCCCCCAGAAGACGTGCTGCAAATCACATCCAACGTACCAAGCGCGGATGATTTTGAAGGCGGCAAAGTCGGCGCAGCGCAACACGCTCGCTCGATTATATGGGTCTGACGGCTGGCACGCCCTGGCTGACGTTGAAATCGACACTGTATTCATCGGGTCCTGCACCAACGGGCGGATCGAAGATTTGCGCGCCGCCGCTGAAATCCTCAAAGGCAAAAAGATCACGGACGGCATCCGCGCGATGGTTGTTCCGGGGTCGGCCTTGTACGCGCCCAAGCCGAAGAAGAAGGGGGCTGGCACAGATTTTCCTCGATGCGGGTTTTGAATGGCGCCTTGCGGGCTGCTCCATGTGTCTGGCGATGAACCCCGACAATTGGGCCCGGGCGAACGATGCGCTGCCACATCAAACCGCAACTTGAAGGTCGTCAAGGCCGTGGCGGTCGAACGCCCCACTGATGTCTCGGGCATGGCGGCAGCGGCGGCAATCACGGGTCGGCTGACCGATGTTCGCGAGCTGATGTAAAAGCGCCATGAAACGTCGTCATTCCTTTCATTGCTTGGTGCCGCCTCTGTCACTCCTGTCCTGCTGCCTTTGGCGCGCAGGGATCGGTGGCGGCTGCGGCTGGCTATAACCGTTACATGTACGGGCTGGCAGTGTTTCACGCCCGCCACCGTGCCACTGTTTTCGGCTACTGACCTGAGGCGCCGCCCTGCGCGTGTCAGCGGTTCAGGCCAACGCGATGATGGGGGAAATGTCGGCAACTGGCGTGCTGTCCAATGCCACAGGCGCCGCGCGCGTCGCGACATCGGTGAACACACGACAGCCATATGTCCGCAAGGCCCTTCGCGAGATCGCGGATTGGGTCGACAAAACAGATGAAAACGGGGACGCAGGCGTTGATTGCCCGCGATGCTGCACGCGGCGGTGTACGGATCGTGCACAAGCTGTGCACAGGTCGTGCCACCCCGACAACACAACACCGGACACTATATCTAGTGGTCCGAAATTAGGAGTTCATTAATGCAAAAATTTGACACACTCACCGGCATCGCCGCTCCGATGCCTTTGATCAACATCGACACCGATATGATCATTCCCAAACAGTTCCTGAAAACGATCAAACGGTCGGGCCTTGGCGTGAACCTGTTTGACGAGATGCGCTATAACGATGATCGCAACGAGATTCCGACATTTGTGCTGAATCAGGATGCCTACCGCGAGGCACAGATCATCGTGGCCGGCGATAACTTTGGCTGCGGGTCGTCACGTGAGCACGCGCCATGGGCGATTGCCGATTTTGGGCATCACCTGCGTGATTGCCCCCAGCTTTGCCGACATCTTCTATGGTAATGCTTAAAAAACGGTATCTTGCCCATCGCCTGCCCCCAAGAGCAGATCGACGTGCTGATGAAAGACGCCGAAAAGGTGCCAACGCCCGCATGACCATCGACCTTGATGCACAGACCGTCACAACATCGGATGGTGAAGTATTCAACTTTGAAGTTGATGCGTTCAAAAAGCATTGCCTGATGCAAGGTCTGGACGACATTGGCCTGACCATGGAAAAGGTCACGCAATTGATACGTTCGAACAACGGCCAGTGCGCAGCGCCCCTGGGTGTAAGTACTTGTAAACATTAGACTGCAAAAAGGGCTGCACCACGCAGCCCTTTTTGATTGCGACCGGCACACACCCGCAAAGGTTGTGAATAGTGCTTGATGCACTCTCAACCACACATATGTACCTATCTGCCATCATCTCGCCTCAAAAATGATGCAAGAACGCACCACCCCCGCCCTCAAAGCGCCCTGTCTGTTAAGTAAATTTTAACCACGACTTGAGCGCCTGTCTTAAACAAGGCACAAATGGGGCGAGAATGAGGCAACCGCCGAAAGGTGGGCATCAAGTTGGGACAAGTCTGCGGCACGTATCGCAGCTGGCCAGTTTGAAAGGGATCGAGAATTGATGACACGTATACCAGGCGCCACTGCGCGCGGATTATTGGTGGCTTTGCTATTGGCAACGCCCGCTTTGGACGCTGCCCAACGTGGCAGACGACAGCTCGCAAATTGTGCTTGTCATGGCGATGCTTGCCGCCTTCCTGACTTTGCCGAATACAACACAAAAATCACCCCAGCATTGTCGAATTTCGTGATGCCCGCTCCGTTCAACCGCCTGCGGTTTGTCGCGCTATTCAGCTGTGTCTTTATGCTAAGTCTGATCTGCAAAGGCCGTACAGACCCCACGGCTGTCACCAGCGCACTAACGTCTATCGGCCTGATTATCGGTAACGCAATCGACTTCCCTATTCGCCTGTGCGCATGGTTGTTCTGATGCTGCCTGCTGACGCTGATGAAACCGTGATCTCTGCGGTGCGCACATCAGCGGGGCTAAGTTATCTGGTGTCTTTGGTCGCAATGACCGCGTTTCTATTCTTGGTCCGCGTACTGAATTGGCCTGCACACAAAGGTGCCTTTAACGTCTGGATCAACCTACATTGTTTGACCCGACTGCTGGTGGTGATGTGTTGCTGCGCCTGCGCCGCGATGCCCGTATCAACATCGCGCTGGGGTTCTTATTGCCCTTCGTGATCCCTGCGGTGGTCAAGGCTGCCGCGATCTGATAGACCCGATCACACTACAGAACCCGCAAACCCTTATCTGGACAATGAGCGCATGGGCCTTCCTTCCTGCAGTATTCTGATGCGCGGTATTGCGATGGGCAAAATCGCGGACATGATCGAGAGAGAACGCCGCCGCACTACGCGACTGCCCGGCAGAAGACGGCACATTCCAAATCGCCTGATATGTGTGTTGCTGATGTGCTTGGGTGGCCCTGTCTGGGCTGACACCCTGCGCATCGCCACCTACAATACCGAACTTTCCCGCAAGGGGCCGGGCCTGCTGTTGCGCGATATTGTGCGCGGCAAGGACAAACAGATCGCCGCTGTCCAAGACGTGATCCGCCACAATGATCCCGATATTCTGGTGATCCAGGGGTTTGACTATGACTGACAGGCGCCGCCCTGTCTGCGTTTGCAGCATCCTTGGCCTATCCGCACCATTTTGCGTTATTGCCCAACACCGGCATGGCCACAGGGTTGGACGGACGGGAATGGGCGGCTGGGCGAAGCGCGCGATGCCCAAGGCTACGGCGCGTTTTCGGGCCAAGGTGGTATGGCGATCCTGTCGCGTTATCCTATCGCTGTGGACCAAGTTCAGGATTTCTCCGCCCTGTTGTGGCAAGGTTTTGATGGTGCCTTGTTGCCAAAGCTAAATGGGGGTCCGTTCCCAAGTTCCGAGGCATTGGCCGCGCAACGTCTGTCAACAACGGGCCACTGGATCGTTCCGATCGCAACACCCACCGGCATTATCAATGTCCTTGCTTTCACGCCAGCCCTCCGGTTTTTGACGGACCAGAAGACCGTAACGGCAAACGCAACATGATGAAATCATGCTGTGGGTGCAGGTTTTAAACGATCAGCTTGGCACCATGAACGGGGATTTTGTGATTGCAGGTGACGCCAATCTTGATACCGGTTGACGGCCAAGGGATCAAATCCGCGATCCGCACGTTGCTGGCCCCCCCGCGCCTGCGCGATCCGATGCCCGACAACCCTGACACCGTGGACTGGACAGACCCTGTGCCCGGCGATCTGCGTGTGGATTATGTCCTGCCCAGTACAAGCCTGACAGTCACAGGCAGCGGTATCTATTGGCCTACAACTCCCGGTCCGGCGCTGGACACAGTGACAACTGCCTCGCGTCATCGCCTTGTCTGGGTCGATATCGCACGCTGAACCACCGCTGCAAACTTGACCCTGCCCCCCCACAGGCTAGGCCCCATCCGAACCCATTTTGATCGGAGCCTACATCATGTCCAACCCATCCTTGCTCATTCTGGCCGGCGACGGCATCGGCCCTGAGGTCATGGATCAAGTCAAACGCATCATCACGTGGTTGGCGACAAGCGTGACCTGCTATCGACGTCCGAAGACCTTGTGGTGGTGCCGCATATGACGCGCATGGACCACCCGTTGCATGACGACACAATGGCCCGCGCCCAAGAAGTAGACGCAGTTCTGTTGGGCGCAGTTGGCGGTCCAAAATACGACGATCTGGATTTTTCGGTGAAGCCCGAGCGCGGCCTGCTGCGCCTGCGCAAGGAAATGGACCTGTACGCCAACCTGCGCCCAGCGCAATGCTTTGACGCGCTGGCTGATTTTTCATCTTTGAAAAAGGAACTGGTGGCTGGTCTGGATATCCTGATCGTACGCGAACTGACCTCGGGTGTGTATTTGGCGAACCGCGCGGCATCCACATCGAGGACAACATGCGTGTTGGTGTGAAACACTCAGCGGTATACCGAAGCCGAATCGAACGCGGCGCACGCTCTGCCTTTGAAATGGCGATGAAGCGCAACAAGAAACTGTGTTCAATGGAAAAAGCCAACGTCATGGAAAGCGGCATCCTGTGGCGCGATGTTGTAACCGAAGTGCACGCAGATTACCCCGAGGTTGAGCTGTCACACATGTACGCCGACAACGGCGCGATGCAGCTGGTACGTGCGCCCAAACAGTTCGACGTGATCTACACCGACAACCTGTTTGGCGACATCCTGTCCGACTGCGCCGCGATGTTGACGGGATCGCTGGGTATGTTGCCATCTGCGTCCCTTGGCTCTCCTATGTCCAATGGCCGCCCCAAAGCAATGTACGAACCCGTACACGGGTCAGCCCCAGACATCACGGGCCAAGGCAAGGCAAACCCGATCGCCTGTACCCTTAGCTTTGCCATGGCGTTGCGCTATTCCTATGACCAAGGTGGACGAAGCCACGCGCCTTGAGGATGCCATCGAAAAAGTGCTGGCAGACGGTGTGCGCACAGCAGACCTGATGGGCCCCGAAGGCGGCACGCCTGTATCCACATCCGGTATGGGTGACGCGATTCTGGCCGCGCTGGACGCAAGCCTGTAATCCACAACAGAAAAGAGCCTCAACTCGCAGTGAGGCTCTGTTTAAGACATGTTCACTACTCAAACCGTTTTGGTCAGATGTCAAAGAACACCGTTTCATTTGCGCCTTGCAGATGCACATCAAAGCGGTAAATCACTTGCCCCTCGCGTACTGACCGTTGGCCAACAGCGTGGCGCGCCGGTTTTCCCATTCAATCACATTGATCACAGGATCAGCCGCATTGGCGTCTGTCTCGTCCTCGAAATAGATGCGTGTGTTCAAACCCACATTGATGCCACGCGCCACAATCCACAGATTGATATGCGGAGCCTGCACACTGCCTGAAACGCCCTGCGACGAACCCCGGTTTGATCGTATCAAGGCCCACTCACCGGTTTCAAAGTTTGTGATGACACGCCCGAAACCGCTAAATCCGTCTTCGACCTCAACCGCGCTTTCGGGGTGTGCATAGATGCCTTGGGCGTTGGCCTGCCATGCCTCTAGCAAAAACATCCTTGACCGGCGATCCGGCGCCATCGATCACCAACCTTCGATCCGTATGCGCTCACCTGCGGCGTTGGGGCCTGCGATGTCGCCCCCCAGTTCATGCTCGTAAATGTCAAAACCGGCGGCACCGGGGGCAAGCCGATATGCACAAAGGGCCCAGCGGTTTGGGATGGGGTTTCTTTTAGGTCTCAGACATCAATTCCCCTCCAGGCGGTTTTCAAACAGGGTCGAACGTCGCCCCCGCAACACCACGTCCAAACCTATAGGCGATGCTGTCCAACGGGATTGTTGCGTTCATATCCAGCTTGGCCGTCAGCTGATCAACAGCTGCCGGATCAGGAATAGTTTTCACAATCGGCATTTGGCAACCAGCGGGTCACCTTCGAAATACAACTGCGTGATCAGGCGTTGCGCGAATCCGGACCCAAGATCGACAGGTGGATATGCGCAGGACGCCAGCTGTTGATCCAGTTTGCGCCAGGGGTATGCGCCGGGCTTGACCGTGCGGAAGTATAGTACCCGTTTTCATCCGTAATCGTGCGCCCGCACCCGCCAAAGTTAGGGTCAATCGGGGCCAGATACGTATCTTTTGTGCCGGTATCGACCTCCGGCATTGGCCTGCCAGAACCTCGACCAGTGTATTTGGCACAGGGCGTGCGTTTTCATCCAGAAACACGGCCATGCACAATGATCCCTCGCCAATGGCGCTGTGCCCATCAGCGGCGTAGTTGTGCAGCAGGTCATTGTCTGTCGCGCAAATGTCCCCCATGTCCAAAGCGGGGGCCGGTTATTTCGCTAACCGTATTTTCAAGCGGATGAGCGCATATTTTGGCGACCGCGCGAACACTGGTTTTGTACTCGGGCGTCAATGCTGGCGGGTGCCATTCACGGTCGCGTTGGTAGTATTCTGCGGGGCTAGGCTTCATCGGTTTGCCTCCATTTCAGCGTAGGTTTGTTTGGCCAGTTTCAGCGCGTGATTGGCACGCGGCACGCCTGCGTAGATCGCCACATGTTGAAACGCCTC
This sequence comes from Caligus rogercresseyi, assembly GCA_013387185.1. NCBI lineage: Eukaryota > Metazoa > Arthropoda > Copepoda > Siphonostomatoida > Caligidae > Caligus > Caligus rogercresseyi. Next base: position 17,585,832 of record CP045892.1, read on the forward strand.
AAGCACGTCCTGTTTGGAGGCGCCGGTACGGCGGTGGCGCGGATGTGCATCGGGATCTCTCAAAATTGCCCAGCGCCGCAGCAGCGCCAGCGTCAACATCGACCGCTCGCGTGTACCGATCCCGTCAGAGGCCCAAACCGTGCCCCACGCCCCTTCGGTGATCAGTGTCTGAAACGGGTCGTCAAAATCGGATTTCTTTGCCTCTGCCGCATCCACATGTGCGTCCCCCAAAACAGCGCGGCGGGGTTTTTCATGCCTTGATCATATCGGTCGGTCATCGCAGGCCCTCTTTAGTAAGGTAATCCAACATAGTTTCGCGCCAGACGGCTTGCGCATCCGTGTTTTCCTGTAGGAACGCAACTTCAGCTTGCTGCATCTTAAAGTCAAATTCGGACTGGCCAGGAAAGCGTGCAACAGGCTGGTCATCCACCAGCTGAAACGCTCGGCCTTCCAGACCCTTGCGAGGGCTTTGGCCGAGTACCCGTCAATACCACCAGAGGAGCCATCGGCGTAAAATTGGATCAACGCCTGTGACAGATAATGCACATCGCTAGCAGCGGTGTTGAGCCTTTGGCACCGGTGGGTGGCACAATGTGTGCCGCATCGCCACACAGAAACAACCGCCCCCAACGCATCGGCTCGCTTACAAATGAGCGCAGCGGCGCGATGGATTTTTCGATCGAAGGGCCAGTGGACCAGATTGTCTGCGTGCTCTTCGGGTATCCGGCGTTTCAAGGCCTCCCAGAATGCGGCGTCGCTCCAGTCTTGGGGTTTGTCGGACAGGTCACATTGCACGTAGTAACGACTAAGGTTTGCATTGCGCATCGAACACAGTGCGAAACCGATGTCAGAGCTGGCGTAGATAAGTTCGTCATGCACTGGTGGGGTTTCGGACAAGATTCCAAGCCAGCCAAAAGGATAGACCTTTTCATATTCGCGGCGCGTGGCCTGTGGAATCGTCTGGCGACTGACACCGTGAAACCCGTCACAGCCCTCCACGTAATCGCAGTCCAGCCGTTGCTGGGTTCCGTTCACATTGTACGTCACAAACGGCGCATCTGTGTCAGCATCATTGATTTGCACCCCTTCGACATTAAAAATAATTTTGCCATTCATCGCCTCGCGGGCGGCGTAAAGATCGCGGGTCACTTCGGTCTGGCCATAGACCATCACAGTGGCATCCGCGTGATCGCTAAAGTTGATACCGATCTGTTCTCCCCATAGGAAATGACTGTGCCGTGGTGAATGATACCTTCTTTGTCCATCCGCGCCGCCGCACCGGCAGCACGCATTTGATCAACCAGCCCGACCTCTAGAACACCGGCGCGGATACGGCCCAGAACATAGTCTTTGGTTTTACGCTCCAAAACACTGTATCGATGCCTTGCAGATGCAAAAGCTGGCTAAGCAACAGCCCTGAAGGACCACCACCAATAATTGCAACCTGTGTTCTCATCTTGGTGCCCTTCCTTTGCAAAAGTGAGCCATCGTGTGGAGGATGTAAATCACCACTTACAGCCTCGCGATCCGGGTCAGGCAGCGGCGTAAAACTTCTGCTTCTTCTTGGGTAAATTCTGCCATCATATTGGCGTCAAACCGCTGCGCTTCGCTAGATAGATCGGCGTAAGCCAACCGCCCTGCGCGGGTCAAACACAATGTTTCATGGCGACGGTCGTTTTCCTGCTGGGCACGGGTCAGGAACCGTTTGTCTTGCAAAGCGGCCACCGCACGACTGACCTTGGTTTTGTGTAAGCGCGCGCGCGCACAAATGTCTTTGGCGGTCATGTCACCATACCGGCCAAGGTGAAACAGCACCCGCCATTCGGTGCGCAGCATCCCGTATTTCATCTTATAAAAGTGTTGGAATTCCACACTTGTTTGCTCGGCGGCCTGTGCCAACAGATACGGTAAAAAATCTTTGAGGTCGAAAGAGACGAGTTTTGTCATCCGGCTTGTGTAAGGCTTGTTAGTTACAAAAACAACTAATATGTAGGACGGACGTTTTTTGGCCAAGCCTTGTTAAAGGTGGGCATCTTGAAAGGACACACCATGACCAAGGATGCAATTCCCAGCCGGATGCAGAGCGCGCGGCAACGCCTGTAGGCACGCACGCGGCTATATGCCCGGCTTTGGCAATGATTTTGAGACAGAGGCACTGCCGGGTGCGCTGCCCAAGGGATGAATTCACCCAAAAGGTGATTATGGGCTGTACGGCGAACAACTGTCTGGTACCGCATTCACGGCCCCCAGCCACCAAAACGAACGCACATGGTGTTACCGCATCCGCCCGTCGGTCAAGCACACGCACCGCTTTGAAAAATCGACTTGCCCTACTGGAAGTCCGCCCGAACGTCGATCCCGACTGGTGTCGTTGGGGGCCATACTCGCTGGGATCCGGTGCCGCACGACACGGGATGGCCAAACATGGCTGACCGGTATGCGCACAATGACCAACGGCAGGTGATGTGAACACTAGGTCGGCATGGCAAGCCACATCTATCTGGTCACAGAATCGATGGCGATGAGTATTTCTATTCCGCTGATTCAGAGTGCTGGTGGTCCCCCAGAAGGGCGCCTGCGCTTTTCAACCGAACTGGGTGTTGATCGATATGGACCCCATGAAATCGCGATCCTGCCCCGCGGATTGGTCTACCGCGTAGAAGTGCTTGACGGCCCCGTGCCGCGGCTTGTCTGCGAAAACTACGCGCCAGAAATTCGAATACACGGGCGTGGCCCAATCGGGGCCACACTGCATGGCAAACCGGCGTGATTTCAAAACACCTGTCGCGGCGTTCGAAGATCGCGAGGTGCCTTCAACCGTCACCGTCAAATGGGCGGGGCAATTTCACGAAACCAAGATCGGGCATTCCCCACTGGACGTGGTCGCTGGCACGGAACTAGCGCCTGTGAAATACGATCTGCGCACGTATTGCCCTGTCGGGTCAATCCTGTTGACCACCCTGATCCGTCCATCTTTACAGTGCCACCGCCGCATCCGCGTTGAAGGTACTGCAAACATTGATTTTGTGCTGTTCCGCGAACGCTGGATGGTGGCCGAGGATACGTTCCGTCCGCGCCGTGGTATCATAAGCACGTCATGTCCGAATTGATGGGCAACATCTATGGCATTTATGATGCAAAGCCCAAAGGGTTCATCCCCGGCGGAATGTCCCTGCACAAATGATGATCCACCATGGTCCGGATAAGAATGCGTTTGAGGGGGCGTCGAACGCGGACCTTCAGCCAGAAAAGCTCGACAAACACCTGTCGTTTATGTTCGAAACGCGGTTCCCCAGCACCTCACAGCATTTGCCGCAAATGAAGCCCCGATCAGGACGATTACATCGATTGCTGGGCGACATCGAAAAGAAATTCGACGGGACTCCGGTAAGAAATAGCCAATGGTGGGTTCAAACCCACCTTACCTGCACCACAAATTAGGACACCATATGCCACTGATGAAAAGCTGGGTTGCCTCAGCCAACACTGCCGACACTCCATTCCCGTTGAACAACTGCCTTACGGTGTGTTTCTGTGGGCGACACGACCCGCGCTGTGGCGTGGCGATTGGCGAGATGATTGTCGATATGGCCGCGCTAGAAGACGCCGGATTGATCGACATCGACGAGGATGGCGCATTGATCTGCCGTTCTGGAACGATGTGATGGAACTGGCGCAGACGTGTGGGCGACCTTGCGTGCGCGTTTGATCGAACTGTTGGCTGACGGTGCACCCGAACAGGCATTGGTCGAACCGATCTGATCAAACTAACGGACGCAACACTGCACATGCCGCTGCTGTTTCTGATACACAGACTTTTACGCAGGCCGCCAGCACGCTGCAAACATGGGCGCAATCCTGCGCGGATCACCCGATCTGCCCGCCAACTGGCTGCACATCCGATTGGTTATAACGGGCGCGCCGTCCTCTGTTGTGGGTCTGGCACCGACATTCACCGCCCCAACGGGCAAACCAAAGCACCGACGCTGACATGCCCAGCTTTGGCCCCACCAAACGGCTAGATATCGAACTGGAAATGGGCGCAATTGTCGGCACCCCGTCCAAGCTCGGCCAACCGATCCGTGGATCAAGCCGACGCAATGATCTTGGCTATGTGCTGCTCAACGACTGGTCCGCGCGCGATATTCAAGGTTGGGATACCAACCGCTCGGCCCTTCCAAGGCAAAGCATTCGGCACCTCGATTTCCCCTGGATTGTCACCGCCGCCGCGCTTGAGCCATTCCGGCACCCACGCGCCACGTGAAAAGAATGCTGCCCTACCTGAACGGCACCCTCGACGGGCTATACAACATCGAACTTCAGGTTCTGATGCAGCCGAAGGGGCCGCAAGCGCCACACTCTCACAACAACCAACTACCACCGCATGTACTATTCCGCAGCGAACAACTGTGCCCCACGCCATTGGCGGCTGCGCCATGAATGCAGGCGACTGCTCGGCCCCGGCGGCACCATCTCAGGGCCAGACAATCCGAATACGGATCATTGATGGAGTCTCGGCGGCAAGGGCGACCATAACCTGACCACGCTCGACACCGCGAAAACCACGAACACCACATCAACCAGAACATTCACGCAAGACAACGACAACGCTCACCTGCGCGGGGGCGGCAAAAGGCGACGGCTACCAAATCGGTTTGGCGTGACGCACCGGCAAAGTCCCCCCGCTGTGAAACACCCTAAGTCTGTCTGATCACAAAAAACTTCCCCGGAGGGGCCGCCTCTCCACCCAAAACAAGGACCACCAAAATGGCCAAAAGCAATCGCATCCCAAGGTGACATTCTGAGAGAAAATCACCTTTGATGAAAAATCGGCAAAGAAATGTGGCGTTCACCGCCGAGGGTGCCCAAACAGCGGGCGTCATCATCGGTGTGACGACAGCGTTATGATCGTCGAAGCAAAGGCAACCCCACGCCTTGCCAACAGGTCATCGAAAAAGGTGCGGTTACATAACCGACCAACCGATCAAGCCATGGTGGTCTAACTCACTACCACGCCGTGCGCGTGCTGGGGGCGTTGCCTATGGGGCCGAACAAATATCATGGCGCGAACCCGCCCGTGGCATGGTCATGGAGCGTGGCCAAGAGGACTGCGGACAGCGAATTCCAACAGCTTCCCCGCTGTTCGAAGGACACGGAACCATCCCGGCCTGACCTACCACACATGACGTTCGACAACGCGATGACGTTATCTAGGCATCGCCGCGTCGACCGATGCACGTAGGGCGCGCCCACACAGCAGGCGACATTGTCATCCACGTGCCTGACGAAACGTATGTTCACGGGCGACATCGTCGAAGACCATTCCGCTGCTATTGCGGGCGACGGATATTTCAACGAATGGGGCACACACGCTCGACAACATCGCGTCGTTTGACGTGGATGCCATGAGCCCGGGGTCGCGGCGACGCGCTGGTTGCAAAGCGCCGTAGAACGCGCCATGAAATCACGCGGACTTTGTCGACAGCACCTACGCCCTGCGGCCCGCGTAGCGGCCCGCAACGGATCGCTCAAAGACGCATGGGACCCGCGTGCGCGAATCCTGTGATCCGAAATTCAAAGACTACGCGATCTACGAACACTGCCTGCCCTTCAAAGTGATCGCGCGCCTACGACGAGGCCGCGGCATCGACCACCCCCGCATCTGGACCGACAAACGCGATCTGGAAATGTGGCTGAATTGCAGGGTAGGAAAAATGCTGAAAATGAAAGTGCTGTTCAGAGGGGGATCACAAGGTGATCCTCAACACCCTGAAAAGGATAGAGCGGTTACTATGTGGTTAGCGTTTCAAAATTCGAAGAAGATATATCCGTGTATCCGACCTTGATAGCGTCGCAAATGCTCTGCAGCGGGCTTCGAGTGAGAATGAAAGCCGATACACAAAGGTCGCTGGGCTAGTAAAGCCTGAGTCCTCAAAATTGATGGCTGAGCGTAAGTACTTGGGCCGCAGCAAATCGAAGAAAGAAGTCAGGGTCATAGGTCATGGTCGCAGTCCGCTACGAAACCACGTTCACGCTTTATCCTTATGAAAAGGTAGCGGCGCAGGATTTACCCCCTGCCCGTCACCTGTGGTGATCGTCGGGGCGGGCCGATAGGCCTTGCCCTTGCGCTTGATCTTGGCTGAAAGGCACGCCAGCACTGGTTCTTGATGACCATGACGGTGCCGGTCAAGGCAGCCGCGCGATCTGTTTTGCCAAGCGCACGTTGGATATCGCCCATCGCCTTGGTGCCAGCGGCCCGATGACCGACAAAGGTGTCGTTTTGGAACGTCGGCCGCGTGTTTCATGGCGGCGGCAACCTGTTCGAATTCAACCTGCAACCCAAACCGCCATCGCAATCCCGCATTCATCAACTTGCAACAGCCGTATTTTGAAACGCTACTTGGTCGATGCAATTCGCGAGGCCAGACTGCTGGCGCACCCATTGAATTGCGTGGCCGCAACCAAGTGACCGGTGTGAAAACCCACAGCGATTTCACCACAATTGACGTCGACACCCCCGATGGCCCCTACCAGATCGAAGCCGACTATCTGATCGCCTGCGACGGTGCCCGTTCGCCTATTCGCGACATGATGGGTCTGTCATTCGACGGGCGCGTGTTCGAGGATAACTTTCTGATTGCTGACGTCAAAATGAAGCCGATTTCCCAACCGAACGCTGGTTCTGGTTTGAACCACCTTTTGAACACGCAGGCCAATCTGCCCTGCTGCACAAACAACCTGACGACATCTGGCGCATTGATTTCCAACTTGGCTGGGACAATGATCGTGCCAAAGAATTGGACCCAGGCGCATCCACACCCGCGTTGATGCGATGCTGTCCAGCCAGTCAGCAGCGGCCGGATTACGAATGGAATGGACATCTATCTATACGTTTCAATGTCGGCGCATGGAGACCTTTTCGCCATGGCCCTGTGTTGTTCGCAGGCGGACAGCGCGCATCAGGTGTCCCCGTTTGGTGCGCGCGGTGCCAATTCCGGCGTGCAAGATGCGGACAATCTGGGTTGGAAGCTGGATCTGGTGTTGAAGGGCCTTGCCCTGAAACCCTGCTTGATACCTATGCGGTTGAACGCGAGCACGGCGCAGACGAGAACATTCTGAATTCGTCCCGTGCAACCGATTTATGACCCCAAAAACAGATGTTAGCCGCACGTCCGCGACGCGTGTTCTGGCACTTGCCAACAAACACGCCTTTGCACGTCCAATGGTCAATTCAGGCCGCTTGTCGGTGCCTTGCAGCTACGATGGTTTTGCGCTGTTTGGGATTGATGCGTTGAATGGCCCCGCGGTATCACGCCCGGAGTTGCCTGCCCTGACGCACCTGTGGATGACGGATTCCTGCTGGATCACCTGCATGGGGAGTTCACCGTTTTGGCGCTTGGTGGAAACGCACCCGCCGCTGTCACCGCCCATGGGATCACCACACGCGTGGTTCCCATCGCGGCCCCCTCACCTGAACTGTCGGACCGATATATCGGCGAAACCGAACAGGCCATCTATTTGATCCGCCCGATCAACATGTCGTTGCACGCTGGCCATTTTATGATGCCGCTGCCATTTCGGCTGCCCTAAAAACCGCCATTGGAAAGGGCGCAGAATGACTTTGGACCTTGCCCCGAACATCAACGACCCCGACGGGTTCTATGATGAATTGCTCAGTGTCCATGAGGGACTTACCAAAGAGCAAAGCGAGCATTAAATGCACGCCTGATCCTTGTGCTTTGCAATCATATCGGTGATCGCGAGATATTACGCAGCGCATTGAAGGCCGCAAAATGAGCGACGCAGTTTGTGGGACTATCCAAAATCATCCGCCAGCTATCGTCTGCGCATTGCGCTGAATTTGGCGGTATCGATTATCACATTGAAACCGTGAATTTGTTGGAAAAGGCACATCGCAACGCCGAACATCTGGCCCGCAATCCCCAAGGTTTGTGCCGGTTCTTGATATTGACGGACATCGTTCACGCAATCGCTTGCGATATTGGACTATCTGGACATCACACGCGACATGGGTCTCTTGCCTGCTGATCCGGTGCTGCGCACCAATGTACAGGCGGCAGCACATGCAATTGCGGTTGATCTGCAATCCGGTCTGCAACCTGTCTGTTGCAGCCATGCCACAGGTGGTCAGGAACCTGCGCGCACAGAATGGATCGGCATTTTATACGCCCCGGTTTACAAGCATTCGAGGCTTTGTTGGCCGGTTTGAACAGACTCCCTTCGCCTGTGGCAACACCCCATCGCTGGCCGATGTTTGCCTGATGCCGCAGTTGTACAACGCCAATCGTGGGGCGCTAATTACAGCGATTTGCCGCGTATCTGTGCCGTTGAAAATGCTGTTCAAAGCTGGACGCCTTTAAATCGGCCTATCCGCAAGGCTAAAGATCGACCTCGATCACCCCGTCTTTTTCTGCGGCGCGGGACTGGCACAGGATCACCGCGTGTTTGCGTTGCGCTTTGGACAACACAAAATCGCGATGCTCCACTTCGCCTGATACCAAACCGCATTTGCAAACACCGCATATCCGTCAGAGCATTTCACATCCAGCTTGATCCCGATTTCGGTCAAAAACGTCTGTAGCGGATTTATCGCAGGGACGTGCAAGGTCTGCCCTGATTTGGTCAGCTTTAAAGTGAAATCGTGGTTCACGTAGTCGGGCACATCGGGCACTGAAAAATATTCAAGGTGCGGGCCCCCTCAGACACGCCTGCGGCCTCAGCCGCTGCATCACAGATGCCATATATCGCTCGGCCCCACAGGTGTAGACATGCCAGCCGTCAGTGGCGCGCGACATAATCTGCTTCATATCCGCCCGCGTGTCTTCATCCGTGATATGAAAATGCACCTTGTCCCCCAGGCGACTGTGGCCAGATCCTGCAAATACCCCATCGCCGCACGCGACCGGCCTGAAAATGCAGCGAAAAATCACGCCCCGCATGGTGCAATTCATGGGCCATCGCAATCATCGGGGTAACGCCTATTCCGCCACCCATCAGCAATGAAACGACGCTTCTGAATCAAGCGGAAAGTGATTGATCGGCTTGGAGATAAACACCTTGCGCCCTTTGGCAAAGATACGGTGCAGCAGTTTGGACCCGCCGCGGCCTTGATCCTCTCGCAACACACCAATCTGGTATTTACTGCGATCCGCCGGGTCGCCAGACATCGAATACTGGCGCAAGAATTCGGGGCCACCACGATATCCAGATGCGCGCCAGCTTGCCATTCGGGCAATTCACCACCCCCCACAGGTTGGAATTCATATTTGGTCAACCGGTGCCATGTCCTCGGCCATGGTAATTTCAACGTGGATAACCGGGCTACCTGTGTCACCCGTATAGCTATGCAAAGCATCCCCTAAGTCGCCCGCCTCAAGCCGCGCTTGTATTCCCGTGCGGTGATCATTGCCTGATACGCCTCGATTCCCGCCTCGCGATCCATCGAGTCGGGATAAGGATAAGGGTGAGGGGCCAAAGGCGCAGGATACACAGCCAGCGTCTGATCCTCGTACCTTAAATCCAGATCGGTTTGCAGGGATCGCGCATTCACTGGCACCTTGGTGGGCGTACCCGCCGTCTTCTTCGATCTCCAGATCCCCCACCATTTTTTCACCGGATTCAACGACCCGTTGCCAACGGCTCATCAAGGCGCGCCAACGCCGGGGCCGCTTTAGGAAAGTTCATCGCTGCCCAACGAAACGGCTTTTCCTTGAATATACCCTCAAGGTTCCAAGGGCAGGTTTTCATACATCGTCCACACATGGCCCCACCAGGTGTTGTGATGCGATAGGTCGCGCATTTCTGGCTGTCGGATTTCCAGATTTCATAACCATTGAACATCAGCTTTGGGCCAGCTGTGATCGCGCCAGACGGACATTCGCGCGCACATTTATTGCAGGATTCACAAAACGATTGCAGGCCAAAATCGATGGGCCTGTCGTGGGCCATCGGCAGATCAGTTGTGACCGCACCGGATTTCAAGCGCGGCCCCAGATAAGGGTTCAAGATCACTTCGCCAATGCGGCTGACCTCGCCCAGGCCGCTCAACAACAACAGCGGTGGTTGCAACACTTCTCCGTCCATAACGGTGTGGGCCTTGGCCTTGTAACCAAGATTACGAATTTGTTTGGCAAGCACCCCACCGATCAACGAAAAACCGCAGATAGGCACGCATGGATTGGGCAACGGCTATCCAGTCATCACCCGAAGACCCCTCCATCGTTTCATACCCCTGATCAATAATCAGTGAGATTGCCTGATCATGCGGCGGTCGATTGGCACTCCGGTTGCATCATGCGAATACCACGCCCAATCAGGACAGCGGGAAATGCCACCGCATCGGCCCCTAGAAAGTAACTGGTGGCTTTAACCAAATCAGCGGCATCTTGAGGGCCCAGTTGTTCTGATCACAAATACTCAAGCCGTCTTGCAACAAAACAAAAGCGCCCAAAGCCCGGCGTTGTGCTGACGACGGGGCAGATTTACGTACATAATGCCCGCCTTTGGCCCCGTCTTGCAGCGCCTTACCCATGTCGCCAAACTGCGCCCGCGCAAACAAATCTGCGCGTTTAGGGACGCGGGCCACGCGGGCCTCATCGATGAATGTTGTTGGATCATCCACGCGTTTCAGTTTTTCAAACGGATGCGCACCATCAACAAAACGGCGCTTGGCAAACGGAACAGCGTTGGATGCGTTTTTGGCAAACCCTTTGCCCAGTTTCCAGGCCTACCATAGGCCGATTCGGTTGGTCCCGCAGCGGCACCAATGGCGAATCTGTTGCCATTTGAAAGCGTGTTGTCACCGCTGCCAACCCGAACCGTGTGCCGATATAGGGGTGCGTCAGCGCACCATTTTCAACAGTTCCCAGCCCTGCGGCAACTGCCAACGGCCTAGATCGATATCTGATGTTGCACCTGTATGACCACGTGAATCATAGCCCAACAAACGTAAGTAATTGGCCAGAACAATTGCGGTTTCAGACGCCATTAAGCAGGCCCGGTGCGCTTGCGCGTCCTGTATCCATCCACAGCCGGTTTCATCCACCTGTGGATCACGCGGATTTTCATACATCAGGACCAACGCATGCGTGTGCCCATCAATCGAAGATGCAGGTGCCTCCATCGATTCCTTCAAATCGGCCATAATCAAATCAATGCCAGATGCCAGCGTTTTGGTTTGGCGTGTCTTTAAATCAGACGCGAGGCGATCAATATCGGGATTCTGATTGGCGTATTCAACACAGCCGTTTTTGGCAGCTCGCAAATACCAACGACCGCCGCATCAGAGAAATAGGCGAACCCTTTGATATGGTGCGCACGATCCTGCAAGCTGTCTGGAGTATCCGCCACGGCCTTGTTCACCAAACCGTCGCGGATCGCATCCAGCATCGCCTGATGTTCGCGCATTGCGTTTACAATCGATTGCGGCGCGTCCGGGCGCGAGAATTGCAGCTGCCGCATTTGCGGCACCTGCGTCAGGTCGGGAATCGCATTTTGGCGCGCCAGCAGCTCGCTAGGATAGTGCCCCATGTGTACAGGGCGGTTCTTGTCAGAAAAAATCGGGTGCTCATGCCACCGACTATTTAGCAAAGTGCACGTCTAATCAAACGCAATTGAAACCGATCCAAATCCGCCAAAGTCCGCCAGAATTTCTGTGCCGACGGCATTCTACTGGCCGGATAAAGCTGCCTGACAAGATCACTTGGCTGGCTTCGATCTGTTGGCCGTATTGCGACATGCGCCGCGCCAGCCAAACCACGCTTTCACCGGATCGTTCAGTACACCGGCACCCAGACCTGTTTCCTCGATTTCATTGTTGCGGAATGCCATCGCACCCACCCAACGCAAATCGAACGCATCGATCGCATGCCGTTCTGCACCCAGAACAATGCCCGCATTGCAGCATTATCGCTGATCGTGTCACAGACATTGCGCGTCTGACCGGTCACCGGATCGGTCCGCAAAATCCGCGTATCGAGGATTTCAATCGAGGGAGCCACATAGTCGGTTGCTGCGATCACATCAGCGCGGTTCACATCTGCCCCGCCAATCGTAGATTTCATAACAAAGGCAATCTCCGCCTCGATCCGTGGTTGGATAAACCGCCCCTTAGATACCGTCGCACCGGTTTCAAACAACATGTCGTCAAACAGAATTCCGCTGTCGGGAATGTCGATGTTCAGCGCATATTGCATGGCTTTTGATGTCAGACCGATCTTCCAGCCAATCACCTTTTGCCCCGCCGTCAGCTTGGCTTTGTAAATTGCATTTTGCACGGCATAGGCATCATCCATCGAAATGTCAGGATGGCGCACTGACAATAATCCGATCTGTTTACCGGATTTTTCTGCCGCCATAAATCAGCGGCGGCTTGTGCGTGTTCGGCGGGTGTCCTGCCTCGTCTCTACGCCGTTGCGCAAGATACCGATGCCGTTCACCTCGACTTCGACCACATCACCGGGTTTCAGATAGCGCGGCGGATCAAACCGTGCGCCCGCCCCCGTAGGCGTGCCAGTCACGATAATATCCCCCGCGCGCAGGGTCATGAACGTCGAGATATAAGCGATTTCTTCGCGGATCGGGAACATCATACGCGACAGCGTATCATCTTGGCGCACCTCACCGTTTACACGGGTGATGATGCGCGCATCGTCCAGTTGGGCGGCGTCCTTGAACGGCCACTATCCAAGGGCCCATGGCCGCAGAGTTATCCAATTCTTGCCTTGCGTGACGTTGAATTTCGCATGCCGTACCCAGTCGCGAATGGTGCCTTCGTTGCAGATGGTGATCGCGGCGATGTGGTCATAAGCGTCATCTGCTTTAATCCGGCGCCCGTCTTTGCCGATGACAATTGCGACCTCACCCTCGTAGTCTAGCGTATGGTTTTCCGGTGGGCGGATCAGCGGTTGGTCGTGCCCTGTGAACCCGCTGGCGAAACCGAGGAAACAGCGACATGTGTTTTGGCGCGGCGCTGCCGTCTTTATATTCCGCATTGCGGTCGGGGAAATTCACGCCGACGCACAAAATACGATCCGTGTTTGGCAGCGGCATTTCGTAGATCACGTCGGTGTGGGTGACCGGTTTGTCCTTTGCTGCGGCCTCAAGATCATCCAAACCACCAGCGATCAATGCATCGCGCAAAGTCGGCCACTGCGGGAAATCCGGCGACAGCGCGATCATGCCCGCATCAGTCGCAGCCCCGTAAAATGTTTCGCCGTCAGCCGTGTAGGTTGCAAACTTCGCAATCAGTTTTGATCCTCATGGGGCAATAATCGGGGTCGCGGCCAGGGTAGGCTCGATCGGATCTGACCCTACAAAGTTAGTGCCATGTTCAAACCAGCTGCGCGGTGCCGCAGCCCCCCAAAGCGTTTGCCGTTGCGGGTCTTTTAGGTCCCATTTGATCGGTTCGTGATCGGATCAAGCGTTTGGTAATCCGAACAATAGATTTCGATCCGGTGCCCATCAGGATCAAGAATATACAAGAAAAACGCATTCGAAATTCCGTGCCGTCCAGGACCCCGTTCGATGTTGGAAACGTAGCCTGTGGTCGACATCAAATCGAGCAAATCAATGATGTTCAACGGCGTTGGCACCCAGAACGCGATGTGGTGCATGCGCGGGCCACGCCCGTTGGTGAACGCCATATCATGCACCCCGCCTTTGCGATGCATCCACGCGGCCCCACAGGCGTCTGCTGTCTTCGTCCTCGGTGTATTCAGAGACGCGAAAGCCGAAGTCGTTGTAAAAGGCAACAGACGCATCACGTCAGGAGAGAAGCAGTTAAAGTGGTCAATCCGCAGGGGTTTCACACCTCGATAAAGCGCGTACTTCTGGTGAATAGGCTCTAAACGGTCCATCTTGTGATAGAATTCTAGCGGGATGCCGATGTTGTCCGTGGTCAACAAAGTCCGACCCTGAAACGGGCGATCAACCCATGATGTGGGGGGCCTTTGGCTTTGAAAAACGTCTCCGCTTTGTCCAGATCATCCTCGTCATAGGTTTTGAAACCCATGACCTCAACCGTGCCGGGCTGGTCGGATTTTTGCAAGATCACACAGTGATGCCCCGCTCTTCCATCGCACGTAAATAGATTGAGTATCGGATTCATCCGTCACCTGAAGACCCAGAATTTCCGTATAGAACTTTTTGGACTCCACCAGATCGGACACGTTCAAACAAGCATGGCTAAGGCGAATGACATTAAAATCGGGATACAGGTTTGGGGCAGGTACGGGCATCTTTTTCTCCTAGTCCAAAGCGCCAAGGCGGGTGATTTTGTGCTGTCCGGTGGCAAATCCGATGTGCTTTTGCTCCATATAGAATTCAAAGCTCCAATCACCGCCGTCGCGCCCGATACCACTGGATTTACGCCACCAAAGGGCGTTGGCAAATGGCGCACATTTTTCGGAGTTCACCCAGATCATCCCCGCCTCTAACTGGTCGGTAAACCGCAGGGCGCGGGTCAAGTCGTGTGTCCAGACATAGCCCGTCAGACCGTAGTCGGTGTCATTGGCAATCGCGAGCGCCTCTTGTTCGCTTGAGAAAGGAATTGAGGTCAGGACGGTCCAAAAATCTCTTCGCGTGCGATACGCATGTCGTTGTTGGCATCGGTGAAAAGCGTTGGCCTGATAAAAAAACCTTCGTCCCCCACTGTGGTTCCACCTGCGGCCACGGTCGCCCCATCGCTTTTTGCGATATCAAAATACGATGTGACTTTGGCATAGTGTTCATCGCTGATAAGAGGGCCGATTTCAGTGGCCGGATCCAACGGGTGGCCCACTTTGATGTTGTTGACACGTGCCGCCAGCTTGGCCTCGAATTCGGCGCGGATGGTGTCTTGAACCAACAGGCGCGACGACGAAGTGCAGCGTTCGCCGTTGATCGAATAGATCATAAAAATCACCGCATCCAATGCGCGATCCAGATCAGCATCATCAAAGACAATAACTGGGTTTTTGCCGCCCAATTCCAAGTGCATCCGTTTCAGCGTATCGGCACCTTGCCTGGTGATGATACTGCCTGTGCGGCTTTCTCCGACAAAGGCAATGGCCCGTATGGCGGGATGTTCAGTCAATGCTTTGCCAGCTCCTCACCAAACCCGTTCACAAGGTTCAACACGCCCGGCGGCAGGCCCGCGTCTTCGGCGATTTCGATCAACAAACGTGCACTCAAAGGTGATGCTTCGGCCGGTTTGTGCACAACGGTACAGCCCGCAGCCAAGGCTGGCGCGATTTCCAGGTGGATAACATAAACGGCGTGTTCCAAGGCGTGATCACACCCACAGGCCCAATCGGTTTGCGGGTTGTGATGTTCATCAGGGTCGGTGACGGCAGGCTTTGGCCATCACGTGCGCTGGTCACTTGATCGGCAAAGTATCGAAAATTCTCAGCGCCGCGCAGGGCCGCTTGGACATGAAACGCCATGCTGCCCAGTGTCCCAACACTCGCACAATGCAATCTCTTCGGCGCGGGCCTCGATCCCGTCGGCAATGCGGATCAGGATTTTTCTTGCGCTCCAGTGCTGGCATGTCGCGCCACATGGCAAAGGCATCGCGGGCAGCATTGGCAGCAGTATCGATATCGGCCGCAGTCCCCCGCGCCACATTGCAAATCACGCTTTGTCCACCGGCGAAATCGTGGTGAAGGGCACGCCACTACCGGGATGATCCAAACCACCGATACGGTTCTGAATACCGACATCCTGAAAACGCGCCAAATGGCCTTGTAATTTTTTGATGTTTTCAGCCAGCACAGTCATGCACATTCCTCCTCAAGGCGTCGCGCCACAACGGCAACCGATGCCCGAAAAGTAATTAACATGACAATCTTTTGTCAAGCGTGCTGTTTATCCGCCTGACGCACCCGTTGCTGAAGAATCCGCAGACAACGGTCAAACAGATCAGGGTTTTCTTCGGTTCGAGCGGCCAATTGCGCACCCTCAATCAAGGCAAGGGCTGTCGCTGCTTCGTCCGCTATGTCTGCAACATCCCGTATGCTTCCGTCCGAAGCCCCCGCCGTAAACACAGCACGCAACCACTGCACCATCATCCTGCGGAACCGATTGATTTGGGTGGTCACCTCGACTGGCAGGCTTTCACGAGAATCGAAAACGACACACACAAACACAGGGTTTTGCCCCCGCCTAACGCACTGCGGTATTGCGCGATCACTGCAAGCAACTGGCCACCGCCTGTATGTTTCACCACGTTCAATATCTTCGCAGATACCTTTGAACGACGCGCAATAACGCTGCATCAACGCAACCGACAGCGCCGCCTTGGTCGGGAAATGATGGTGAACACTGGCCTTGCGAATACCAACCTCTGCCGCCAGATCAGCAAAGCTGAACCCGTCAAACCCTCGTGAAACGGGCAGCCATTCGGCCGAATTCAAAAGGGCTGTTTTGGTGTCGATGCGCATCCTCATTCATCCCCTAAATTTAAAATCGCGTTTTCCGCCGCCTCTAAGGCCCCCTCGATGTACCCACCAAATTGCGGCGCAACTTCGGTCGATGCAAAATGCAGAGCACCACCCCAAAGGCCACGCATCGCGTTTGGCAATTGATAAGTTGGATGCGTGTACAGTGGCATCAAATCCGCCTGCGTCGCTGTATGCAGGTCACGTGCCCAATCTTTGATAAACAGTTTTTCCGGCTTGGCCGCCTGATCCCCGAACAATCGCCCAAGTTGAGAAAGGATCTGCTGACGTACGCTGATACATCAAACCTGTTTTGCGGCGGAACACCGATAAACCCAAACAACGCAAAAACGGACCGTCCTGTGCGGGCGATGCATCATGGATTTCGACCATTGGCCCATGCCGGCTGGTCGCGTCACCAGACAACCCGCCTCGCGCCAAAACGGTTTTTCATAAATCGCAACTGCCTTGGCCTGACCGGCCATCCATGTTGGGATACCCTGCATTGCATCAGCACATCCAGCAGGCAATTCTGGCGAAAATATAATGTTGCACGCAACGCGCGGCGGCACAGCCAACACAACGCGATCCACGGCTTCAATTTCACCTGTACGGAACGTCGCGATGATCACTGCTCCGTCCTGATACAGCGATACAACCTCTTTGCTCAAACACCGCGCGCGTTTGGAACGCGGCCTGCTAATGTCTCGGTCAAGGCTTCAAACCCACCTTCTACCCGCCACGATCCTTCCATCGAAGCAAACCCGCGACCGCGTTGAACCTGTCCATCTGCGTCTTCGAACGTCAAAAACCCGTCTGAAAATTGCTCGAATCCTTAAGCCCAAGCCGATCTATCAACGCAGCTATCCGCGGTTGCCCCGGCCAGAACCATGCGGGGCCCATATCAAAATACCCGGCGTCAACACGCTCTGTTTTGATGCGGCCACCAAAGCGGTTGCGCGCCTCGACCAGAATATAGTCTTTGCCTTGCGTTTCCAACGCATCCGCAACAGCAAGGCCAGATAGTCCACCGCCCACAATCAATGTTCGCATGTGTTTTCACCCATCACACAGCAGGTGGTCTTGCATGCGGCAAATGTCCCGTCTTGATCCAGACTTTAGCGCCCTCATCACCTGCAACCACAGCCAATTCATGCCCCATCGGCAATCTTAACCAAGCTCCTTTGCCAAGCGTTTCCCCACCTTCGACAACAGATCCAGCGATGACCAGCATTTCAACGCCACCACGTCAGAGTTGTGCAACATCGCCCCAGCATCCAATGGCTGTAGGTCACTGTCTCGCGGCCATCACGGTGCAACTCTGCCGTAGCGGTACCGTTTTCTGTTTTACCAAGCTGCTCTGCCATGGTTTTCCGGAACTGGTTGCGGTCAGCCATATCAAACTGCCACAGTTTCACAAATATCGTACAGCCCAGCACGGACCCAGGGGTATGCGCGGTTGTTGGCGGATTTCGAACATAAGTGCCCTCTGGATAGTCACCATGCTCATCCTGAAACACACCCTCCAACACGATAAATTCCTCGCCACCGGTATGTGTATGCTCAGAAAACTTGCTGGTTAGGTGCATAACGAACAATCGTCGTGGCCCGCGCCACTTCGCCGCCCATGCGATCCAGCATACGCCGATCCACACCAGCCATAGGCGATGCGACCCATTCAAGCTGGTCCGAATGAACAACCACGCGCTTATCAAAGTCTGCGTTCAATTCCATGTTCTGCCCCTTTTGGTCAAAGATGAATTACCGCAACCTACCTAAAGGTAGGCGACTACTCAAACAGATTGAACCGTTATCTTATACCCTCACACACCCGTGAAGCAGATCGGCTCGAACCTGGAAAATGAAAGGCAGATCCAGGATACAAGATAATCTAACGTAATTTTGGTGACCCCGATTGGATTCGAACAATAACCTGCCCCTTAGGAGGGAACCGTTCATAGCGTTATTCCTTCTTTGATTTCTGTTGTTTGGGTGTTTGTACAGGTCTTCCTGTACATGGTTTGTACGAAAACGAGCCCTGACATCGGCTCATCCGTCTCTGCGTGGGCATAGATACGCATCGGCAAATTAGGGTCAGCCCAGCGACCAGCTTTGGCCGCAGTTACGGGATCGACACCCTGCCGGACAACTAATTCAGTGAAGAAACCCATGACGCCCTGCTTGGTGCGCGGATAGGTATTGGATACCAGCCCGCTTGCAGATGGTCTTCCAGCGTGTGTTGTATCCGGTCGAGCTGCCATAGCCAAAAACGCGCGGCTTCAGAATTTACCGGTCTTGCGGTTCTGGGTCGCTTTGGTGGCAAGGCCAGCAGTTCGTCCATCATCTCTGGCGATACTGTGATCCAACTCTCGGGGTGTCCCTTCTGGGCCTTCACCCTGACCTTGTTCTCGGCGGGCCGCAGATCATGAGGCTCTAACGAAACAGCCTGATCGATCCGCGCCGCCGTCTCGAACATGAACCGGACCAGCGCCGCGTTGTATGGATCAGCTGCGCTGCAGAACGCCTCAATCCACTCCTTGTCCGCAGGGGTGCGCTCACGCGGCTCGGCTTGTCGCGCAGTTGTCCTGCGAAATACGTTCAAATTTATCATAGGGCTTTACGCGGATCAGAGGCGTCCCAACAACTGGTGTGCATTATTGATGACAGCACTTGCTGGAACAATAATTTCCCTCCACCAAGTATCGGTCGATGCCATCGGTTTCCAATCTGGCCCAAACCCCTTCAACAAAGCGCCTGTAATGGCCGTCAACGGCATGGCCCCAATCGCTTTGACAATTGGAATGAGTCGCTCAGCGTCTTCTTTGGAGGCATTGTAGAGCATGATCGCATCTGAAATGTTTTGCTGATCTCATCGCCAACAACATGTCGACGTATCTGCAGTTCAGTTTCAAGCGTTACCCAGTCCCGTGCGCCCGCTTCTGTAGAATGCCTTAGTGCTTCTCCGGTATGGGCCTGCGATTGGCCTGCGTTGTACTCGACCCAGCCCTTAACCCAGTAGAAGCGACCCCTCTTGTAGATTTGGAGCGGCATGACTGACCTCCTTCAAAAATCGTATCAATCTGCGCGGGTGTGATCAGCATGGTCCGCCCTAGCCGATAAAAACGCGCCAGTCTCATTCGCCCGCTCTCGCAGTGTGCGTTCGGAAATTTCGATCCCTCGCTCTGCCATGATCTCAACCATTGTGCTGGCGTTTTGCCAAGCCCAAGGATTTGCGAGCTGTCTGTTTTGTCGATTTCTGCCATTTCATTCGTCCTTGTCCGCTAGGTGTGAATAGGTTTGCCGCATGGAATCGCTTGTTCAGCACCATCTGACGTGTTCAGATGGGAATAACCGTAATAGTTCGTCATTTTTTGCGATATTCGCGAAAAAAGACGAAGTCGTCAATTGGAAATCGAAGATGGCGCAAAAACATGCTGATTTGTTTTGCTGCTATGGGTGCGCGTCTGACCATTGCACGCAGTGAAGTTGGCATTTCACAGGCAGCAATGGCGGAGGCTATTGGCGTCTCGCCACGCGCCTACCATAGCTACGAGAAAGGCCAGCGCGGCATTCCAGTGGAAGCCCTGATAGCAATGGGCGAACGGTTTGAAGTCGATGTGCCTTGGCTATTGCTAGGTACAAACGCCATCAGAGCCGGACACGACTTCAACGCACTCAAAGAGATTGAAAGCTCGCTGGATCAGCACCTCAACACAGAGGGTATCAAGATCAAAAGCGAAAAACGCGGGGCAATCGTTGCGCGTGGTATGGAGTCACACGTCAAGGGTCGTGAAGTAACGGATGACGACGTTCACACATGGATCGAGCTTGTTAGGGAGTAGAGAAATGAAGAAACCGAGCGAAAACTGGAAGCGTATCCGTCGTGCGGCATGGAGCGCGCGCAACGAACCGCAATCGAACGCTGTCGCCGCTATACAAACACATATTCGGGCGTCTGCGCCTTATATCTCGCGGGCTTTCTTCATTTCAAATTCTTCGACTACGGCACCGATTTCAGTTGGTTCACAGCATGCCTAATCATCTGTGTTGCCGTGGCGGGTGCTCTTGTTCCCGTGCTGACAGGCTCAGTTCTGACCTTGCATTTCGCGAGCAAGAAATTGGAGCGGTTGATTGCAGAATGAGCCATGCTCTGAACATTGGTTTGCGATCTGCCGTCAATAGATAGTCAAAAACCTCTAAGGCCTTAAAATGATAGAATATGACGCCCTGGATGGGCATGACGCAACGGAAGCCGATTTGGATCAATTCGTACACCTAGTGCAGCAGGGGGGAGCCGAGAGGAGGAATATGTCCGCCAAGGAATTCGACGAGAAGGAGCAAAGATAGTGATGGCCAGGAGCGGAGGCTCTATTGTGGGCGTCGCTGCACTGAAAGTCCCGTTAAAAAGCTATCGTCAAGGGAATTGAAGGTGACGCAAAATCAGGACACCAATTCCGGAGGACTTGTACCCCTTCGAGTTAGGGTACGTTGCGGTCTCTCAGTCCCAAAGTGGTCAAGGCATCGGGGGAGCTTTGGTACGAAAGGTTCTAAAGTTGTCAGCGGGCATGGGCTTTTGCTACGACCAGTAATCGGCAATGAAAGGGAGCATTTTGCCAGCTTCTGGATTTGAGACCGTGGGATAGTACGTGGACAAATAGCAAAAAATGAATCACTATATCTATTGGTTTTTACATCATAAATTCACGAAAATTTTCATCAATCAGGCACTCAAAGTATAAGCTAGTTGCTTAAAACCAAGCCGAAACACCATTCAGCACGCCGTTCATGAAAAAGTAGTCATTCCAAAAGGAGTAGTCATTGCCTAAGTCGTCCGGAATTAAAAAACGCTCCACGTCAACGGAGCTCATGGCGGTGCGGGGTTCGACTACGAACATAGGGTAGCCGCGCTATACCTAACCGCCCTTATACGAAGTGAAAGAGCTCCAGGAACTCTTGGCAAGGTCACTCGTGTTGCCGTTCAGCAAGAAGCAGCTGGCGAACCAATGGATGACGTTGTTGTCGATGTGGATCTAACGGTGAAACTGCCGTACTGGATTACAGGTTAAGACATCGCTTGTGATTAGTCAGCGCCATCAAATGAAGACTTTCGTGCAATTATCAATAGTGCGGAGCAAACGAGACGGAAGACAGGATTTCGCGTAGGCAAAGACGCATATGGATTTGCCGCCTATGAAGTATCAGACTCCAAAATCCGATCTCTGAAGCGTGTGATTGATTGGACCAAAGATAGTCCGACACTTCTGACTATGAATGCGTTTTACAGAGGGTGGGCAGGCAAGCTCGAATGATCGCGAGGTTCGAAAATCAATTCAGGGCTACTGGGGGAAAGCGGCATTGAATATGAATGGGACTTCTTAAGACACTTCGTCGCCCTCAAGCTCGACGTCAACGATGACCACTCCCGCTCGCTGTAGGCGCTATCAATAGTCTTTCGGAAGTTCTATCAAAGGCGATACTGAGGCCCCAGTGTTTTGGACGATCTATGCAATCACGCGAAGGTTGGCGGGCAAGGTCGCAGAGGTCTGGAAAGAGACTCGATCTTAACTTCGCTTCGCTCTCGGTTCGACTTAGCCACTGCTCCGGTTTGGGCTCGCGACATAGAAAAACTCTCGGCGATATCTCAGTCAGTCTAAGGCAGATAAATGATGAGATTGGCGGCCATATCATAACGCGCTCTGACGCCCTGAATACGGTTTCAGGGCTTGAAAGAGGATAGCAGGTTCATCAATATCACGGTTTACCTGGGTTGCGGCAAATCGGTGGTACTTAAGGCGGGTCGCGTTGAGGGCAGCCTCTAGTGGACCTATTCTGCTCTTAAAGTCGGACAGAGTAGAGGGTAGACTTGGGCATCCCACGCGACCAGTCTGGGCCTTCAAAACACCAAAGTTACACGAGCTTTTGATAGAAATTGGCAGTTCCGGAACACCGATTCTATTCGTGGATGGTGTCGACCGGATCAAGTAGAGCAAAGGCAAGTTGTCTAGATGTGCTTGACGCAATATTCTTTGACAGTCGTCATTCCGATTGGCGCGTAATTGTTACCTCACGAGACCAAGGCCTCGAAGCCTTTCGCAGCTGGCTAGGACTGCCCTAATCAACAAGGGAGGCTTCAGAGATGCCTCCATTGGTCCACTATCAGATGTCGAAGCTAGCGAGCTGGCTGAAAAAATACCTAATCTTCGTGGATTGTTGTTCGGCGACGAAAAAAGGTCAAAGAAATCGCTCGAAGGCCATTCTTCGCGTCGATTTTGGCTGGACAGGCAAACCGACGAACAGTTGAAACACTTACAATTATCCATCGACTGAAGCCGAGCTCATCGATATATGGTGGCAGGGAGGAGGGTTTAATGCGGAGAAAGGTGACCGCTTCAAACGCCAGCGCGCTCTGATCGACCTGGCTAAAACGCGGTGCCAGCTCGCTCGGAAAGAAGATTCGACCAGTGATTTGCAAGATGGCACAGTAGAGCATTTTTCCTTGCTTGAGGGGGACCATGTGTCCAATCTGATAGGACGAGTAACTGGGTGTCTTCTCCCATGACGTCTTTTTGAGTGGGCTTCTATAAGTTTCTTTGGGACTGGGAAACGGATTGGTTGGAAGGTATTTTGCAGGACGGGCGAGGCCCTTGCGGGGGCCGTATTGTAGAGCTCTTGTCGCAGTTCCATATTGAGCAAGGCTTGCGTGGTCAAAGCTCTGGAAACCATTGAGCAAGCCGGAAGCGCGCCCGTCAGTGGGAACGAGCCTGCTTCTCGGGCAATCTTCGAGCCCGAAGTTCTATGATTTTTTAGAAGCATTCGGCCTACTATTTTTCCGATAAAGGGAAAAGGTGAGTGACTTTTGATTTGGTTCCAGGCTGAAAAGACAGTTCCCAACCCGATTATGCTGGCGAATGATGCTCAGATGGATGCGAGCAACGCGTGCGGATCGCAGATACATTGGGACTGGCCTTCAGATAGCAAAACCTGGTCACGTGTTATCTACTGGCTTACTCTCGCTGGAACCAGTTCTGTCGGATTACGCTTTCACTGCCTTGAAGTTTTTTACTGTCTGGCAAAACTACATCGTGAGTTTGAGAATCCTGTTTCAAAGAAAATTATCGCGAAGGTCTCAGATGAATTGACGGCCCTATCCAGTGAGGACGAAGATGAAGGCGCAAGTGAGTGGGCCTCGCTTGATCGCGAACGCTTGGCAAGCTATCTTGAAAAGCTTCGGGAACTACTTTTAGTTTCGGCGGGGAGTTACCCTGAGGCAGCAAAGATAGTTATTTCGCTCGCTAATCCAGACGATTGGGACAGCGCAAGAGGGTTGAACAAGTGTTAATGTTCACTCCTCTACTGTCCACGAATTGTGCCAAAGAGGGTGCGGATCTCACATTTGAATCTTGTAAGGATGAATTACCCAAGGCGCGCTACGAAGCTGCAATGAAGGCGCGCGGGTATTTATCCCATTCCAGCGTGTTGATAGGGATGACATCGGCATTAAACAGCACGGCACGCCCTTTTTTCCACCAACTCCATTGAAAGAACCGTTTTTCAGCTTGCTGGGTAATGCTCGTCAGACCGGACTGGAACTAATTCGAAAGCTTGGCAATAGCAGCGATCGAGGGCTGGCGGCAGGCACATGATCTACCCAATAGTAAAACGACAGACCCCGCTGCCTCTGCGGCTAAGTTTCCCTTGGGGTGAGCAAGAGTTCTGGGGCGGGCGAAGCGTCTATCTGTGGTCACGAGGTTCGCTTGGGCCTCAACCCATGAAAGCGCATGATTTGGCATTGTCATACTGGGCTCACAAAAGGAGTGATGCAGGCGAAAACCCGATGACTTGATCAGACAAGTTCTGGAAGGAAACGAGAGTGTTGGAGCGGTCGGAGTCGCGGCTTCGATCATCCTTCAAACGCAACACATTTCTGACGGTAGCTTCCAATAATCACAAATTTCAGAATTTGGGACATGGGACATCAACGGCAAGCGAAAGAGATGGGGCGTTGGTATGATGCTATGGGCATTGATCCATGCACGGCAGTTCCGACCAAGAGCGCTCAGCGATGAAATATCTTGACGAGCGGGCCCACAAAATCATCACTCTGCAAAGCATGGCACCGGCAGTCATATTTTCTACAAACGAGGAACTACGCGACAAATTCAAAGCTAATATTGCCGAATTTGAAAAAGCACTTGCCCGTCTACTTTCGCGGAAGAAATGGAGGACTCTAGCCACATAGAGGCGTTGAAGAGCATAGCTAAAGAGTGGGCGCGAATGGCTGACAGCACTAAGTATCAGATCGTGTCTGAACCTAACGCGAAGGGAAATCCGCCATTGCTTACGTGCCTCCCAACCTACCACTAAAGAAGGGATAGAGCAGCAGGAAGAGGCGCAGAGCAAAACTGGCGAATACAACGTATTTTTTGGGCCAAGGCACGGCTAAGCGGTGAAAACGCGGATCCGAATACGAGTTAGAGGGACGTCATAGCATTCGCCAAGAAGCGAGCTCGGCGCGACTCCTTAAAAACGTTGGAACGTGCAGGCGAAGGCGTTCATCAGGCTGCGCTGGCTGCCGTTGCGACACTTGTCCAAAGAGGAAAGCGATACACCAGAGCACGTTAAAATGGGCCGTGGGGAATCTTAGATCGCATTGATGGCATTCTTGCCGAATGCGGAATGAACGTTCTCACGGCAACAATATGATGGACCCGAGGCATGATTTGATTGCTTTCACTGGGAGACCGCCTGCTGAAAACCACAGGCAATAATTCAGCAGAGGGCTCTTGCGTCTCGCCAGCGCCGAAACGAAGACATTGCGGAAATGGCATTTTTGGCACTTTTCAATGCCGCAAGAGGCTCCCAAAAGCAGCTTGGGCAGGATGTTTATTTGCAAGTAAGCTGGCCAGTTTGCCCGGCACAGGCCGCGCGCATTTGTATAAAGCAGCCGACACCACAAGAATGAGGCATCTCGTGAGGCGCCAAAAACGCGATCC
>CP045892.1:17611360-17624347 GCA_013387185.1 Caligus rogercresseyi
AAATTACTCAAGATATTTCACTAGAAATGCAAATTCATCGCTAGTGCACTCAAGCTCATTAAAACTTACTGTAGACAAGTTGATCTAATAGAATTAAGGTATATTTATATCATATGAATGTCCTTAGTATTTATTTAAATTATGTTAAAGGCAAAGAACTTTATATAATATGCTTGAGAAATAAATTAAAGATATAATATTTGGAATTCGAATACTTTAAACTACAATAAATTCGTAGCGTGATAATGGAGTTCCAGTGCTTAGAGTAGGAGAGTCTGGACGAAAGACTGATGAGTCATAACATAAAGCTGACCAAAACCATAACAAACAAATTTCATATCATAAATTAATGGGTTTTGGATTTAATAGCAAATGTAATGTTATTTTTATAAATCAAAGGGATATATTGTAATGTAAAAAGATGACAATTGGTTGAATTTACTATAAATTGCATTATTTTTAAGTTTTGCTACTATTTTGAGCAGAAATAGGATTTATATGTTGAATAACAATATTATTGCATTTCTAATTCTGTTTCGTAATCTGACGCCCTTCATCAATCAAGAACCTTTTTGTTTTTGTGTCTGTGGGATCAATCAACAAAAAAAGTTTCTCGTAATTCTTTACTAACGATATAGCATCAAATGATCGTTCCAAAGTCCAAGAATACATTAGAAGCATCCCCCATACTGCCATCGGAGAAAAATTATATCTAAGGCAAGCCTATCGTCGCAATTCAAGAGTAGAATGAGCTACTGCCATAGTTTCATTCTGCTCTTAACTGAGTTGGACTCCGGAACGATCATATGTTGCTTTTATCTGGGTAAAGTATTATGAGAAACATATTTTGATGATTGATCCTAAAGATTAAAAACAAAAAAAAATCGTAATGGACGAAATAATGAATTCAATAATATTGTTATTCAACTAGAATTCCAATTTCTGCTCAAAATAATGACAAAATCATAAAATAATGCAATTCTTCAGCAAATTCAACTCAATTGCCCATCTTTTATATTAAAATATATCCCCTTTGATTTATAAAAATAATTTTACATTTGATATTAAATCCAAAACACCTATAAATTATGATATGAATTTGTTTGTTATGCGTTTTTGTCAGCTTTATGTTATGACCATCAGTCTTTCGTCCAGACTCTTCTACTCTAAGCACTGTGGAGTTCCACATAAACAAAGAACATTAACTCTTCCGATTCCCTTTTGTCTATCCTCTCTCTTTATTTTTTCTTTATCTATGCTCTCTCTTTAAAAAACCGTCGGTAGATGGGGTACAGTCGTTTACACTTTTAACCATTTATTATTTCACAATAGTACGTTGTTCTTGACATCTGATATGTAAATACCAATATACCCTGGTGTTACACTCGAATAAATACTTTTCGACAACTTATTTATGAGACAGAGCTCATGATATGGTCTCGTACGAATATGAGAAAGTGAATGGTCAAAAGAAGGAACACAAAAATAGAAAAATCATCTATTTTTTCTTCTTAAATAAAATATTTCATCATCAATTAAGAAATGATCAGATTTTTGTACGCGTAAAAAGTTCCATCACACCAATAAAGGATTTTTATATTTCGAATGTAACGATGTTTATGAGTTTATTTTCACGTATGAGAAGGCCCTTGATATATTTGTGGGTTTTTTACATATTGAATAAGTGAATATTTACATTTATCATCCATATTTATTTCACAAACAAGTGTTTTGTTAAATGCATGTTTGCAGGTTCTTTGCCTGAAAAGAAGCTTCCGCTCTAATGATTTTCAAGCATTCTATATACAAGTTACTACGGGGAAAAAGTTATTCATAAATCATTTAAAAAGAGGAAAGTAAGTAAGTAATAAATGAGATCCCAATGGGAAGAGTTCATTAAGTAATGGTTCACACCAAAGCAGTTACTTCCACTTTAAAAAACTACACCCATATATTTCACCTTTTTAATAAAACATGAGCTCTTTATTTGAATCACTACTTGTAACTTTTAATATTTTAAGCCAAGTATAATTACACAACACCGACGACATAGAGATAATACTTTAATTCGGTTTGAACTTTTAGTAATACCTCAAAATATTTATAAATAAGAATCCCACGCTCGCCTTTTGATTACTAAGATTCGAATAGGTATCTTTGAAGACTCCCACAGAGAAGAGGCACATGTACCAGCCTCATAATTTATTTAAGCTATGTTGCGCCTCTGACGAAAGAAGATAACAAATACCGACGTAATAATTATAAAATAAATACAAGATTGGTATATATTCTTAACGTCACTTAAATTACATAGTTGTGTCACTCCTGACGTCACATACACAACAGTATGAGCTCCCCAATGAGTCCTAATAATAACTAGAGGCAATATACCACACTCAGAGAGTGCAAACCTCCGCCGTCATGAGCCTTCCGAGGCGGATTTTTCACGACTGGGGAGGCGTAGAGAGACGGGGTAGGGTTCCCCTAGACGGAAATTCGAGAGGAACACGCTCCCGGCACCCAATTTCACAACACAGCGACATCTATTGGCAGAGTAGGCTAACTTTGGAAAATTTAGTAGTATTTAGCTCATTTGGCGCCTTAATTCTGCACTCAGCACATGCCAAAATTTAATCACTTCTTCCGTTTGGGCACTTCCAACAACTCCACAAAATTTCATCCAAATCCGTTCAGTACTTTTTGAGTTATCCTGCTGACAAACCCACAACTAACAACCAACAAAGCAACAAACGCCAGTGAAAACAATACCTCCTTCGGCGAGGTAAAAATTTCTAATTTGGACTCAACTAAACGTTAAGTAAATTAGCGCATGCAAGGAAATAGTAACAAAAAAATCGGCCAAATTTTTGGTTATTTTATTTACGTTAGATTTTGCTAGTCCATGAAATTACGTAACAATCCTATTGAAAACCGGTTTAAGGGATTAAGTTTGATGATTTGAATATCAAATCACTACAAACATTGTGCGAGATTCCATTCCAAATAATAAAAGGACTTTGTTATTATTTTCAAAGAGCTCTAGCATCAAAGCACCCCTTACAAACTAAAGAAAACTAAAATTTGGCCTATCCTTTTGGGATAAAATGAAGAATTTTATGTTATGCATGCCTACTTTACTTTAACGCTTAGACTCAACCATCAATTGTGGCATTTTGAAAGCAATAGAGAGGCTCTTGACTCATACCTCTGTCTCCCCCTAGTCACTCGTATATCTAAACTCAAGATTACTCGTTAAAAATGATTTTGTAGGAGTACTACCAGTGATAAACACACTTTCACAGCTTCTCAATTAAGCATATACAATCCTTTTTTTCCTTGTAGTAAATTCATAAAATAAGACATTTTCTATAGTTTAGTTTTTGGTACTCGCTGTTTTTTCTACACGACTGCCCTTTTGTTTATACATATAAAGAAAAATTAATACCTTTTTCAGGAAAATGACTTCCTTTGTTGCAATATGTTTTTTTCCTGAATATTCAACCCGAAGACTATCCAAAAAGCCTTTATGTGCAACTATTCTTATTACTACACATCGAGTTCAGGAAAATGCAATATAAATATGATTTAAAATAATATTATATGTATTTAAGATTTGATTTCTGAAATAAGTTGTATAAAGGTATAGTTAGTTAAAGTTTATTACTGCATCACAATAGATATACGTATATATACATATGAATATATATAACACACATACAAACTAAAGAAATGAGCACGACCACGCAACGGGGTATATGTGCTACAACAGTAATATGGAGTTACATTTTAATAGTACAAGAATATAGATTACATGACCACATGATCAATTACTTTTCTTAACAATCATTTCAATTTCTTGAAAAAACAATTAATTTTTGACTGTTTTTTATTGTCTTTGGGAACACTTTCTGTTAATCCGATAGATCTAGTAATAGGATATTTCGCTTCTTTTCCATAGATTTTTCTGTCGTTCTTGTCATGATTTCCAGTGTCTTTAATTTTTTTATTGTTTCCATCTTCTGTGGTGTTTCTATCATTGTCAATATGTTGATTTTTATTTTCCTTATTATCATCAAGTTCGATGTCGTCTTTTTCAACAGTTTCTTCTTTTTCTTCAACAGTCGGAGCATCCCGGGGTCTTGAAAGCGCACTTTCCCTGCTGATGCAATGTGAAGAGTAAAATCCACTAATTGGAGACTTTTAAACGCTTGTTGGTCTACAGAGAGATAGAGAACTTTTCCAAGTTGAGTTAGATCTGATTTTGCAACTTCAACTTTCCCTTCAATGCCACGAATAGTGCATTGATGTTTAATGATTTTAGCAAGTATATCATCGATAATGTCACCGGTGATTCCTCGGATAAATCCTGTGAGCATCTTTTTTCCCTTACGGGCATTCCTCATTTCTTCTGCTTCTGCCCATGAAGTTGTCAGTAGAGGTGTGGATGTAGCTATAATTTTTCGCACATATTTGGCAGAGCATCATCGTTGATATATATTACAGCTCTTTTGTTTGTGTATCGGCGCCCTTCATAAGTGGGAATCCATTTTCCAACAGATGAGGACATACGACTGACATAGTCTGTATCTAGAATTTTAATGGTCTTATTCCACTCATCAAGTGAAATATGATCACCGTTCTTACGAACAATGATAAGCTCATTGGCTTCTTTTGCTATCTCAGCATAAAGAAACCGTCTCTTAGTTTTGTTATGATTTTGTTGTTGTAGAGGTAAGCCCAATTCATTCTTTCCGGCTCTTTTTGGAGGGGGAGTTTCATTTGACTTGTCCTCCCTCTTTCTTTTGAACGGTTTTGTTGGTTCGGAGGGATTGGCTTGTCCCATCTTGCCTTTCTTTTTAGATGTAACCGTCTTCCATTTCAGGTCGTCGGCATTTTCATTTTCTAGAGATTCGGTTTGATTCGAATCTTTTGATTGACGTTATCTTTATAATTCCTCATCTTGGAAGGTTTTGTGATAATAACTTTTCTTAACGTTCCGCACAAATTATGTAAGGAGTTTCTCTCATAAAGAGAAGAAAAAGAAGAAAAGCTTTGGACCAATAATGATCTAAAACCGTTGAAATAGGGCTGATTCCGATGGTTGAAGTCCAAAATTGATCCGGAAGAGGAAGGAAGTGCACTTATAACAATTATAACATAGTTAAAAACGTACAAGGAGTTCCTAACTCCGCTAAAACAACTTCAACTTGAAGACGCACTGAATGACGTGTTGCTCCTTGCACAGCTAAAAGTAACTCAAATAAAATGTATATACAAACCTATTTCCATATGGACTCGACGTCTAGCGATCCCAGACCTCATTGAGAGGCATTAGAGTTTAACCTACTCTTGAAAATGTAGGACTTGGAGCTGCCCCAGACAAGGGTACATACTTGGTACATATATTTCCTAAGGTCTCTGAGGAAGGTAAATATCTTATTATAAGAAAAAACTTTGGGGTAGACGTTAATGTTCCAGGCAATTAATCTTCCCGAACGAGAGAGTCGGGTCCTTTTGTAAAATGTGACGGTTTTTTTGGGAATGTCAATAACTTTACTTTTATTAACTTTTCAGAGTCACCTGAAGAACTAGCAACCGTGACACCAAGAATATTTGCAATGTTTACATAGGCAAACCCCATTTAGTGAGGTCCTCAATAGTTCCTCACAATTTGTTAAAAACTGGGGTTTTGTAACATTGAATGAGAGGCCGGAAAAAATTAAAATCCTTGATAAGGTCCAAGGATCTCCGTATGGAATCTTTTAATATTTCTGAGGATCCAGATAACAAAAAGGGGTAAGATCATCTGCATACATGATGCATTTAAAAATTGCCCTTTCTACATATATCCCTTTTATAGGCTTTTCTTTGGTTAACTTATCAAACAGCCCATTCACTGAGAGTATGAAGAGGGAAGTTGACAACGAATCTCCCTACCTTCCACATTTGTAAGCATGGACGGCACCATGTTTGCCTGGGAGGTCTAACTTTGAGGAGGAGTTCCGCAATATAGCCGAGATCATGTCCACAAAGCCATTGTAGAGCAGCTAATAACTTATGTGGCAGATTGTCGAAAGCTTTTTCGAAGTCAACCATTAATGTTACATAAATATCTCCTAGATCTACACAATAGACGAAATTGGCCGGTAATCTATATATCTTCTCCCTTTTTACCTTTTTTAGGATCAAGGAAATAGTCCAGAGCTCATAAAGTCTGGAATGAAACCTCTTTTGAAGATATCGTTGAAGACTTTTTCTAAAATCGAAGCAACTCAGGAGGGAGGCCCAATGGTCCAGGTGCCTTATATTTTTATTGTATTTATTTATGTAATCCAAATTCTCCTCCTGAGATATTGGGGCATCAAACCTTGAGTATTTTTTTATTTTCGTAGTGGATAGACTTTTGGGTGTTTTTGTCTGGTATAGTTAAAACTGGTTTCCATCTTTTTGTATTTGACCAACTTCCAATGGTAAAAAAAGTCCCATATTTTTATTTTGGAGCAATCTCTGCAGCTGTATAATTTTAAAAAATTATTAGAACTACCTTCGAAACTATTGGTGGGTCGTTAGAGATATCACCTGAGTTTAACCCATTATGCCCTGGATTATTTTTCACATTTTTTTTCCTTTGATTTCATGAATTTGACAAAATGATACTTTGAGATATAAAAATTGATTGCAAAATTTGAGATTTCACAAATCAATAGTATAACATTTATTAGCTGTTGCGTACACGCAACGCTAGGACAATAAATGACAAAAAATTATTATTTTTTGAACATACATATATTATACACTTATTCTATAAACATATACAATACAGACATTTAACTATTCATATTTCGTGGTAACTGGCAAAGCAGTTTACACTAACTCCAACATCGCAACTTGACATTTAGTACTGATGTCCTGACTTTCTACATTATATTTTTAGAGACGATAACGATAAGATGGTTCATTCCATCGCATCGAATATGTGCGGTCTCACCTAGAGACGGTTGCCTTCCAGCTCCTTTAGGAGGGATTCCATATTTCTTTTGGGTAGGTCGAAACTAATTATCTTCGAAATCCAAGTGAGTCTTGCCATCTCCTTTCCCATTTGACAGTTGCCATGCATTATGAATAGAAGCATCAAGCAACCTCTTTGAGGAATATTTATTTCATTTATGAAGTAGGGCCAAGTAGGCCGGAACAGAAGGTATTTATGAATCATAAATATAACTAGAGGCATATATACACTCAGAGAGTGTGTACCTCCGCCGATCCCCACAACATTCTCATTCAAACATTCTCCCTTTCACACGCCCGATTTTCTATCTCTAATCATTTTTCCTCTCTGTTAGCTCTTTTTGCATATTAAAAAAGCACTCAGAGACGGGAAGAGGAAGAAGTTTCAGCTACGTCACTGGGTTAACATAGTCCTGAGCTGATATATGAACAATAATACGTCAATGAATATTTTTTTAGCGTTTGTTCTTGCCTACTCCCTGAATAGAGACCCCATTTCATTTAGTATTTTGCTCATTTTGCATATTAAAAAAGCACTTAGAGATGCCAAAATTAATCACTTGTTCCTTTTGGCATTTCCAACAACTCCACAAAGTTTCATTCGAATCTGTTCCGTACTTTTTGAGTTATCCTTCTGACAAACAAACCAACAAACGCCAGTGAAAACAATACCTCCTTCGGCGGAGGTAATAATATTCCTCAAAAGAGGAAAGAGACTAGTGATAACAAGAGCCGGAACTCAATTGTACCATTCACACATTCTCCCTTTAACCACGCCCAAAATATACTCGGTCTTTTATATATATATATATATATATATATATATATATATATAGATATATTATTATTTCCATCCACACGATAGAGTAGAAAAATTGCAGGTTAAAGAGGTTGTGTGTTATTGATAATAAACTCCATTCTTACATTAAAGACTCGGTCTTCATTCCTAGTCAATATCAGAATAAATTTAATGAGACATATTTTTTATAACCCCAATGTTGCTCATAAAGAGTTATACCACCTATTTTATGATAAAAATCTACTTCTTATTAAACTATAATTCCTTTTAGGGAAATAACAATTATTAAAATATGTTTAAAATCATTGGCCAACTGAGTTGAGATGTAAAAGATTTAATTATATAACTAAACCTTGATAAAGTGAAAGGAATAAGAGCATTTAAAAAATATTGACCGGCAGTAGTCGATTTACATTCAAAGAAGGCCAGTTCTAAAAAAGTAATTCATAAGTTGTAATGATAAGCATCTGCAATTCATTTAGTTGATCGACTATTTGATTGTTGGTTAAAATAGACATGTCCCGTAAAGTTTTAAATCCATAATGATTGTATGTCTGGATTCTAATAGACCGGCGTGTGAATTCGGATTACGACAGTAGCCCGCCTTTTAAGGAACCCTGATATTGACAGTGGATAATAATAGCTTATTGAAGAATTGCTTTATTTCCTTATGGTATTAGATTTTTTATTTAAATGAATATAATTAGCTTTACTTCCTTCTGAAATGAAAGGTGTTCATTGAATTTCTTATACTATTTAATTGAGGCTATTGTACATTCAGTATTAATCAAAGTATCTAAATAAAATACTATTTTGGTTAATATTTTTTGATTAATAATCATAAATGTAGGAGAAGTAGGCGATGTCTGTTATTTCCTATACTCTTTGAGTCAATATGTACAATATTAATATTGATAAAGATTAGTATGCTCAGTTAATTGAATTATAGTTCTTTGAAAGGAATTTGGCTGTGTTTTATGCTTCTGTTCACAAAAGAGAGTGTGAGGAAAATAAGTTTTTTTTTAGTTTTTAGGAGGTGAAAGACTGCTCGAATCTCAAATGTGAGGTTCGGCTCACGAGAGGGGAAGGTAACGTAGATTGTAAAGAAATAGTTGTTCGATGAAATACTAATTTATGCTATTATTACTTATTCCTATCCACAAGGGTTGAATTCATCAAACCAGATATGCAAAAAGTGCTCTACTCAACAGGTTAAACGATTTTTAAATTGATCATCAGTTAATATTATATTTTTAAATATAATTGACCTATTGACTTATATAATAAATTATCTATTATGTTATTGAATATTTTTAGGATAAATACACATAAATAGATGGAAGAAGAGATAGAGAAAGGGAATTCCAGGATTCATGAGTCGTTTCCCTGATTGATTTGTATATATATATATATATATATATATATATATATATATATATATTATATATAATATATATATATATATATATATATATACGTATATATAATTTTTTTTTATATAGTTGAAAAGAATTTATTGCTGTTTTCACATTATACACATAGGCATTACATATAGAACAAGATATATATATAGATATATTAGATATTATTTTTCTCAAGTAATTCAAAGTCTCGGAAATTGTAATTCCCCACGAATGATGCCTAATAACATTACTGGTAATTATTTCTATATTAAAGACTATTACTCTCTCGAGGTTTTTGATTTCACTACACTCTCCCTTATATCTAGAGATAGAAAAGCGAGGGATATTTTGGGGGTGTGAAAGCGAGAATGTGTGAATGGTTCAATTGAGTTCAGGCTCTTGTTATCACTATTTTCTCTTCCTTTATTGAGGAAAACCAAGGAATACTAGAAACTACCTGGAAAGAAAGGGAAAATTGTAGCTTCCAAGTGAAGGCCATGATACGTTGATTAGCATAGCAATAGATTAAAAGTTTATGTGTACTTTTTAAGCTAAATGAGTCATTTTCACTTCATCATTCATAATTCAACGATCAACAAGTAGCTATTATATTTAACAAAAATGATCAAACAAGTAGCTATTATATTTTACAAAAATGAATAACGAGTGTGATATATATTTTAATACTTTTCATTTATCAATAATAGTTTCCACAATAGTGAATATAATATTATTTACCAAACGATACATAGTTTACCGTCACAAACAAGTAATTCAAGATTATATGTTTTCATGTGAAATAGACTATAATTAAGAATTTTCTTTTCAAATTAAATTTCATATCTGACGATCTTTGTTCTCTGAAACTACACTGCCTCATTATAGTTCCAGTTTTGGAGGTGCCATGAGTTTCAAATCGGAGGGTTTTGAGGAGGTTACAGCGGGGCTGGCGTTACGTTTGAGGGCGGCGGCTACAGTTCAGCTTGAGGTTGAGCCAGACTTTTTCATCCACGGAAAATAACATTCCGCAAACGCCACCCTGATTTTATTTAACTCTTCCGCCCTTATTACAATATGAATATTAATAAGACATATAGGTGATATTAAATTTAACATCATAGCGTAACTCTATCCTGTTTATCACAACCTTAACATCATAAATTAAAAAAAGATGATGGAATATGCTTTTTATTAATAGAAAAAGTCAATAACAGAATAAAAGCCATGCATAGCTACGATACTATTAAATTGGACAATAATTCACTCAACATATTTAACGTTGAGTTAATAATATTAACTAAACATTAATATGTTGCGTAGTAAAGCATTAACTTAACTGAATATTTATTTACTTATTATTGGCTTGATATTGTGATACAGTAAAAATCTATATACTAAAATACAATAGTTATGATAAAATATTATATTTATATATATATATATATTAAATCATTCAGATTTAAATTGCTTTAAGATTTAAAAAATGGTACTTTTATTTTTGATGAAGAGTTAGAAACCTTTATTAAAAATAGTTAGAAACTCTTACTTTGACTTGGACATCCATCCACCAATAGGCTCGATGCTCGATCTAAAATATGGAAAACACCCAGACTTCTTCGCTATTTAGAATGCAGAGTATAACTCAACCGTTGGTCCAAAAAGCTCTGGCAAATTGGGATAAGACCTCTCGTAGCTTTTGTATCGAATGAACAATATCCATTATTTCACCCTTGGAGCAAGGTAGCTTAATAACCATTTCACGGTAGCAGTCCACGGGAAGGGCAGCATAGCAGTTTGGATGGAATTCTCTGGTTGGACCCATAGACCAAATTATGTCTGTTGAAGGAGGAGAGAAACCATTTTGGAGACTTCATTTTAGATGATGTAAAATTCCGCTAGGACGCGGGGCGTCGCGGTGGCCGTTAGTGCAATAAAAGGGACTTGGGGGAAATCACTTTGGAGCTATGAGAAGCTAGTAGTCCGGTTGAAAGTAGTGTCCCACTGAGACACACAGTTGGCCTCATCAATAACGAATCGCTTGAGGGGATCCGCGATAAAGGCTTCGAAAGACTATTGAGCTTCTGAGAGGCAGATACCTTCTCGAGAGTCACGTAGAGGAGTGTGATTTGGGGCGTGAGGAGACAGAACTTTCGTATATTTTTCCGCTTGCCGGCCATAGTCGTCCCGAAGAGATGATCGCAGAGATTCCATACCGTCGAGCTTTGTGAATTTATCATATATGAGGGATACCAGGAGGGATAGGACTACAGTGGCTCCGCCCTGGACTGCGGCGGGTAACTGATAGCAGAGACTCTTTCCACCCCCGTGAGCATAAGGACAAGGTGACATTGTTCAAGAGGATCGCATTAATGGCTGACAGTTGATTGGGGCGAAAGCTGTGGATATCAAGTGACTTTTGAGCTTCCCAAAGAGATCGTTCGAGAAAGAGTAGTCCCTCTTTGGCATATTATATATCCAACCCCGCCCATTTCATAATGATAAACTTAGGTCCGAAAATTTTTCGTGTTGACGTCACGTATGCGCAGAAAACATAAAACAATAATTTTACATATATAACATCTATTACTCAAAGTATCATTCGGTATCGTACTCTTACAACAAAATGGCTTCAATTAATAAAAAAAGAAAAAAAGACAGTGTGCAGTTGCGTTGTCCTTCATTGGATCCCAATGCTCACAATGTATTGTACCACTCGTTTCCAACCAACAGCAAACAGAGAAAAGCGTGAACAATCGCATGCAAAAGAGGAGATTCGACATTTCAGCCTGCATCATCATTTATGGTAGTCTGCACTCACTGAAGAAGACTATGAGAGGATCTAATGCATGAGCTTCTTAACCTTCTATAGAAAGAAACTCACGAAAGGAGTAGTTCCGACACTTAATAAATGAAAAAATTGAAACAAACTTGTCGGAATATACGTCCATGGAACCATCTTCCAAAAGGAATGATAGCATCTTATATAGGATATTAGAATAGGATTGATAGGAACGACAACCTTGTAAAAAGAGTTTCTAAATCAATGTCTAAGGTGCCGTCAGTTCAATTGGAAAGCTCTTATATAAATTTGCCCAAATTCGTGTATTCTCCAAATAAAATTGAGAAAAACCGCCTTCAAGGAGGCAAAAAGCTAGACAATAGAGAAAAGTTTAAGATGAAGTGGATTAATTAAATGCTCCAAAAATTATTACTTTTGCGTAAGTATGTATTCAATAATACTTTATATAATAGAGGATATAAACAGTATTTTGTTTTGTAATAATTTATAAATTATATATTTTTTCTTATATGATTCTAATAATATTTATATATATATGATATAACCAATTTTGTTTTGTATTAATGTCATAAATTATATACTTTTTTCTAAAATATGTCTTTGTAATAATATATGATATGTATGTATTTGTTATAATTTATTTCGTTGTTTTTATGTGCTTTAGCATATAATGATTGAAGAGTTTGCTTTTTCATGAAATATTTTGGATAATTTCAGCAACTTTAAATCATCAAAAAATTTATGATTACTTACAAAATTTAATATTTTTCCATTTTCTAATAGAATTGTGATAATTTATTCTTCTATGATCGAATTAAAGGCTAAATTCGATTATATTTAACATATTTTACTTGTACAATATACCCTATTTTGCCATATGTGACGTCATGCTCATGAGGTAGGTTGCGTGGCGGTATATTTTTTTTACTTTCATTGGTTAAAATGGCTCTACCTTACTTTTAACTACCTTGATTATA
>CP045892.1:17624447-17644142 GCA_013387185.1 Caligus rogercresseyi
CATTTTGTCCAAATCTAACGCTTCATTAATCCTAGGAATTTTATAAAACGTTTTTTAGACATATTAAAGTTAGAAAAATGAACTATCTGATCATAACCCAATTATCCAAAACATACATAATTTCAAATAATTATTCACAGAAAAATTTGTCAAAACATAACTGGAAATCTGAAGAAATCGCAAAGTAAGTGTAAGAGTTAGAGATGGTATGACAAAAAGTTTGGTAATTAAGGATGCATGCATAAAAATAAAAAAACCAATCAATCTGAATTTAAATCAATTCTTCTATGTTATACTTTGAAAAAAAGATGTGCTCGCACCGTAGAGGAGATGTTCCAGCTCGCCGATGGGAGTCCAAGCTAAGAAGACACCAATGGAAGCTCAATGCTTGAAAATATCGACATTTCTGTAAATTAATTTATTCAAAAATTAAGATCTTCGCTCCTAAGTAAAACTTTCACCGGCTGATATTTCTGGTGGGGTGGGGTTTGCCTAGGAGTTAAACAAACAAATAAATTATACACACACACACACACATATATATATATATATACACATGGCTGAAAGTCCCGACCTAACACATAGATGGCAGTATTTAATGATATCACCTTTTTCCCAGTTAATACTAACCTTCAAAAGACAGCTGTTAAAATTTCATGATATTCTATTCATTAGTTTTGAGTTATTGTGCTAAGAGTTACGCTCCTGTTGTTATTTTCAAACAATGGATCAAAAACAATTTCGTGTTTTAATTTTACACTGCTTCTTGATTGGAAAATACCGTTCAGGCGAAGCAATGGCTTGAAAAGTTTAATGGGGACTCCGCTTCATCAGAAACAACAATAAACGTTGGTTTGCTGACTTCAAAACGTGGTCGTAGAGACACCAATGACGCAGAACGCAGTGGACGTCCAATGAGGCGGTAACACCAGAAAACATCCAAAAAATCCACAAATCGTTTTTGAATGATCGAAAGTGAAGTTGAATGACATCGTAAGATATCAAAAGAACATGTTAGCTTTATATTATATGACATTTGACTATCAGAAAGTTCTGTTCAAAGTGGGTTCCGCGTTTGCTCATTGTTGACCAAAAACAGAACCGTGTTGATGATTCTGAGCAGTGTTTGGCCATTCTTAATCGTAACAAACCGGGATTTTTGTGTCGATATGTGACAATGGATGAAACATGGATCCATCATTCACTCCGGAATCAAAATGATCGTCATCAGAGTAAAAAGCTACTGGTGAGCCTCGTCCAAAGTCCCCGAAAGCACAACAATCGGTTGGAATGTTATGACCTCGGTATTTTGGGATGAGCGTGGTGTAATATTCATCGACTATCTTGAGAAAAGAAATACCATCAACAGTGAATATTATATAGCGTTAGTGGAGCGTTTTAAGGCTGAAATTTTAAAGAACGACTGCATACGGCAAATATTTTTTTGCTTCATCAAGCACCTTTCACAAGTCAATCCAAACAAGGCGTTAATTAAATTTCGAGTTGCTCACACATACACAGTATTCGCCAGATCTGACTTCCAGCAACTACTGGCGGTTCGCAGACCTGTAAAAATTGCTCGCCGTAAGAAATTTTGTACGAATGAGAGGTTGTCGCTGAAACTGAGGCTATTTAGGGGCAAAAGATAGATCGTTCTGCAAAAGTGGTTTGAAATGTTAGAGCGGCGCTGTAATGATTGCGTTGCTCTTTATGGAGATTACTTTGATGAATAAGGCTAGTTTTTAACAAAAACGTGTGTTCTTTGTTAGGCCCGGGACTTTTCAGCCAATGTGTTATATATATATATATTATTTCTTTTTTATGCTGTATCCTGTACTATTTA
Source organism: Caligus rogercresseyi (assembly GCA_013387185.1). Lineage (NCBI taxonomy): Eukaryota > Metazoa > Arthropoda > Copepoda > Siphonostomatoida > Caligidae > Caligus > Caligus rogercresseyi. The sequence continues at coordinate 17,626,291 of CP045892.1, forward strand.
AGTATGATAGTACCAAAGTCTTTTTTTTCGAAAAGCTTCGGATAATTATATTTCTTTATATGCCCTTAGAGCATTACATCATCCTGACATAATGCAGAGTTATTTCAAAGATAGTATTGTCCCCTTTTTTTCAATAGTCCTTTCGCACCAAATCCTTTTTTTTATTAAAAAAAGGATCTGAGGATTAGATTATGCAAATTATTGATTTTTGACAGTGTTTAGTTCACACTTTTTCAGTTAATAACGTTTATTTTTTTTTTCTTCTCTTTTTTGTGAAAATATTGTTTAGTGATTTTCAATTATCACCGTAATGCACATATGTCATAACATAAATGTCACATCCTAATGCATAAACACCTTTGGAGTTAAAGTTCCGAATTTTTATTTTCAAATGGACCACATGCCATTTTATTTGCCCCATATTGTTTTGCATACAAGTATAAAAACTATTGCTGAGTTCATCTGGTGGAATTTGTTACTTTTAATATTCATTTCTAGAAAAAAGTCCGAGCCTTGATTACCGTTCATACCTTAAATATTAAGTGTATTTTCGACTTCGACTCCTAGCGGATATATAACCATTCTATCTAGTCATTGAATCTAATATTTGGTTTGGATACTTTTCCTTATATTTTTTTGTTATTTAATATATAGTATTTTTTGTCTTCAGCTTGAAATAAAGCATGCGAAGCTAGGTCAGTTCGAAAAGTTATTTCTTGAGGGTTGCCAATAATTTCCTGACGTAGTTAAGGTAAATGCTTTAGCTCCAAACGTCCGGAACAAAAAAATATATGTCAAAACAGAGCTCACACTTTGCCAACGTTTTAAATTATAGTTCATTTGGTGTTTGAAGGGTTGCCCACATAACGCTTTTCTTTTGATATCGATATAAAAAAAGATAGCTGGATACTTTTAATTAAAAAGAAAAAGTTTTCGTGGGCAATCGTTTAGCTAAGAATAAACAAAAAATATATAGAGTTTCACAACCTCATCCCTAACATCAATTTTTAAACTATCTAATCAATTTTTCTTCCTTTTCCACTATTTATACTTGATGATACATTGATCGTATGATATCAAAACAACATTAATTATTTCCTTTTTTATGAGCAGTTGCTTTATTAAATTGTAATAATAATAATAATAATAATATCGAAGAGTCCGTTTTCAAAAGATTCAAAATGATAAAAAGTCAAAGCCTTGAGATAAGACTATGTGTTTTCTTAAAGAGAATAGATTATCTCTGAATTGATGTTCATTCCTCAACAGTCGATAAAGAAGTCGTGTTTTATTGCTAATGCAAACTGCTTTTTTATTATTTCTCATCTCTATACCAAATCTCGTTCTAGAAAGGGTTCCCCCCGTTTGTTATTCTTTTTAAAGCATTCTATGATTCATCGATATTTTTACGGCCTGCAACAGTTCTGTCTCATATGAAATGTTTAATGTCTATATCTTTATGTGATATTTTTTTTACTATAATAATCATATAATCGATGTGAATATTGAATAACATGGCAACAACGTTAAGGGAAAATATTACATTTCAATTGGGGCAAAAAAGTATGTAGTACATAAAAAGCAAATATTTAATTTCCGTCAAATGCCTCACACCTGGCTTGATGGTGTGATTTTACACAATGCGCAGAGCTTCATTTCATTTAGATAGTATGGATGATGAGTACAATGAATTTGACAGACGTGCCCTTGGCAAGCAGTAGCTTCATAATTCAATTTGAGATGATGTTGATGAGACAGCAGACAGGGACACAATGAATTAATTTTGAGACCTTTTTGGGCGAGCTGAAACAAATATGCTTTTGAAAAACATCAAAACATAAAAAGTGGATTTTTACTTCTTTATTGATTTACCTATTGATTGGTGCATTTTTAATGATCCATTTACAAAACCAGTACTCCTTTATTTAACTTAATTATGGATCATTTATTAATTGGCGTTGCTAAAGTAATTGAAGAAATAAGATGGATTCTATGGTTCTAATTTAAATACGAATGTTATGAGCCATTCACTATCACTCAAATCGGGTTTTGCAGGTGAAACTTGCACGATTAAATAAATATGAATGCTCAAGATATGGAGCCCTTTCCCTAAGGATACCGTCGCTTCTGGACAACTCCTGGACCGTCACCGCTATTTAAATTAAGTACTTCCCATCAAAGTCAAAGCATCTTTTAGAAATAATGAAAAAATATTGAAATTTTACTAATATTTATTATTATTTTATTGTTGTGGATTTATTATTTGTTTTATTGTTGGGATTCAGTTTTTATTTGATGTTAGATATATAAAATTGTTTCAATCTTTTATGAAGTTTTGGGATTTTGACGACAATGTATATTTATGTATTTTTTACACAATTACTTCATGTTAATAAAGATTTGATGAAAGGAAAAAATATGAATACTTACATATAAATATATATATATACGTTGTGAGCCTTGACCAATCAAAAAGGGGTTTCTATATTAATATTCCACAAGGCGGTCAAACTGGTAGTCGCCAACATTTTTTAAGGCCATTAAAAGAACACAACATACCACAAAGAAAGGATACATGCATATATGAACATAAGCACACAAACGCCCACGCAAAAATACAAGCATTACAAACTTATGCAAACAGTATTGTATTTAATAAATACCCCCCCCCCCCCCCCCCCAATAGACATGTTGCCAATTCAATATTCAATATTAAAGCAGCAACAAAAACAACAATAATAACAAGAAGAAGAAGCCTTCATATTTCAATTACTTTTTGAATAAACATAAAACAAAAGCATATGGATATTGTGGGAAAAATGGAGGGAAAATAAGTATATGAAAATGAATTGAATGCGGTACAACAATGGCAGCCAAAGGAAAAAATAAGAACCCCCCCCCCCCATGCTTCAAACAAACTAAAAAAACTTTTGATTAAGTTTTTGCACATTTAGGTGTGCTGCCTTCATTCATGCAAAGTAATTGAAAACATGGGAGAGGAAACTCTTGTAATTGTTCCTTTCAAATAAATCTTATCTAAGAGTTCTCGCAACTATTAAACCAAGGACTACATATATTATATTTAGTAGTGTACAGATCCACGACTAAGCTTAAAAGGCAATAACTCTCTCTTTATGTATATGAGTTTCCATAACATTTCACACATTTTGCATGGTGTTTTTTTTTCTTCGTTTAGAAAGGGTTAAGCTTTAATGGAGTGAAAAAAAAGAAGAGAGGCCCAAGATATGGCATTCTTTTGTCAAAAGGGGTTGATTGGAAAATATGCACTGACAATATTAAAGCAAAGAATGTCACATTATTAGGTTCAAAAAATTTAATATAAATTCTAGGGATAAATCAATAAAAAGGATATTCTGAATTATAAATTCTAAGAAATTAATTTATAGTTTCTGTTGCTTCTTATTGGGCCAACGTCTTGAAAGTCCTGAATTAAACAGGATCTGTATGGCTCAATGGCACGGGATGGATTGAATATAATTATCAGCAAAGTATTTAGGGAGCTCGATAGCCGGTTGCGTTAAGGCGTGTTCATCTATCAACGTTGGAGGCGCAGGTTCGAATCCCGAGAGGGATGGCCATTTTTGGTCAACCTCATTGATAAGATCCTAAGTTGCGATAGACTATTTTAATGCTATAATGCTATTTATATCCTGTCGGATGCAATATATTGAACAATTAGGCAAAAAATGTTATATTCAAAATTATAAAGTAAAAAAAGGCATCCAATCATATTTTCTTTGGGTTGCCACGTTAAGTAAAGCGGTCGCTCCTTTATATGATGCCTGGTGGACTCATGTAAACTGATGAGTAAGGGCTACAACACTGGGCCCTTTTTTATACGTGATTGATGGAAATAGAAAGAGCGTGAATAATTATAATAAAAGCTATTTGAAATTTAAAAACATCAATTCCCTCATGGCCCTTGTGGGTATGCGAATATCAACAAAAGTATAAAATGATACCCTAAAACACACAGTGCCTTCTTTGAGATTTGATCTTTGTAATTTACTAATCCTTCGAATATTGCTCATTAATATCAATTTAATAAAGCATTTCTTTGCTCCTAAATGAATGTCTATTATTTTAAATCCATGGCAATAAATAGAACAGTACAGCCGATAAAACGTCGGAATAAATTGATTTACAACTGAGACAATATGTTTGTTGATGAAATAAAACATCGCTATTGACTAAGCTTTAAAGGAAAGTGGCGCATCAAGAGCTTTTGTTCTTATTTTGATTATTTATTGGCTTCGTTTCGTTTTATTTATCCGCTAGAAGTGTTGATCTTGATGCAGCTAAGTAAATAAATACGTAGTGATTTTGGGATATGACAAGTACCCTTACGACGTATAGTAACGTAGACTTAACAAATGTTTTAATACATTGTCATGTCTATTATTTTTATTGCTCTGCGGAACTCTGTGCTCGATACTCAACAACGAAGACCTCCCCGTCCTAGATTATCTATCTAATCTTAATATTAGAATTTTGAGTTTTGTCCGTCTGTCTGTCCGACTTCTATAGACGCCGAAACTACAGAAGCTAGAGAACTGAAATTTGGCACACACATGCATCGTGACCATGTGATGGTCTTGGGCTAGGTTAGGTTCTGATCAGACCAGATTTGCGTCTTGAGAGGATTTTGCGGTTTGTATGGATTTTTGAGAGTTAGGTGGCTCGGATGTATTAGATGTTTTGTGAACTTCAACCGTAGGCATCTTTTAATTAAACCAAACTACTACCTAGCGCCTTGCAAAGGCCTAAAAAAAGGCTTTGAAAACTTTGGTTGTGCATAGTTCGTAGTGAGATGTTTTAAGACAGAACGCAAACTAAAAGTTATCTGCATCTCTGCCCAAAGAACCTGGATCCGGAAAAAAAAATCCGGATCCAGACACTCCCGGACCCGGATTATGAACATTTCCTTAACTTTTGATTCTTTCCCATTTCGAAAAAACGCTACTCTCAAAGTACATCAAGAATAGGGTTTCCAATCGGGTCCAAAAGAAATTTCCCGGAAACACTGGACCGGCCTGTCGAGAAATTCACGAAAACCTCTGGGCGACTTTTAAAACTAAAAAAGTTCAAAACACAACTACGAAATGAAGGCCTTGCAAAAATAAGCCTAGGTTGGTTAAGTCAATGTCCGGATTCCGGGACATATTTGAACGGATAAGGATTTTTTTTTCATTTGCAAGTTTTCGCCATATATTTTTTGCACAATCATATTCAACTTACAAAGGGAGCAACTTTGATGTTATCAGTATCCGGATCGAGGTCAGTAAGACCCCAAATCCGGGATTGAATTAGTTCGAATTCATGGACGAAGCGGAATATTTTTGAAATCCTAAATTTTGGAGGGCCGTTTTTGGGCTGTTATGGATTGATCGCATCAAGTTATAAAATATATCTATAGAGTTTGGCATTTCTAATAAGTTCGTTTTTTTAAATGAATTTTGTTCAGAATTTTTCGAGTTTTGGCATAAAAACTGGCAAAATGGAAAGGTTTTTTTTCTCCGCTCCTGGAAACTCACAGATTTCAACTTGAGTTCATAAGAAGGAACTTAAAAAGTCTGACAACAACTATATATAAATCATTCTCAAGTGTTTCATATATTTTTTCAGAAAACCCAAAAAACTGATTTTTTCAAAAACTTAAGGGGGGTCCCCCATGATTTTTGGCATTTTTTAAATTTTTAAATTTGTTAATATAGTTGTTCCCAATTGGGGAGACTAATGCAAATGTGAAAAAAAAAATTACTTTGGATGAAAAACAAAAAAGTTTTATTGTAAGCATTATTTCATAATTACATATGCTACATATATATTGCATAGGAGTTGACTATATGTTAGTTCTTTTTTGCTCCCTAGGGGGTGCTCTAAATTATGAATCTAATGTAACCTCTACGGAGACTTTTTACTGCATAAGGGGTTTTTAAATTATGAAATGCAAAATGAAGCCCTCGCAAAAAAATATCCGGCACCATATGAAGTCATAAATTAACACCACGGTTCACCCAAGGTCTGTATAATAAGGTCTGGGCAATACAAAAACAAATATGTAATCCTAACAGTATAACTACTCAATGACCTCACTGGAGAACGAATATATAATTTTATATAATTTATATTTTCATATATATTTATTCATTAATTTATTTATACACACACACATACATATATATATTATATACATTTATTTATAGATAGACAGAGAGATTGATTGATAATAAATATATATATATAGATATAATCGTTCTCCAGTGACGTCATTGAGTAGTCACACTGCTACATGTTTGTTTTTGTATTGCCCCAACCTTGGGTTCACCAATCTTATTAACCAGTTTGAATACTTCAAACTCATACCCTTTTCTCACGTGGAGACACAGCTGAACGCGCTCCGAAGTATGAAGAAAGAGAAGGGAGAAGCTCTATGAATAAAAATATTTGACATGTACTATGAATATGATAACATCATGAAAATGGTTTCCAGTGCAAAGTTAGAAATGTCGAGCATGTTCCGGAGTATTTTTATTGAAAATATTTTAAATAAATACAGAAAATTGATGAAAGGTCACCATGTTTATGATCCCCGTCATATACATGATGGAATTGACGGAAGGGCACCGCGATAATACATAAAACATATAAATACTATCACTGTTGACATATTTATCTACATTATTTATAAAATGAGATTATAAAGTTATTGTTATGACTCTTATTTCAAGACATTGTTGACATTTGAATCATTGATCATCTTTTTTGAGTCTGACTTTTAAAATCATTTAACTAATATATTCTATATTGTGTAGTTCTTTACCTTTTTTATTATTTCTCACCAGCACCGTTGTGCGAAAAGAAAAGGAAAAGTACTCAGTCCTGTGTTAATGTTATATCAATTTCTCTTTGTATCTTTGTTTTCAAAATGGCGTCTGTCTCTCTGTCATGAGTACTTTGTTATGTCATTGCGTCTTCATTATTTCCTCTTGTTTATATATATTTTTCCTTTTAATTACCTCCGCCGAAGGAGGTATTGTTTTCACTGGCGTTAGTTTGTTGGTTTGTCAGCAGGATACCTCAAAAAGTACTGAACGGATTCAAATAAACTTTTGGAGTTGTTGGAAATGCCAAAAGGAAACAATTAAATTAATTTTAAAAATGAGCAAAATAATAATGAAATGGGGTCTATCAGGTAGGAAAGAACAAACGCTAAAACAAATATTCATTGACGTATTATTGTTCATATATCAGCTCAGGACTATGTTAACCAGTGACGTAGCTTAAACTTCTTCCTCTTCCCGTCTCTGAGTGCTTTTTTATATGCAATGAGCTAACAGAGAGGAAACAATGATTAGAGATAGAAAATCGGGCGTGTGAAAGGGAGAAGTTGAATGGAATGTTGTTGGGATCGGCGGAGGTACACACTCTCTGAGTGTATATATTTTATCTTTGTTTCAACATGGCGTCTGTCTCTCTGTCATGAGTACTTTGTTATGTCATTGTCGTCATATTTCCTCTTGTTTATACAAGGTATTATATAATTTCCTTAAACTTTTTAGTGCATAAGTCTTATGCTTCATATTTTGCCTCGCTGCACGTTGCTAAGTATCTGTGCCCACTTTTTTTTAATGAGACGATAGAGGTTTTTTAAGTAAGAAAAGGGGAAAAAAGAAAAATAAATACATATTTATATATTTGTAGTTATAAGGAGAGGAACTTAATCCGAATTTACTGGATAATATAAAAAATTTCCCTCTACTTTTTTTTGTTGAAAATAACTCATATTCTCTCTCATAAAACTTCTTTCTATACGACGTCTCCATCATCATAAGCTTCAAAACTTCATTGTTTATGCAAAGTTCAACCCTTGCCTCAACATATTATACAATATGATAACAATGTATAATGCTGTGGCCGTAGGCCACCCACCCCCTGGAGGGCCTAGCACCAGCGCGGAGCGGCAATGGGCTAGTCTATATTATAATTGGAGTTTGTCCGTCTGTCCGACTCTATAGACGCCGAAACTACAAAAGCTAAAACCTGAAACTTGGCACCAGATGCATCTGACACTTTGATGGTCTTGGGCTAGGTTAGATTCTGCTCAGACCAGATTTTTGTCTGTGAGAGGTTTTTGCGGTTTGTATGGATTTTGAGAGTTAAAGGCTCGGGATGTAATTAAATGTTTTGTGGACTTTAACCGTAGCATCTTTTGGTATAATCAAAACTAAGGCCTAGGGGCCTTGCAAAGGCCTCAAAAAAGGTTTGGAAAACTTTGGTGTCCATAGTTCGTAAGTGAGATGTTTTAGAGACAGAACGCAGACTAAAAGATCTGCATCTCTCCCAACGAACCTGGATCCGGAAAAAAATCCGGATCCAGATACTCCCGGACCCGGATTATGACATTTCCTTAACTTTTAATTCTTTCCCATTTCGAAAAAAGCTACTCTGAATATATCAAGAATAAGGTTTCCAATCGGGTCCAAAGAAATTTCCCGGAAAACAGGACCGACCTGTCCGGAAATTCAAGAAAACCTCTGGGCGACTTTTTAAAAAGAAAAAAGTTCAAAACAAAACATACGAAATAAAGGCCTTGCAAAATAAGCCTAGGTTGGTTAAGTCAATGTCCGGCCCTCCGGGACATATTTGGGCCGGGATCCGGATTTTTTTAATTAGCAAGTTTCGCATATATTTTGCACAATCATTCAGCTTCCCAAGCGAGAGACTTTGATATTTTCATTTCCCAATCCGAGGTCGTTAAGACCCTCAAATCCTGGATTGAATATTAGGTCCATCATTTCATGGACGATCCTTAAAACTTCATTGTTTGATGCAAGGTTCAATCCTTGCCTCAACATATTATCCAAGATATGTTACCATGTATAAATGCTGTGCCGTAGGCCACCCACCCGCCCGGAGGGCCTAGCAAAGCCGCGGAGCGGCAATGGGCTATCTATATTATAATTGAGTTTGTTGTCCGTCCTGTCCGACTTCTATAGACGCCGAAACTACAAAAGCTACAAACCTGAAATTTGGCACACAGATGCATCTTGACCATGTGTGGTCTTGGGCTAGGTTAAATTCTGATCAGACCAGATTTGTGTCTGTGAGAGGGTTTTGCGGTTTGCATGGATTTTGAGAGTTAGAGGCTCGGATGTAATTAAATGTTTTGTGGACTTTGACCGTAGGCATCTTTTGGTATTACAAAACTAAGGCCTACCGGCCTTGCAAAGGCCTAAAAAAGGCTTGGAAAACTTTGGTTGTCCATATTCGTAAGTGAGATGTTTTAGAGACAGAACGCAGACCAAAAGTTATCTGCATCTCTTCCCAAAGAACCTGGATCCGGAAAAAATCCGGATCCAGATACTCCCGGACCGGATTATAACATTTCCTTAACTTTGATTCTTTCCCATTTCGAAAAAAAGCTACTCTGAAAGTATATCAAGAATAGGGTTTACAATCGGGTCCCAAAGAAATTTCCCGGAAACCGGACCGACCTGTCGGGAATTCAAGAAAACCTCTGGGCGACATTTTATACGAAAAAAGTTCAAAACAAAATATACGAAATGAAGCCTTGCAAAATAAGCCTAGGTTGGTTAAGTCAATGTCCGGCCTCCGGGACACATTTGGTCCGGGATCCGGTTTTTTTAATTTGCAGTTTTTTCGCAATTATTTTTGCACTCATATTCAGCTTCACAAAGGGAGCAACTTTGATGTATTCAGTATCCGGATCCGAGGTCATTAAGACCTCAAATCCGGGATTGAATATTAGGTCCAATTTCATGGACGAAGCGGAATATTTTTGAAATCCTAAATTTTGGGGGGCCTTTTTTGGGCTGTCTATGGGGATTGATCGCATCAAGTTAAAAATAATATCTATAGAGTTTGGCATTTCTAAAGTTCGTTTTTTAGATGAATTTTGGTTTATAATTTTTTGAGTTTTGGCATAAAAACTGTCAAAATGGAAAGTGTTTTTTTCTCCGCTCCTGGTAAACTCACAGATTTCAACTTGAGTTCATAAGAAGGAGCTAAAAAGTCTGACAACAAACTATAAATAAATCATTCTCAAGTGTTATATTTTTTTTCAGAAAAACCCAAAAACTGATTTTTTCAAAAAAACTTAAATGATTTTTGGCATTTTTTTTTTTTAATTTTTATTTGTTAATATAGTTGTTCCCAATTGGGGAGACTAATGCAAATGTGAAGAAATTTTTAAAATTGGATGAAAACAAAAAGTTTTATAAGTAAGCATTATTTCATAAGTACATATACATATATAGCATAGGAGTTGGCTATAATGTTAGTTCTTTTTTGCTCCCTAGGGGTGCTCTAAATTATGAATCTAATGTAACCTCTAGGAGACTTTTTACTGCATAAGTGGTATTTAAATTATAAAATACAAAATGAAGCCCTCGCAAAAAAAATCCGGCTCCATATGACGTCATAAATAACACCACGGTTATATACGTCTGTATAATAAGGTCTGGCAATACAAAAACAAACATGTAATCCTAGCAGTATAACTACTCAATGACGTCACTGGAGAACGAATATATATATTTATGTATTTATATATTTCATATATATTTATTTTATTAATTTATTTAAACACACACCTATATCATATATATATATATTTATTTTAGATAAATAGAGAGATTGATTGATAAATATATATATAGATATAATCGTTCTCCAGTGACGTCATTGAGTAGTCACACTGCTACATGTTTTGTTTTTGTATTGCCCCAACCTTGGGTTCACCAATCTTATTAACCAGTTTGATACTTCAAACTCATCCCCCTTTTCTCACCAGAGACACAGCTGAACGCGCTCCGAAGTATGATGAAAGAAGGGAGAGCTCTATGAATAAAAATACACATGAATACGATAACATCATGAAAATGTTTTCCAGTGCAAAGTTGAAATGTCGATTTTCCCTCCAAATCATGAAGAGGTCTTACCTTAAAATAACTTTATCATCTTGATATTTTGTCATTACTGTCGCAACAAGTATTGTATTGATGTTATTGAAGGTCTATCTATAAATGCTAATGTTGTTCATGCATATAATAAGGCTTCAACGATATGGGAGCTTTTTATATAATACATCTTTTATTAAGTGAATATTTAAAGAAAAAATGTATCTTAATTATTGTCATGATCTTTTATTTATATTTTTGTAAGCAACATATGGCCCGGGAATATATTAAGCCTTCAAGCATGTTCCGGAGTATTTTTATTGAAATATTTTAATAAATAAAGAAAATTGATGAAAGGTCACCATGTTTATGATCCCCGTCATAAACATGATGGAATGGCGGAAGGGCACCGCGATAATACATAAACATATAAATACTATCACTGTTGACATATTTATCTACATTATTTATAAATGAGATTATAAAGTTATTGTTATGACTCTTATTTCAAGACATTGTTGACATTTGAATCATTGATCATCTTTTTGGTCTGACTTTTAAATCATTTTTAAACTATATATTCTATATTTGTGTAGTTCTTTACCTTTTTATTATTTTCTCACCATCACCGTTTGTGCGAAAAGAAAAGGAAAAGTACTCAGTCCTGTGTTAATGTTATATCAATTTCTCTTTGTATCTTTGTTTTCAAACATGGCGCTGTCTCTCTGTAAGAAAAGGGGAAAAGAAAAAAAATACTTATATTTGTGTTATAAGGAGAAGAACTTAATCAGGATTTACTGGATAATATATATTTTTCCCCTCTCCTTTTTTTAAAAATAATCGCTCCATAGAGATATAAAGATATATAGAGAGCTGATTCCCCAATGGCAGAGAAACAGCGTTCTAATGTTTCTGTGTGTGCAAAATAAACAAAGTAATTTTTACGACGTCATCGTAAGCTGATCTTAGAGATAGAATCTATGAATGATGAAGAGAATAAACTCTTACAGTAAGCCCTCGATATAACGCCCCTCTGTATAACGAACTTCGGATACAACGAACCTTGGAGGTAGCCGAACAAGCTCAGAATAAAACTTAAGTTCGTATCTGAGTGCTTTTTAATATGCAAAATGAGCAAAATAATAATGAAATGGGGTCTCTATTCAGGGAGTAGGAAAGAACAAACGCTAAAAAAATATTCATTGACGTATTATTGTTCATATATCAGCTCAGGACTATGTTAACCCAGTGACGTAGCTTAAACTTCTTCCTCTTCCCGTCTCTGAGTGCTTTTTTAATATGCAAAATGAGCTAACAGAGAGGAAACAATGATTAGAGATAGAAAATCGGGCGTGTGAAAGGGAGAATGTTTGAATAGGAATGTTGTTGGGATCGGCGGAGGTACACACTCTCTGAGTGTATATATTTATCTTTGTTTTCAAACATGGCGTTGCTAAGTATCTGTTCCCACTTTTTTAAAAAGAGACGATAAAGTTATTTTTAAAGTAAGAAAAGGGGAAAAAAGAAAAAAACCTACATATATACATATTTGTAGTTATAAGGAGAAGAACTTAATCAGGATTTACTGGATAATATATATTTTTCCCTCTCCTTTTTTTGAAAACTAATCGCATCCATAGAGATATAAAGATATAGAGAGCTGATTCCCTTCAATGGCAGAGAAACAGCGTTCTAATGTTTCTGTCTGTGCAAAATAAACAAAGTAATTTTTACGACGTCATCGTAAGCTGATCTTAGAGATAGAATCTATGAATGATGAAGAGAATAAACTCTCTACAGTAAGCCCTCGATATAACGCCCCTCTGTATAACGAACTTCGGATACAACGAACCTCCTGGAGCTAGCCGAACAAGCCTCAGATATAACGAACTTAAGTTCGTTATATCTGAGGATACCGAACCCAAATTATGAGCTGCTGCGGATCATGCGGTTTGAACTCATGCGTGAGGTGCAGCAGAAGAAGACGCAGACGAAGATCTCTGACTTCTTCAAGGCTGGCCCCTCCCCAGCCGAGAAGAGGTCTAGGACAGAGTCTGAGACCAGCAGTGTGTCTGTGACTTCGACCTCCTCCACTAATCTGCCAAATTTGTCCAGCGGCAGTTCATCGTCACTCCTGCAGGATATACCTTACACTCCAGAGCCTTCCTTTAACGAATTTTCGGATATAACGACCCTGCCCTCCCCCCATATAGTTCGTTATATCGAGGGTTTACTGTATATCTTTTTAGAAGTTTTTTACGGTCGCAATGACGTATTTTTCTGAAGGATCCAATCAGCTCTCTATATTAATATCTCTATGTTGGGTTCACCAATCTTATCAACCAGTTTGAATACTTCAAACTCTCCCCCTTTTCTCACAGGAAACACAAGTGGACGCGCTCCGAAGTATAAAAAAAGAGAAGGGAGAAGCTCTATGAATATGAATATTTGACATGTACTCATGAATACGATAACATCATGAAAATAGTTTCCCGCGCAAAGTTTATAATGTTGATTTTCCTCCAAATCATGAAGAAGGTCTTACGGAGAAGAGCATTTGCCTCTTAGCTCACATAGGAGGCTTTTTAAGTTGGCGTTATTTCATTAGAAGTAAATATATGTAGTACAAGGTATATATAATTTCCTTAAACTTTTTAGTGCATAAGTCTTTTGCTTCATATTTGCCTCGCTGCACGTTGCTAAGTATCTGTGCCCACTTTTTTTAATGAGACGATAGAGGTTTTTTAAAGTAAGAAAAGGGGAAAAAAAGAAAAATAAATACATATGTATATATTTGTAGTTATAAGGAGAGGAACTTAATCCGAATTTACTGGATAATATAAAAATTTCCCTCTACTTTTTTTGTTGAAAAAAATATCATATCATAAAACTTCTTTCTATACGACGTCTCCATCATCATAAGCTTCAAAAACTTCATTGTTTGATGCAAGGTTCAACCCTTGCCTCAACATATTATCCAAAGATATGATACAATGTATAATGCTGTGGCCGTAGGCCACCCACCCGCCGGAGGGCCTAGCACCAGCCGCGGAGCGGCAATGGGCTAGTCTATTCTATTATAATTGGAGTTTGTCTGTCGACTTATAGACGCCGAAACTACAAGAAGCTACAGAACTGAAATTTGGCACACAGATGCATCTTGACACTGTGATGGTCTTGGGCTAGGTTAGATTCTGATCAGACCAGATTTGTGTCTGTGAGAGGGTTTTGCGGTTTGCATGGATTTTTGAGGTTAGGAGGCTCGGGATGTAATTAAATGTTTGTGGACTTTGCCGTAGGCATCTTTTGGTAAAACAAAACTAAGGCCTAGCGGCCTTGCAAAGGCCTCAAAAAAGGCTTGGAAAACTTTGGTTGTCCATAGTTCGTAAGTGAGATGTTTTAGAGACAGAACGCAAACTAAAAGTTATCTGCATCTCTGCCCAAAGAACCTGGATCCGGAAAAAAATCCGGATCCAGACACTCCCGGACCCGGATTATGACATTTCCTTAACTTTTGATTCTTTCCCATTTCGAAAAAAAGCTACTCTGAAAGTATATCAAGAATAGGGTTTACAATCGGGTCCCAAAGAAATTTCCCGGAAAACCGGACCGGCCTGTCGGGAAATTCAAGAAAACCTCTGGGGCGACTTTTTAATACGAAAAAAAGTTCAAAACAAAACATACGAAATGAAGGCCTTGCAAAATAAGCCTAGGTTGGTTAAGTCAATGTCCGGCCTCCGGGACATATTTGGGCCGGGATCCGGATTTTTTTTAATTTGCAAGTTTTCGCAATATATTTTTGCACAATCATATTCAGCTTCACAAAGGGAGCAACTTTGATGTATTCAGTATCCGGATCCGAGGTCGTTAAGACCCTCAAATCCGGGATTGAATATTAGGTCCTATTTCATGGACGAAGCGGAATATTTTTGAAATCCTAAATTTTGGGGGGCCTTTTTTGGGGTGTCTTGGGTTGATCGCATCAAGTTATAAAATAGTATCTATAGAGTTTGGCATTTCTAATAAGTTCGTTTTTTTTAATGAATTTTGGTTATAATTTTTGAGTTTTGGCATAAAAACTGTCAAAATGGAAAAGTGTTTTTTCTCCGCTCCTGGTAAACTCACAGATTTCAACTTGAGTTCATAAGAAGGAGCTTAAAAAGTCTGACAACAAACTATAAATAAATCATTCTCAAGTGTTTTATATTTTTTTTCAGAAAACCCAAAAAACTGATTTTTTCAAAAAATTAAGGGATTTTTGGCATTTTTTTAATTTTTTAAATTTGTTAATATAGTTGTTCCCAATTGGGGAGACTAATGCAAATGTGAAGAAATTTTTAAAATTGGATGAAAAACAAAAAAGTTTTATTTGTAAGCATTATTTCATAAGTACATATATATAGCATAGGAGTTGGCTATAATGTTAGTTCTTTTTGCTCCCTAGGGGGTGCTCTAAATTATGAATCTAATGTAACCTCTAGGGAGACTTTTACTGCATAAGTGGTTTTAAATTATGAAATACAAAATGAAGCCCTCGCAAAAAAAAATATCCGGCACCATATGACGTCATAAATTAACACCACGGTATACAAAGGTCTGTATAATAAGGTCTGAGCAATACAAAAACAAACATGTAATCCTAGCAGTATAACTACTCAATGACGTCACTGGAGAACGAATATATAATATAATTTATATTTTCATATATTTTATTTATTAATTTATTTAAACACACACCACATAATAGATATATATTATATATATATTATTTATAGATAAATAGAGATTGATTGATAAATATATATATAGATATAATCGTTCTCCAGTGACGTCATTGAGTAGTCACACTGCTACATGTTTGTTTTGTATTGCCCCAACCTTGGGTTCACCAATCTTATTAACCAGTTTGAATACTTCAAACTCATCCCCCTTTTCTCACAGAGACACAGCTGAACGCGCTCCGAAGTATGAAGAAAAGAAGGGAGAAGCTCTATGAATAAAAATTTATATACATGAATACGATAACATCATGAAAATGGTTTCCAGTGCAAAGTTGGAAATGTCGATTTCCCTCCAAATCATGAAGAAGGTCTTACCTTAAAATAACTTTATCATCTGGATATTTTTGTCATTACTGTCGCAACAAGTATTGTATTGATGTTATTGAAGGTCTATCTATAAATGCTAATGTTGTTAATGCATTAATAAGGCTTCAAACGATATGGGAGCTTTTTATAATACATCATTTTATGAAGTGAATATTTAAAGAAAAATGTATCTTAATTATTGTCATGATCTTTTATTTATATTTATGTAAGCAACATATGGCCTGGAATATATTAAGCCTTCAAGCATGTTCCGGAGTATTTTTATTGAAAATATTTTAAATAAATAAAGAAAATTGATGAAAGGTCACCATGTTTATGATCCCCGTCATAAACATGATGGAATTGACGGAAGGGCACCGCGATAATACATAAAACATATAAATACTATCACTGTTGACATATTTATCTACATTATTTATAAAATGAGATTATAAAGTTATTGTTATGACTCTTATTTCAAGACATTGTTGACATTTGAATCATTGATCATCTTTTTGAGTCTGACTTTTAAAATCATTTAACTAATATATTCTATATTTGTGTAGTTCTTTACCTTTTTATTATTTTCTCACCAGCACCGTTGTGCGAAAAGAAAAGGAAAAGTACTCAGTCCTGTGTTAATGTTATATCAATTTCTCTTGTATCTTTGTTTTCAAACATGGCGTCTGTCTCTCTGTAAGAAAAGGGGAAAAAGAAAAAAAACTTCATATTTGTAGTTATAAGGAGAAGAACTTAATCGGATTTACGGATAATATATATTTTTCCCCTCTCCTTTTTTGAAAAAACTAATCGCGAATCCATAGAGATATAAAGAGTATATACGAGAGCTGTTCCCTTCAATGGAGAGAAACAGCGTTCTAATGTTCTGTGTGTGCAAAATAACAAAGTAATTTTTACGACGTCATCGTAAGCGGATCTTAGAGATAGAATCTATGAATGATGAAGAGAATAAACTCTCTACAGTAAGCCCTCGATATAACGCCCCTCGGTATAACGAACTTCGGATACAACGAACTCCTGGAGGTAGCGAACAAGCTGATATAACGAACTTAAAGTCGTATATGAGTGCTTTTTTAATATGCAAAATGAGCAAAATAATAATGAAATGGGGTCTCTATTCAGGGAGTAGGAAAGAACAAACGCTAAAAAAATATTCATTGACGTATTATTGTTCATATATCAGCTCAGGACTATGTTAACCCAGTGACGTAGCTTAAACTTCTTCCTCTTCCCGTCTCTGAGTGCTTTTTTAATATGCAAAATGAGCTAACAGAGAGGAAACAATGATTAGAGATAGAAAATCGGGCGTGTGAAAGGGAGAATGTTTGAATAGGAATGTGTGTGGGATCGGCGGAGGTACACACTCTCTGAGTGTATATATTTTATCTTTGTTTTCAAACATGGCGTATTGCTAAGTATCTGTTCCCACTTTTTAAAAAAGAGACGATAAAGTTATTTTTAAAGTAAGAAAAGGGAAAAAAGAAAAAAAACCTACATAATACCTATTTGTAGTTATAAGGAGAAGAACTAATCAGGATTTACGGATAATATATATTTTTCCCTCTCCTTTTTTGAAAACTAATCGCATCCATAGAGATATAAAGATATAGAGAGCTGATTCCTTCAATGGCGAGAAACAGCGTTCCTAATGTTCTGGTGCAACAATAAACAAAGTAATTTTACGACGTCATCGTAAGCTATCTTTAGAGATAGAATATATGAAGGTGAAGAGAATAAACTCTCTACAGTAAGCCATGATATAACGCCCCTCTGTATAACGAACTTGGATACAACGAACCTC
>CP045892.1:17644242-17661863 GCA_013387185.1 Caligus rogercresseyi
GTTTGTTTGTTAGCTCCTAGATTGGACCCACCTCACCGGAACTTAATCCGGCATCAGCCGGTAGTGATACTCTCTAGGAGCTATCTTTATTAATATATAGTAATTCAGATATTTTTAAGCATTTAAATGATTTAAAAATGAAATCCTCGAGGGATAAACGTTGTCTCCGATCTCTCCCTCAAGTGCCCTCATTTTTGTCTTAATGGCGGACAACCAAAAATTAGATGATACGGAGTTTCTTCTTCCTCTTCGCAGAGTCGGCAGATTGGAGTTATGGCCTTCCCATCTTGTAAAGATGCCTGTTGAGGCCGATATGACCGGTGACCATTTCCAACGATGACGAAGAGTTGGGCTAGTTATACTTAAAAATCTTACTCCCGAGATAGGGATTTGGTACGAAGAGCTTAGACTGGCGGCAAGGTGCTCATTGCACGCCAAGTGGCCCGCCATTCCTTTAAAGTCGCTTGTTGAGGGGATTTTTGTTTGGCTAATGGATATAGGGACAGAAACAGGAGTTCCCTTCCTCGCACCGTCTTTAGCCAAAGCGTCTGCATACTCGTTCCAGTACTGTTGTTGTGTCCTTGTACCTTCCGACTGTGATAGTGCATGTAGACCTGCTTATGGGTTTTTGCAAGCAATAATTGAGCTGACACGAATTCACCTGGTCTCATGTCCAGACTATTAATAGCGGATAGGCTGTCGATAAGATTAATAATCTTTGTCCTGTATTTTATCTCCTTGGAATTAATGGAGAGATTTCTTATAGCCTCCACCTCAGCTTGGTAAACCAGTGTCTGTTCCCTTGAGCCTCAAGGTCTTTTATCAAGCACAATATCACCTCTAGTCAGAGCCCAACCAGCACCTGTTTGACCATCGATTTTTGAGCCATCAGTGTAGCCTACGAGATCGAAGTCATGGATGCACCATACGTATTTGACTTCGTAACTTAGATTTTCTGACCAGAAAGGTATACGAGGAGGAGGAGTTGGGATATCATTGACTTTTAAATATTTGTCAAGTATTGTTGATGTCCTCTACTAAATTTTAGTTTCAATCTGACCAGACATGCACGTTCCATATATAGAGATAGTGTGGCATTAACCCACAGAGTACCTCCATTGTTGCTGTTGGTGTAGACCTAATTGCCCCAGTAATGCTCATGAGACCGAGTCGCTGTAGTTGCTGAGCTCCCTTTTTAGATATCCATTTGTTTGAAGTTTTGGTGCAAAAAACATACCACCGTAGCTCACAATAGTACCTCCTTACGTACGCTACGTAGATCCATTTAGACTTAAGTGGGCTAAGTCCCCAATCCGATCCAACAAAAGCTCTGAGAGCAAAAAGGTTCCTTTGGCCTTGGAAATGACATATTGTAAATGCTTTTTCCACAGCAAATTATCATCAATAATTAAACCGAGATATCTGAAGGTACGAACTCTTTCGATTTGAGTTCCAGACAGGTGCAGGGAAACTTCAGTGTTTTTTCTTCGTTTGGAAAAAAGCATATATTTAGTCTTGCTAATGCTGAAGATGGTATCTCTCTTGCTTGCCCAATCCGTCAGTTTATTCAGAGCACCTTGCATTAAACTGGCAAGAGTTTGCCGATCAGAGCCTTTTACACATAGAGCCAGATCATCTGCATAAGCAACCATTTTAATTGGTTTTTTTGAGTTGGTCCATACACTCTTGGAAGGCTAGGTTCCATGCCAGAGTAGATAAAATCCCCCCTTGAGGACTCCCTCTGGTGGGAGTTACGGATACACTCTCCCCTCCAAGCTCAGCTACAACAATTCTACCCTCAAGTAGATTTTTGTACCAATGAATGGTTTTTTCATGGATGTGGTATTTATTCATGGCGTCAAGGATATGGTCAAAGCCAATTCTGTCGAAAGCGCCCTCAATATCCAAGAAGACAACGAGGGCTTCTTCGTGTCTATGGTAGCTACTTTCGCAGGAATCAACCAATCTACTGATAGCCGTATCAGTAGACATGCCTTTCGTAAATGCAAACTGATTTGGTAAAACCAAATTGCATTCCCTATAGGTCTTCCACTGTATCCTTCGTTCTAGTATTTTCAGAGCTACATTGGTTAGCGTTATTGGTCTGAAGGATCGTGGCTCTAAATAATTACTTTTCCCCGGCTTCGGTATAAATATAACCTTTGATGTTCTCCAACACTTCGGAGTATAACTAGACGAGAAAACTAAATTGCACAGATTGGTCAGGCGAACAATAAAAGAGTGAGGCAGGTTTTTGTGATGGCACAGCTTCAAGGGCTTTTGAAACACAGTCTTGCGTACGTTTTTTGCATTCTGTTTCTGGACTGTTAAATGACCGTTTGTGTTTCTTAAGTTCATGATCAGAGTTATTTTTCTTAATTGGGATGGAAGAGCCCCTATGCATAACACGGACCCAGTCATCTCTCATTCCCTGGTTCTTTAAGTACCCCGGTTCATCAACGGCAGGAGTTATTAAATCACATGCATCAGTCTTAGATTTGTCACTGTCAGCAATTGATTGGTCTTGTTTTTCCAAAGACCATTCCTCTTCTTGTTTTCCATCCGATGGTCACCTTCTTCATGTTGTCCGAAGATCTCCGTTAGTTCTTCTTCATTTGCTCGGTCCATATCCTCCGGTTGCTCTTCTTCTTCTTCTTGACGAGTTACCTCCTCTACAATTCTTCTCTCATCAACACCCGATATTTTCGTGGGAAGTCCAAGCCCTAACCTAAAGTTTTTGTTAAACTTATGGTAGGTGACTTTATGAAGAGAAGGACATTTAACTTTGGTATGTCCAAACCTGAGACATTTATAGCATTGCACAAGCTGCAGAGTGGATATCAATTCAACCTTCCGGCCTCCAACAGGTACGACCATTGGTAATCGTCTACGGGGCTTAATGCGGAATTTGATTTTTCCTGACATAATGGTGCGGAATATTTTAGAAAAATGCACATCTGCTTCATTTTCAGCTGAAACAGAGTGGGGGACACTTTCAAAACCTTCTACAATTTCTCCCTATTCTTCAATTATTTCCTTTAATTCCTGTAAGTTTGTTTCGGAACCATTTTTCACGATAAAGTCAATAGGGTTTTGCGCAGCTCGAGCATTTTCGAGACCCCTGATGTTAAATTTTACGCCATCCTTAAGTAGAGTGAACCCATTCATGGTTTCAAATTGGGAAATAACGTTTAAGGGTTTTTTAAACTCTATAATGATGTATCCTGCCGCACTTTTGCAGTCGTTTATTCTCAGTACGTTCTCCCAATTTAACTTGAGGATTTCAAATAATTGCTTATAATGAGCCATTTCAGGCGAAAATCCCCTAAGGCCTTTTCCATCCATATCCCTCCAGTCTATAAAATTTTTATTCCAGAGGGGAGTCATGTGAAATGCTTTATATTCCTTTTTCTTTGCAATACTGGAGTAGGTTGGGAGTCCGCCTTTACCGGTAGAACTCCCATGGAAGGATTTTCTTTTGTTACTATCTGTTCTTCTCCTTGATGCTTGCTCATCTGACGTTTTCCTTTACTCTCTTCTTCTTCTTCAAATGACTTCTCTTTATTTTTCATCGCCTGCCCATCAACTATTAGCCGGTCAGGTGGTTTATCAGGCGGGGAGAGCTGACATAAGCCTTTTAAATAAGTAAGTAAAGACTTACCACAAGAGATGACTATGTAAGTTTTGTCTAGGATGTGTTGAAACTATGACGTTTTAGTGACGTCAAAAGGCAAGGAGGACTCCAAATCCCACATAAAACCCGAAAATTCCGGCTAGCGGGTATCCTGGGAGTCGTTGGCTATTCGACGAAGATATTCGAAACTATATCTATTTCTGAATATCCACAACACCTCCAAAAAGCTACGGTAAGACGATTTAATTTTATTTTTAAAAGGTCAAAATAAATAAACGTCCGTCAGTAGCTATAGATAAGTCCCTTCTATAAGATTATGTTTCTAATCTAAGATTCTGTTATGCTTCTCTCCTGCCAAGTGTACTTTCCTAGAACTGGTTAGTTTGAGGCCGAATCATTGATTGTAGAACATTGTACTTCAATACTCACTCGTCACTCATCTCGAGGTTGGCCGTGCACTTACCAAGAGGAAATTACCTACGGCAGCTGGCCAAGGGATTGATGATTGGTAAGATATCTTATGCTGCCGCAGCTGTGACAATTCCTAGATTCGATAGTGAGTGCAAGGGGCCAAATGCCGCGCACAGGGCTGTGCAAGTCACCATAAATGACGCTGCCAGGAGTATCGTTGGATGTAGAAGACGGGATCACATCCACATCGGGGATCTCCTTGAGAGAGCAGGCCTTCCCTCCCTCAACGAGGTGGCCGCTAAGGCGGTGGCCATGGAGACCTGGAAATGCTTTTACTCCAACGACGGGGGCGGCGGTGCCAGGAACCCGGTTGGTGATTTCGTCTTCCCCATCCCGAGGAGGCCCATGAGGTCCACGACTCCAGTGGCGTACCCACTTTGGAGGGAGACAGCTACTTTTGCATGCCACGCAATATCAGTGTGGAACTTGTCTAAGGCCTTGAGGTCGGCCACTACCCTCCACACTGCCAGGACCGCAGCTAGGGCCATTGGACGCAGTGTCCCCATATGATCCATTCTGCATGGGTATTTTGTTTTATTTGTTTTTATTTATATTATTTATATAATTTTATAGCTGCTATAATGCTTATTTATATCCTGTTGGATGCAATTCTATCGAACAATATAGGTAAAATATATATATAATTTTATAGTTTTATTGTTTTTATTATTTATTTTAGACTAGTTACTAATGTAACTAATGTGTCCCATGGCAAATATATACTCGATTACACACACTACTGAATCAAGGACTATTGAAAGAGAGATATATCTGTCATTATTTATGTATGCATTTTTTTACCGCTTCCTGCTGCTGAGATAATGCATGTATATATATATATATATATATTATATATTATATATATAATATATATATATATATATATATATATATATATATCTCATACCAACAATTCTTAAGAATTGTAACATTGGTTTCCTGTTTGGCTTCCGAGGTAGAATGGGTAAACAACATGGTTAAAGTGGTGTGTGTTCTAGGGAATGGGCTAAGATCGTAAATTCGATTCCGCCTTGGACTCAAGACGCGACTTCAATTCGTACTCTTGGATCCTATTCTCAACCAAACAATGTATATAGGTATATATATATATGATGTTGTTTGTTTGTTTAGCTCCTAGATCAGCCCCACCACACCGGAACTTAATCCGTTATCAGCCGGTCGTGAACTGTCTAGGAACTACTAATTTTATTATCAAATAAATTAAATTTGGACAAATAATTGTAACTACTTAAAAGAAATTCCTCCAGCGTCTTCTTCCTCTCTCTGGTTTCCAATACAAGTTCGTCCATTCCAATCCGTGTCCATGGACAATCGTAGATTAAATGAATTGGAGTTTCATCTTCCTCCTCGCAGAGTTGGTGTTTTCGACCTTCCCATTCGGTGAAGATGTTTATTTAAGTTAATGTGGCCACTGGCCATGGAGACAATTCGGGTCATAGAAGCCCTCCTATAATGGTACATTTTCTTCACAAGAAAGGGCTCGGAAATGAAATATTTTGTCTGCCTGCAGAACTCATCTTTAGCCAATTGGCCTACCACATGGACATGGATGCCTCCTTAGAGCACCCTTGGCTTGACCAATTGACGTGGGCACTGAAACTGCAATGCCCGTATGGGCACCTACTTTGCTATAACATCTGCATATTCATTTCCGGTGGTGTCATTATGACCTCTCACCCACCCAATGGTAATGTTGCAATTGCTACAATCCAGGGCCTGTTTGCAGTTCAACACTTCCGCCGTTAGAAGATCCCTGGGCTGTGTGTCTAGACTGTTGATGGCCGAGAGACTATCCGAAAGGACAAGAATATTATTATCCTTCGTCTTATCCAATGGCAACCCACTAACTAAATTCCGAATCGCCTCAATTTCGGCTTGGAATACACTGTTGGTGTCATCAAGCCTGAGGGAGCTTTGCTCTATGGCCAAGTCACCCTTCGTTATGACCCATCCCGCGCCGGTTTGACTGTTAATTTTTGAGCCATCCGTATAACCAATCATATCGAAGTCCTTCAAGCTCCACTCCCGTGCCACTTTGTATCCCCGTTCATTGGTCCACAACGTTGAACTCTTGCTAAATGTTGGAATATTTTTTGTTCGTATATAGTTATCCAACCATCGAACATGTCCCTTAGCGGAAGGGTTGGACCACGATTGTTTGTTGTCTTCTTTTGTGTGGAGTCTAGCTATGCAGGCGCGCTCCATTATATAGAGATGGAGTGGTAACAAACCACATAGCACCTCCAAAGTACTTGTTGGGGTCGAACGCATTGCCCCTGTGATCGACATGAGACCCAGTCTCTGTAATTACGAAGAGCCGTCCTCATCGACTGATTTACTTGAAGTCTAGGTGCAAAGACTACCGCTCCATTAGTACTCTCACATAAGTTTCGTAGATCCATTTGGATTTTACAGGACTTAGGCCCCAGTCCGCTACCACAAATCTTTTCAGGGCGAAGAGGCTTCTTTTGCTTTAGAGGTAACATATTTAATGTGGTCATCCATCTCAGTTTGTCATCTAAAACTAGTCCCAGGTATTGAAGGTTCTCACTCTTTCAATCATGGAGTCGCCCAAATAGAGAGACTTATGTGTACCGTTTTTCTTCTTAGAAAACAACATTAACTTGGTCTTATTGCTGCAGAAAGTGGTATTCCTATTTTCACCCATTGCAGTAGTTTGTCAAGAGCTTCTTGCATTATCCTAAATAAAGTTACTCGGTCTATGCCTCTCACACAAAGAGCAAGATCATCCGCGTAGGCCACTTTATGTATAGGTTTACCAATAAGATCTACTGCTTCCTGGAAGGCAAGATTCCAAGCCAGCGGGGAAAGGATACTTCCCTGAGGGCAGCCTCTCGGGGTATCACGGACAGTTCTTCACTTCCAAGTCTTGCAGTTACATTATGTTTCGTAGTAGATTTTTATACCACATAATATTCTATGGTCAGTCCTAAATTTGGTCATGGCGTCCATTATGTGATCGAAGGTTACCCTATCGAAGGCACCTCAATGTCAAATAAATACAACAAGGGTCTCTTCTTTTGAATAGTAACTACTCTCACAGCGGTCCACAAACCTACTTATTGCAGTGTCTATAGACTTTCCTTCGTAAAAGGATACCTGGTTGTCCAGATCCCCCAGTAGATCTGTTGCTATGTTATTGGCTTCTATGTCAAGGTCATTATACATAGTAACGAAACTGTCTACTTGGTTGTGAAGATGATAAATGATCTGTGAAGGAAACCCAATTGACGCTCCGGTAATTAATGTCATCTGTGAAGTATCTTGCATTGACCATGAAATACACAAAATCTGTGATCTGAACATGAGAAGTCGTCAATCGTTTCCATGATGAAAACAAGGACTGATTCCATGGATTTGTGAGAGTCAGATCAATGATTGATTCTGCCATTCAGCAATCAAATCGGGCAGCATTCAATTGCCTGATATTAAACAAGGGCTGTTAAATCGATGAAAACATATCGAATGAAGAAAGCTATATAGATAATATTTTCTTTATATTTATTTTGTTATACTTCAAATCCGGTTCCTTTCATATTTTTTTTCTTCAACTGAAATGCCCGAATATCTCAACCAATTTGCCCAAATTTCGGGGGACAGTTGCCCCCCTGTCTCCTATGCTTATATATATATATACATATTATATATATATATATATAAATGTATACATTGCCGATTGTTTAAAACCATAAAGCAAATGTATGAAAATATTACTTAGCCATATAGAAGCACATAATTTATTATAAAGAAATTCACTTTTCCCTAGTTTTTTATGCTCAAATATATATTTTTCCAACCGAGTCTCATTTGCTCATACGATATTGGGGACTACTACTACATACATACAGACGTATATAACATATGCATACTGTGATTAAGGGGGGGGGGGGAGTAAAGAAGATGGAGAAGGGGGCTCTTTGATGAATCAAAGGGCACATAAATGCTTAATTAATAGAAGAAAAAAAATATATATTAATAAAAAAAGAGTTCAAATAAGGAAAACCATTTTTGAAAACAAAGGAAAAAAAAGGATTTGAGGTGAGCTGTTTCAAGTTACACAGTCTTCAATGCTTCTTTGTCGAGAAAACATACACATTCGTCCCAGAGAAAAGCGTTAAAGTAAAGTAGCGCATGCATAACTTAAAACTCTTACTTTTTTTCCAAAAAGGAATTGGCCAAAATTTAAGTCTTCTTTAGTCCGTAAGGGGCGCTTTAATGCTAGAGCTCTTTGAAAATCAAGATACATAGAGATATCTCTATATATCTTGTTGAAAATAATAAACGAAATCCTTTTATTATTTCTCGCACAATGTTGTAGTGATTGATATATTTCAAATCATCAACGTTAATCCCTTTAAATCGATTTTAATAGGATTGTGAAGTAATTTCATGGACTAGCGACATCTAAGGTTAAAGAAGATAACCAAAAAAAAAATTGTTTACTTTTCCTTGCATGTGCTACTTTACTTTAACGCTTTAGTCCCTAGTAGTTTTATAAAGCAGAAATATATATATATATATATATATATATATATTGCCTTGTTCACCATTCAAGGAATACTACATAGTTGGGATGAATGACTCTATAAACACATTTATAAACAATGATATACAATAAATATGGTTTAAAAATTATTATCTTAATAGAGGAGGAATAAATAATATGACCTCTTGTTAATAACATATGAATACCAAGGCAATATATGATGGATAATCGAGTCAAATGGATGAATTTTATCATCATATTTGAGTTCACGTCTTGCATCATTGATGTCTAAGGAAGATGCGGTTGACTTATAAGATCTCAAGAAGTCGATCTTATAAGTCATGACCACACATCTCCCCTCCATGACGTTTGCGCATACCTATTCAATTATATACAAAACATAAACAAATGATATACCACGTTAAGTCTCGATAATTTTTTACATTTTTTGTTATAATGAGGGTACTTAAGTCTTTGATTTTTCCTTTTGTAACGAGCTTCACTGAAGGTCATTTCTGGTATTCACTCGTATGCCGATGATGTTGCAGGAATGGATGTCCTTAGCCGTCTACCGAAGAGCCATTGGGCTGGGCTGAGTCCATTATCTCGAGGTATTATGTCGCCACTCAAGAAGACTCTCCTTGAAGGTTCTCCAACTCTCAGATTTGAGCAGGAGAGGCTTCATTGACTTGACGTGGATTCTGCGTGGCCGTTTGATTGAGAGTGATATGGTGATGTCAACTCATGGATGCTATTATTATCCTCACAGAACTTTTAAATTGGGATCGAAATTGAGGGCCCCCATCTGTACGAATAGTATCTGGAAACCCAAATTCCAGGCACCAATCGTAAATAACCGTTATGATCCCCTCCGTAGATGTACGTTGTAGAGGGGAAACTGATGGACATCCTGTGAATCGATCCACTACGACAATATAGTTTTTTTCGGTGCACTGAAATAGATCAACTGAAATTGAAGAAAGTGGACGCGATGAATTTGTACTTTGGAGAGGTTCTTGTGGTTGCGAAGGTTTGTATCAATACACTTTGAACAAGAATTCACAATGTTTAATATATCGTTATTCATTCCAGGCCAATAATACAGGCCCTTGCCATTTCTCTTGCTCTTCGTATGCCTGATGTGAGGAGTGCAGTTTTGTTAATATTGTTCGTCTGAAAGGAACAGGAACTATTATCCTATTCGCATTTAGAACAGGGGTCACCAACACGTCGCCGCGGGCGCCATGCGCCCTCGTAGACTACTCGAGTCGCCCGCAAAGGCATTCTCAAAAAAGTAATACTTAAGTAAAGTTATCGTGTCTATTAGTTTGTATAGTTGTGGAATGATGTATGTATATTTTTCCGTTATGTCTTTGTTATTGTCAATTTGTGACGTTAATACAAATTTATTACTAAATACACAATACCTACTAATTTATGATATGAAATCTGTTTGTTATGGAAGGTAGTCAGCTGTTTGTTATGACTCATAAGTAGGTCGTCAAGACTCTCCTACTCTAAGGCACTGGTTCAGAAGAAGAGGAACAGATGAATCAAAAACATGACAGAAAAAAGAAAGAGAACATACAATTTTAACAGTGACTGAGAAAATGAGTTCTTTTTTACGACTGTAAAAGATTCATGTGTGTGTCTCATTTGCCGGTTGACTGTGTCGATACCAAAGCGCCACAACGTTGAGAGACACTTCAAGACCAGCCATCTAAGCTACGATGCTAACTACCCACCGGGCAGCGCTCTACGGGTTGATAAAGTAGGTAAGCTAAAATCAGGCTTGTGTAAACAACAATCTTTTTTCACAAGGCCTGCGAAAAAATCTCAAAAAGCTACTGAGGCCTCGTTCAGAGCAACAGAACATCTAATTAAGAGGAAGAAGGCATTTACAGATGGAGACCTTTTCAAAGAAACAATGATGATAGTTGCCAACACCTTGTTTCAAGATGATAAATATGGGAAGGAAGTGTTCTCGTGTCTGTCTGATGTTCAAATGGGGGCAAGGACAATGGCCAGAAGAGTGACAACTATGTCTGACAATTTGACTGATCAGCTGGATTGGGATCTCGCGGAGTGCGAGTGGTTCAGCTTATGGTGTTCGTTCGCATGGTCTTTAAAGATTTTTCTACAAAGGAGGAACTTCTCACATTACTCCCTCTAAAAACCACAACGAGGGGTGTTGACATTTACAATGCAGTGAAGGAGTCTTCAACATCAAAAATATCCCACTGCAAAAGTTGGTGTCAATCACGACAACACGGACGGCATGTAGGGTTCATTGCGCACTGTAAAAGTGATTCAGCATTCCCGAAATTCGTACAGTACCACTGTATCATTCATCAACAGGCGTTGGGCGCAAAGGTGTTTTTTTAAATTTGTATTTCATATATTTCATCCTTGTTGCTGTCCTGTTCAAGGGCCAATTATAATACCTATTAAATGCGCATATTTCATTTTTCAGGTGATCGGCTTTGAGCACGTTATGACTCCTGTCGTGAGGATCATAAATAGCATCCGTTTCAAAGCCAAACAGCACCGAAGTTTTAAAGTGCTGTCAGCTGAATACAGGGACCTGCTACTCCACACGGACATCCGATGGCTCAGCAGAGGGCGGATTTTACTTCGGTTTTTGTCGCTGTTGAGCGAGATCAAGGATTTCATGAAATCTAGAGACGAAGAACCTCTATGCTGGAAGACACTGCGTGGCTACTTGACCTGGCATTTCTGACAGACATTACTGGAAAACTGAACAATCTGAACGTGCGCTGCAGGGGAAAGGAAAGACTGTTGCAGACATGATCAGTGCTTTAAATGCGTTTAAAGCCCAGATGAACATTTTCTCTGCGCATTTACAGAGGAAAAAGGTCCTGCATTTCCCCTCTTTGCAAACGGTGCTGAAAAACAATGTTTCTGCGTCTGAGAGTTTTGACAAAGTTGCTGAGAAGTACTCTCAAGTCATAAAAAGGCTAGGGCAAGAGTTTGAAAGTCGGTTTTGTGACATTGATAAGCTGGAGCCATGTGTGTCGTTATTTCAAATCCTTTTATGAACGTGGACACAACGTGCATTGCTGAGCAACTAAGTGAAATGCTTAGCTTGGATGCTGGGCAGGTAGAAATGGACATAGTGACATTACAAAATGACATCCACCTCTAGGCCCATAAGGCGACAGAAAATTTCTGGGGCCTTGTTGATATAGAAAGGTTTAGTGGTCTATGCACAGCAGCTATGAAGGTGGCTAGCCTGTTTGGTTCAACTTACCTTTGTGAATCAGCCTTTTCTGACATGAATTACATCAAAAATAGACACAAAACAAGGCACACAGATACACATTTGCAAGATTCACTCAGAATTGCAGTTTCAAGTTACAGCCCAGATTACAATGCACTGGTGGCCAGCATGCAATGTCAGGCCTCCCATTAAAATTTACTTCTGAGATTGTAAGATTTTCAAAAATATAAATAGTTTAGTTTTTGTTATATAACTGTGATGGTTAATTATTTTCTTTAAAAGATCAGTAAAATGTCATTTGTTTGTGTGCATAAGTAATAGGCCTATGTCACACATGTTTTACATTCTTCGAAGAAAATATTCTTATCTCTTCAATGCAACCGTCTCACCGAAGATTGGAGTGTGATTGTGGACTTTTGTGGAAAGAAGTTGTTGGAGTAACAAATCAAGGCATGTGTGTAAGTAACCGCGTTGTTCACTTATCTCTATAGTGTCCATATTGTTTGACTTATAAAAAACAATCAAAACTTGTTTCAGGAACGAAACTCGGCCAGAGAAGACTCCATCAGGAGACGAGGAGGCTTTAAGGACTCATTTACTCGAAGAAGTCCTTTTGGAGGAACTGAGGAACCCCCGGAGATTCAGAATCCAAGGAGCAGAAGGACAAATTCAATTCCATGACCCTTTTTCCGAATTCCTCCAAAATCAAAGTTTCCTTCAATGACTCTTCTTCGGTCCATACGTCCATAAGACTGAATGCATTTTCTAATGTAGTGAATGATTCACGCATTTTTATTATTGAAGTATTAAAATATTCACTCTCACTTTTAATATGTTTTTATTTCTCAAGCCCCGAATTTGTTGACCAATGCATCGCAGACTTTGATATTCCGTGTCACGGCGCTCTTTAATCCGCCATATTGGCGCACGGAATAATTCACTGACATATTAATAAAGAACTGCCGACTGCGCCATGTAAGGTCTTGACGAAGACTATTTTATTAATTTTTATATACACACATACAAGAACTTAGGAGAGGGGATTTGGATGATCCGGTTGACTTATAAGATCTCAAGAAGTATCTTATAAGTCATGACCACAATACATATCATAATACATACAATAAAAAAAAAAAGAGCAAGAGGGGTTATGATAATAAAATCAAAAATACACATTCTAGTTTATAATTAACTCTGTTTTTTTCTGTTTTCTTCGTCCGAAATCAGAGCGATATTTCATTTAACGGTTTATGTAATGAAATATAGAAACATACATCATTATTTTTATTATTATTATTCACATTTTAATATGTGTGTGTTGATATTTTTGTAATCTTTGTTCTTTAACTTATATGATGAAGTGGGGACACCTCAAAATAAGAACTTTACTGAACTTAACACAATTAATTCAAGACCGGAGTAATGAATTTCGGCATTGTTTTCAAGGTTTTATTCTATATCACAATTTTATTCGCGATATAAGTTCACTTCTTCGCCGTGGCACACCTTGGACAACGTAAGCTTAATAGTGGGTATCTAAAGCTTACATCACTGAGAGGCTCCTGTGGACCCAAATCGGGAGAGTCAGAAATCCTTCCTCAATGGACTTTTCTTCCAAATCCTCTGGATTTCCAAATTTTGGAAAAGGAATTTCTTATAATTGTTATTTTTGATGTCCATTTAGGAATCCCCTTGAATCGATGGTGTATAATTGAAAATACCAAGTACAACTATTTATAAACAAACCTTTAATTCCTTCCCCTAAATATTTTATTGTTTTTTTTTTGGTACCTTAGTACAGCACAACCCTATTTTATCCTTTACGTGTACATAAACACAATATCCCACGAAATAACTCAATAAGAAGAACGTAAAAAACACACAAAAAGCACGAATTGGTATCTGAACCTAAGATAGTTTTACTTTATGATTAAAATTACTAATGAACGAGGCGTTTAAAAAACTTCAACTAAATTTGTTATTTTTCCTGACGTATGTCAACAAGGTCGTGCGTTTCTTAGAGGAAAAATAAATTTAAAAATAACGAATTATTTTTACAAATTACGTTGTGAAAATAGTT
Source organism: Caligus rogercresseyi (assembly GCA_013387185.1). Classification (NCBI taxonomy): domain Eukaryota; kingdom Metazoa; phylum Arthropoda; class Copepoda; order Siphonostomatoida; family Caligidae; genus Caligus; species Caligus rogercresseyi. The sequence continues at coordinate 17,658,197 of CP045892.1, forward strand.
AAAATAAAGTGACTATAGTATCTGCAGACTCTCCGTCTATCACACGGATGTCAAACCTGGAGGGGGAGGCCCCTCCCCCACTTCTCGGGTGCAATACCCCTGAAAAAACCCCATCATACGGACATACGGACGACACGTCGTCCCAAGACAACTCATCTCCTAATGAAAAGAATACGAATGAGCTTCTCTATCACGCCGTGAGTCTAAATAACCCAGAAACCCCCAAACAATCGTCCAGAATGATCCAAAGATCCTGGAGTCTCTGACGTCATCGACGAAGACGAAATCATCTCCACCATTCAAAAAGGTAGGACATTGTGGTCTTTCTTCAAGTTAACTATATCAAAGAAAGGTGAAGAAACCCCTCCTTCTGAAGATGAATTCCCAGACTATGACGTGGCCGAGATTGTCATACATAAGCTTGGATTGCTTTCTTACGATATTTATCACCTCAGCTCCGAAATGGGCCCTAGCAAGGCCATAATTGGAGTCAAAACGCCAATTGATATACTCAAAAAATTGCGAACGTTTAGCTTCCTTTTGTCTACGAACAACGGCCGAGTAAGTCGGAGTTTATTATTGACATTCCTGGGCTGAGAAACTCTCTCCTGAAAAATATTGCAAAACCATTCACCCTTCGAGCTCTCAAGTTCCTGGGAAAAGCGTCTGAAAAGGAACTAACTGAAGCTTTAAGTCCGTGGTTCCCAACAGTGGTCCAGTGGACGGGTCCACGTGTAATGATCATTTTTTTTCTCTATTTCTTTTAAAAAAACGTCCTCACTATTTTTGGAAATTCTTTTCTAAAAAAAAGTCGTTACTTTTTTTCTTTTCTAAAAAAACGTCCTCACTTTTCTCTTTAAAAAACGTAAAAAAAAGGTCCTCACTTTTCTAAAAGAAACGTCCTCACTTTTTTGGAAATTCTTTTCTAAAAGAAACGTCGTCCTTTTTTCTTTTCTAAAAAGAAACGTCGTCACTTTTTTTCTTTTCTAAAAAAAAAACGTCCTCACTTTACTATTAAAAAAAATTCATCACTTTTTCTGGAGATTCTTTTCTAAAAAAAACGTCGTCACTGAACGCTAACGGAATGCTGAATGCAAAAACATTGAACAGAACGCTATTTTTTTAACGCTGAACGCAAAAAAAGCTGAACGCTCACAAGCCTGGATATAAGTCAAAAATAAAAATATAATTGTACTTCGCAGATGTCTTGCATTGAAATTGAAATTCGCGTTTTTGACAAAATTGAGGCGGGGTCCACGGAAAGTGCCCGAAGACCGTTAGGGGTCCACGAGCCGAATCCAGTTGGGAACCACTGCTTTAAGTGCTTTTGCAGAAGAAGAAGTCTCCTCTCTTGGCTACGACAGATCTGAGATCAATAGATCTAAATTAAACAGCCACCTGGCTTTTAAAGGAATGGCTCGAGACCTAGGTTCATGCAACTTACTCCTAAGAGTAAAAGCTGAAGCTGGAAAACTCCCAACTTTCTTACCTGTGAATGGTCAAATAATAAACTTGAATTCCAAAACAGTCGTCGACAATGCTCTAACTGCTTTGAATACCTTCATACAATATCCGAATGCAATAATGAAAAGGTCTCAATTAAGGAGTACCAAAGATCCCTCTCTACAAATAATAAGCCCTCTTTCTCAAATACCAAAACGACCAATGAAATAGAACCCCCAACCAACTTTGAACCTCTCCCTTCCTCAATCCTATAATCCAATACTAAAACCGCCACGCTCGTGGATTGTGATTCATCCTCGCCAGAATCCCTAAAAACAGTTGTCAATGACTTCAAAGAAACGGACATAAACGCTGCGACTAAGTCTCCTAAAACTGAAACAAAAACCCTTAAAATAGTAAAAAATGTCAGTTAACTAAAGAGACCTAGCCATTATTCGTCTGAAAATGAACAGTTATTACAACTTCCCATTGACAGTATAGTAGAATCACCCCACGAACAAACAGATACTCCACCAGCAAACTCGATCGCCTCAGATTTTATTGATCCCTTAGGACCAAATGAAAGGAGCATCACTGATGTGCTCATGTCCGCATCTCAAAGTATATACCCACAACACAAAAGATCTCCACAAAAAACATAAAGCTAACAAAAAAAGATAAAATGGTATCTATTCTATCTTACAACGTTAACTCAATAGCCTGTACTCATAGAACAAACAAAACTATTCAATACTTAAAACTGATAGGCTTTCCAGATGTGGCAGTCCTTGTGGACACACGCCTGATCAATCCCCAAATTATTTCTGACAGCATACCCCCCTCTCACATCTCTTTCGCGTCGAATGGTCAATAAACAATACACATCCTTCTAGAGGGGTAACAATAATTGTTAATAAATAATTGGGCCCTTCATTGATAAGCACAGACGAAAGCGGAAACTTTGTGATAATCGACATTGATCTTCTAAATACTAAAATCAGCTATATGGTATATACGGACCTAATAGGGGCGTTGATCGTTTCTACACGAATATCCCAAAAAAACATACTGATACTTGGGGAGTGTGGTCTTTTCCTGATGAAGAAAGATTGGCTGCTTGCAGTTCATCCGGAGAGTAAATGCGCTTTCCAAGCAGACGCCGTCCTCACCAAAGTCATCTGCATGATTTACGTCGCGAGAAGCAGGAACTGCCCCATGCCCACCCATATGGCTTCAATCATTTACAGAGAGGTGGAAGCCCTTGTCCAAGTCCACGTTCCAAAGTGAGCTTTATCTTACAACTTTTTATTTGTTTATATTATTCACTCCTCCTCTTCTTATAGTTATGGATTCTAATGCTCATAATCATCTTTGGGGTAGCAAATGTATTGACACCAGAGGAGAAATACTTGAGAATATAATTGATGAACATAATCTTATAGTATTGAATAAAGGGAACGAGCCTACCTTTGTCACTCAACGTGCAAGTTCAGTCATTGACATTACAATAATGAACCAACATGCTTTTAAAAAGTTTGAGATCAAAGGATGGCACGTAGATCTACGACCATCCATGTCTGATCATCGATACATAAATTTTAACTTTGGAAAATACAAACCAATCGCCAAAAAGTCAAGAAACTTAAAAAGAGTTCATTGGAATAACTTTAGACGCCACTTAGAAAATGCGTCTCTACCCGAAATACTTCCGGATTCCAACGTGATAGATCAATGTGCAGAATCATTATATGATATTATAATAAAGACACTTGATAATACTTGTCCTTTAAGAAGGGCAATACAAACAAAATCAGTACCTTGGTGGACAAAGCATCTAGCCAGTCTGAGAAATAAACTCAACAAGCTCGAACCTAAGCGTAATTATAGTGTACACAGGGAAGAGTACCTAAAAACAAAAATGAATATCGCACAGCACTCAGAAAAGAGAAGAAAGACTCATGGAGAAATTTATGCAGCAAAGCTGAGAGTGCTAAAGATATTGCAAAATTGTTCAAAGTTCAAAACCCACTGAAGACTCAATTGGTCTCCTAAAAACAGGTGATAGTTACGCACAGTCACCAGCTCAATCTCTAAGGATATTAATGGAAAGTCATTTTCCTGACTGCAAAGTGAATAGTACTAATAAATTATTGGAAGTAAATAATTTGGACATTGATTTTGTAGACAGTAACAAGGTCAGAGAGTCTTTAACTCATTTGAACAT
>CP045892.1:17679738-17706092 GCA_013387185.1 Caligus rogercresseyi
CATAAACAAAAGCGTGACAAAATACCATAACAAACAAAATTCATATCATAAATAAATAGGGTTTGGATGAATAGCAATTTAATGTTTTCTTATAAATCAAAGGAGATATATTTAATGTAAAAAGATGGCAAATTGAGTTGAATTTGCTATGAATTGCATTATTTTTATGATTTTGCCACTATTTTGTAGCAGAAAGAAATAGTAATTATATGTTGAATAACAATTTTTTATTGCATTTCTAATTTTATTCGTAATATGGGCAGGCCCTTCATCATCGCGAACCTTTTTGTTTTCATATTTTATATCTCTAGGATCAGTTCATCAAAATTGGTTTTCTTAAAACTTACCCAGAATAAGAGCAATAACTGATCTTTCCGGAGTAAAAAACAAACATTGGAAGCCTCCCACGACTGCCATTGGACGGAAAAACTTATGTCTATACAGGCAATCCTATATCGTACATCGCACAATTCAAGAGTAGAATGAGGCTACTGCCAATATTCTCATTCTACTCTTGAAACTGATTGGACTCCGGAACGATCATTTGCTGCTCTTATTCTGGGTAAAAGTATTACAAGAAACCCATTTTGATGACTGATCCTAGAGATATAAAAACAAAAGGTTTCGTGATTGATGAAGGGCTGCCCACATTACGAATAAAATTAGAAATGCAATAATATTGTTATTCAACATATATTACTATTTCTGCTCAAATAGTGGCAAAATCATAAAATAATGCAATTCATAGCAAATTCAACTCAATTGCCATCTTTTTACATTAAAAATATATCTCCTTTGATTTATAGAATAACATTAAATTTGCTATTCAATCCAAACACCTATTTATTATGATATGAAATTTTGTTTGTTATGGTATTTTGTCAGCTTTTGTTATGACTCATCAGCATCTCGTCCAGACTCTGCTACTCTAAGGCACTGAGAGATTCAAATATAAAATAAATACTTCCGTCCGGCCGACTGGCCTACTTCATAAATGAAATAAATACTCCTCAAAAGAGAAAGAGAATCGTGATAACAAGAGCCTGAACTCAATTGTTACCATTCAAACATTCTCCCTTTCACACGCTCAAAAGATCCCTCTATTTTCTATCTCTAGTGATGTGTGAGTGCCAGGAACAGCCTCAAGTCAATGGTCTGTTCAAAAAAAGTCCATGAAACCGACTGTGACTTGTAAGCCTGGATAACGGTAATGGAGCCCATCCTCCGTCGAGGAGGCATTTTTCAATAATTGATAGCAATGAATGGTTCCTTTAATAAATTCCTTTTTAAATGAATGAATAATAATATGCAAATTTCAACAATGACGATGACGTCATTGTTGAAAACAACAGCTGAGTCAGCTAACGCCAACCTGCCTGCCTTAGAGAGTTCGTTGTTGACAACCTTTATAGATTCTTCCTTGCTTCAATGGCAGAAACAGCGTTCTAATGTTTCTGTGTGTGCAAAATAACAAAGTGGTGTCCAGAAGAAATGGACCGGAAATATAGACTAGGAAGAAATGGACCAGGAAAGAATGACCAGGTAGTTAAAAGTAGTAGAGCCATTTTAACCAATGAAAGTAAAAAAATACACCGCCACGCACCTACCTCATGAGCAGACGTCACATATGGCAAAAGAGCGTATATTGTATCAGTAAAATATGGTAAATATAATCGAATTTAGCCAATTAGATCATAGAACAATTAATTATCACAATTCTATTAGAAAATGGAAAATATTAAATTTTGTAAGTAAATAAATTTTTGATGATTTAAAGTTGTTGAAATTATCCAAATATTTTCATGAAAAAGCAAACTCTTCAATCATTATATTTAAAGCACATAAAAACAACGAAATAAATTATAACAAAATACTATTTATAATCATATATTATTACAAAAACATATTTAGAAAAAATATTTTGAATACATATCAAAATATGGTTATAATACATATATTATATAAATATTATTACAAATACTATTAAGAAAAATATATATAATTTACAAATTATTACAAAACAAAATACTGTTATAATCATATATTATAAATGTTATTAAAATACATATTTAGGAAAAAGTAAATAATTTATTGGAGCATTTAATTAATCCACTGTTTCATTTTCACTTCTCTCTTAAACTTTTTCTATGTCTAGCTTTTTGCTCTTGAAGGCGGGTTTTTTCTAATTTTATTTGGAGGAATACACGAATTTGAGCAAATTTATTAAGAGCTTCCAATGGAACTGACGCCACCTTAGACATTGATTTAGAAACTCTTTTGTCATGACAATTATCTTCTGTAGAACTTGGAAGTAATACTTGTGGACTTGGAGGTTGCTATGAAGGAGGAGGTAACAATGAATTAGAAGATCATATTTTTGTAAGCATTGTTGAGTAAATGACGATAATTTCGTTTTAAATATTCTATCATTCCTTTTGGAAGATGGTTCCATGGACGTATATTCCAACAAGTTTGTTTCAATTTTTTCATTTAAATAAGTGATGGAACTACTCCTTTCTTGAGTTCTTTCTAATAGGAAGGTTAAGAAGCTCATGCATTAGATCTCTCTCATAGTCTTCTTCAGTGAAGTGCAGACTACACATAAAGGATGATGCAGCTGAAATGTCGAATCTCCTCTTTTGCATGCGATGGTCCAGCTTTTCTCTGTTTGATGTTGGTTTGGAAATGAGTGGTACAATACATTGTGAGCATTGGGATCCAATGAAGGACAAACAGTAACTGTACACTGTCTTTTTTTTTTTTTTTTAATTAATTGAAGCCATTTTGTAAGAGTACGATGCATAATGATAATTTGAGTAGTGATGTTATATATAGTAAAAGTTATTTGTTTATGTTTTCTGCCAGACGTGACGTCACACGAAAAATATTTCGGAACCTAAGTTTATACATTATGAATGGCGGGGGTTGGAATGGACCATGGTAGAAAAGGAAAATTATGACTCATGAAGAAATTGACCAAATACATAGGTAGGCAAGTTTTTTGAGTGGAATATGTCTAGTATTGTACAAATACTATTCTTTTATAAACTGAGTATATAATGACATAGAATTATTTTATTCTTGCATTTTTAGATAATAATCTCTTCTTTGTGTCAATTATAGTTCAAAAATCCCGAATTATGTAAATAATACGTATTGTCTTAAATATCAAACATACCGATGTTAGAAGCACTCAAAAGTAAATACATAAGAAGAAGAAATATATGCCTAATTTCGGGCGCGATTGTTATAAATGGAGTATTTGAAAAATAGAGGGAGGGTTGACGTCAGAGTCAACAATAATAACATGAGAGAGCCTCCAATGATCCGAGTCGAGTATTCAATCTTGCAATCCGGCCGAATGAAGCACCTCAACACATACAGACAATGCCTTGGACCCCCTAGAGTCAGTCACTCCCTTCCAGAAAGGCACCAAATTCCCGCCCCTCGTCTTCGTTAAAATAGTCCATCCCTCGTCCTCGAAAGGAGTCCTATCTTCGTCTTCATGAGAGGAATGTCTTCCCTCGTCTTTGATTTAGGACTCCCATCCCTCGTCTCCGTTATAGGATTTCCCATTTCATCTTCGTGAGAGGAGTTATATTCCTCGTCTTCAGGAAGGGCCCCTCTACCATCACCTCCTCCATATTGAAGACTTGTTCATCTTAGTGGAATTCGCTAACAAACTCATCATCCTGTATTTCTATTAAAGAAGCCTCATGATCTCCTGATGAACCTAGCTCCATGGTAGTCCAAAATGACTTGAAGATCTCAAATTCCGTATGAAAGAGCCATGAACATCAACTCCTCTTCCTATTATATCTAGTCAAAAGGAGAATCGAGAATATTGAACTTTTGCAACGATGTTAATTTTATTTCCACGTCCATTATTTTAGTGGGTCCCTTTTCGTGAGTGAGGAAAAAGAAGCGCTCTGTACACGAAATCTTCCGAGTGCCATTGAACTGAACAATATCATGAATCATTATTCAATATATTAACTAATAAATATCTGAACAATACTCCCATATAGCATTAGTAAATATATAAACCAATTAAAATCTATGTATATATACTTCTATACCAAATTTATTTTTTAACAATTTTGTCCAGGAGGGAGTATTATGGGGATGATTCAGACTTTCCAGGAAGGACAAAGCAAACTCGGGGGACGTTCTAGAATAAAGGGGAAGTATTTGGCCGATTCTGGGCAGATACTTTATTTTGTCCTAGGAGCGCAGACTCGCCAGTTGATTATCCGGAGGAAACCGAAAATTTAAAAAGAATTCAAGCTTTTTAGGGGTGCGGTATGAGAGTGAGATACTATGAGAGGTGGGTAAAAGGGTGAGACGGCCTTTTTAGGAAGTATACCATTGATAGACACATCACATGTTTGAGTTGCAGTGCACCAAGAAAGGGTCCGAAAAGCCAACGTCTCTAATGACCCGAATCCCTCCAGAAAAAGTGAGGGGAAATTAAAGTGGGGAACCTTAGACTATTTTTAAATGCTCATTTTTAATCTCTAGTAATATTGAAAATATGTTTGTTTTACAATTTAGCAAATTTTGAATTAAATGTATTTGTCAATTTATATAAATCAATTATTTTATGAACATAAATAGAAATATATAATAGGGCAAAGGTTTTTGAGGTCCTTTAGGATCTTGCCATTCTCCATATTAGACTTTTAATATAATTACAGGACTGAGGAGTAATTAGCAAATTCCACTAAGAGGAACAAGTCTTCATATGGAGGAGGTGATGGTAGGAGGGGCCCTTCCTGAAGACGAGGAATATAACTCCTCTCACGAAGATGAAAATGGGAAATCCTATAACGGAGACGAGGGATGGGAAGTCCTAAATCAAAGACGAGGGAAGACATTCCTCTCATGAGACGAAGGATAGGACTCCTTTCGAGGACGAGGGATGGGACTATTTTAACGAAGACGAGGGGCGGGAATTTGGTGCCTTTCTGGAAGGGAGGTGACTGACTCTAGGGGGTCCAGGCATTATCTGTATGGTTGAGGTGCCTTCATTCGACCGGATTGCAAAGATTGAATACTCGACTCGGATCATTGGAGGCTCTCTCATGTATTATTGTTGACTCTGACGTCAACCCTCCCTCTATTTTTCAAATACTCCATTTATAACAATCGCGCCCGAAATTAGGCATATATTCTTCTTCTTTATGTATTTACTTTTGAGTGCTTCTAACATCGGTATGTTTGATATTTAAGACAATACGTTATTACCATAATTCGGGGATTTTGAACTATAATTGACACAAAGAAGAGATTATTTATCTAAAAATGCAAGATAAAATAATTTTATGTCATTATATACTCAGTTTATAAAAGAAATAGTATTTGTACAATACTTAGACATATTCCACTCAAAAACTTGCCTACCTATGTATTTGGTCCATTTCTTCCATGAGTCATAATTTTCCTTTTCTACCATGGTCCAATCCTTCCTGGTCCATTCTTTCCTGGTCCATTTCTTCCTAGTCCATATTTTCCTGGTCCATTTCTTCCTAATATCAACAAGTAATTTATACGACGTTCTGTAATCATGCAAAAAATTATGAGTAGTCACAAAATATAATCATTTTCCATTTTCTAATAGAATGTGATAATCAATTCTTCTTTGATCTAATAAAGCTAAATTGGATTATATTGAACATTTTACTGATAAAATAGACCCTCTTTAGCATATGCGACGTCATGCTCGGGAGGTAAGGTGCGTGGCGGTGTGTTTTTTTTTACTTTCATTGTTAAAATGGTTCTACCTACTTTAACTACCTTGAGTTCACCATCTCTGTCCGTCCGTCTGTATGTCCGCACGCTATCTCCTCCCACATTATAGTCAAATTTGAACTTGAAGGTATCAATGGAATCCTTGGGTCAAGGCGGCCCTAACAAAACTATTGCAAAGTGATGGGACCAGGAAGAACCCAGAAAAAATTACCTTTTCTTATTTACTACCTACTTTTCACAGGGTAAAGAGAGGAAAAAACAAAAAGAAAAAAAGCATCTATATGTGACTTAAAACGTATTCTTTGTACAAAGTCAAACTTTTATGAGGAATGTTTGTACAAAAAAAGGAAATGAATGTAACTCATTTGACATTAGAGAAAACCTATTTTATCTCACCAGATCCATGGATACAAATTTTAAGAAACTTATGTAATATGAACATAATGGGCGCCGTAGGTTCCCAAATATGCGAGTAAAAGTAATTTTCTAAAATTTCATAATTTTGTACAAACTTTGAAGCATAGAATTTCAATTTAAAGTATTGCACACGATTTTAAATTTTATATACATAAAAATGTCAGCTTGAGTGTAGTTTATTTAAAAATATCAAGATTTTGATAAAATCTTGCGGTACCGATTGACATAAATAATAAAAACAATAATACGGTAGTTTAAAAAATATTTACAATAAAGAATTGGTTAGTCGTTTGTCGAAATTTTATTTTTTGGTGTAACAATATCTTCGTTAGTTTTAATATTTTTTTAGTGCTAGAAAATCGGCCCTACTAATACTATCGTATAATCGTTTTATCAAGCTGATTTTCAATATATTGCAAGACAAACAAAACTACCAACAAATTTAATGCCACTATGTAAACTAATTAGGGAGAAAATATATTGAAATCCACTTTTACAAGAATTATATGAATATTTACGCCAGAAAAATAGCCACTGCAATGTATATCAAACGATAAAAAAGTCGTTAATAATCTTGTAAAATAAAACTTTCATGTCAAAAAAGTAAAGCTGAGCCTAATTTACGAGGATATTTTGGAATTATGATATATCGAAATGTATATTTAAGGATAGTCTTATTTAACAAACTAGTCCGACTAAAAATAATAGCAAGATAATTGAGATTTAAGATTGAGAGGGTCAATTGTTTACGATATTGATGATCATACGCCTCAAAATGGTATTTAAAGCCTTACTTAAAAGAATGTAGCGATGGTTATAATCCAGGCAGGAACAAGCCAGTGAATGCAATTTGATGGACATTTTTTGCACTAAAAATCATAAAAACGCATATACCAACTTTTGAGCGTGAACCAGATATAAACGTTTCCCAAAGCTTTCTTAAGAACTCGTCTCCTCCTCATGTCAGAATGTTGCCTCCTATAGCCATTGTGCAATCTAGTCGTCAGCAAAATGGCCCTGATTGAACAGGAACATTGGGCATTGCTCACCATTTAATAGGTCCTGTGTCTCGAACAGCTACACTGCCACCATCCTAGACGACCAAATTTTATAAAGATATAAATAAATCGAATATTTGGGCCAAAAAAATGATCTTTGTTATCTAATTTACATGAAGGTGGGGTGACATAAATTTATCAGAGCTGGGACACCGATTAATAGTAGGTAATTGAGTAGATCCTTACTAACAGCGTAGATTTCTTCTACCGATATTGAATATTTTGAACTCAAGGACTACTGAATACAGTTATCAATTGTCGGATTATGACAATTGGTAGCCGTAATTTATATCAGACTCTTTATTTGTCATAAATGAATTACATCCTACTTAGATGACATTTTTCAAAATGAATTGCATAACTTGCTACTGACTATTTATATAGGTGGTTGACGATTCAGTGCTCAATATTGAAAAATTGACGAAAAACGAGGGGTAATTGCACATCAAACCAAGTATACGTTAAATGCACATATAGTTATTGCTAGAAGACTAATAATAAAGGGCTCAGTCCAAGCGTATTCGACTCTCAACGTTGTGGATCAGATTCGACTCATAAGAGGTCTGTATTAATAAACCTCATGGACATGATCCTAGTATCCATGGATTAGTTTAATGCTAAAAGCTTATTCATATCCACACTGATGTAATTCCACAGGTTTGTTTAGCTCTAACAAAGCAATAAATGCTACAAATAAAATTGAATTGTAAAGTTGAATTAATTCATTTTTTTATAGCTCAAATATATCGAGCAATGGCTTTAGTGATTCTACTACTTTAGTATGGATTATAGTTGTTAAGGAAGATATAGGATATGATGGACAGACAAGTTTGGCTTTGTATGCCCCCAACAATTTCCATCGAATTACAGTCCAGCGACCACTTTATCATCAGCAAAAAATTATAGAGTCATGAATTTTACATCTACTGTTTCTATTATTTTTTTTCTATACAACCGATAATTGGAAGCTGAATACTATTTCCAACCATCATTTTTATTAATTTTTTTGTACCGAGGTACGACTTTATTCATATAATATTATATCATATAATATTCACAAAAATACATTAAACGGCATGTGGTGAACAATATAATCAATCAGAGAAGTAATTTTTTTAGGCAAAGGAACTCGAGTAGATCTCATTTTATAAATAAAATATTGAGTTTTAGAGCTAATAAAATTAATCTCATCTTGGTACATTCAGTATAAAAGTAAATAAAATCTTTATTCCGCAATTGTATATTAAAAAATCACCAAATAATAATTTTAGAAATTCTAAAAATTTTACCACTCTACCATATTTCAAGATTAGAAAATGATGTGTAATTTGAAAAGTTTCTATTGCCCCTGACCCCAACATGCAAACAAACATTATACACAATTACACAATCGACCAAACTGTATTATGAAGAGAGAAATATAATTATACCTTCTTCTGTTTTGTTTTTGTCCTGAGCAACTAACTTGAGTAGCTTAATTATGCTTATCTCCTAGTCTATCATGCATTATAAAAGGCAATTATCTTTTCTATAAAGTGAAACCATATCATTTTCAATTAGAATTCTAACAAAACAATTCATTGTATCCCCGTGTTGAACATTATACTTTTATTTTCTTCACATGCAATTCAAAAGAATACACAGGGAGAAAGTAGTTCTTGAGCTATGTTGAATGGATATGTTTTTTTATATAAAAAGAATTCTCAAACATTTTACATATAATATATATACAATGTAGATACTATCTGTCCGGAGCAACCAATCGATATTTTGTGACTTTGAACAAGAACCTTCTAAATAGGAACTTCCAAATATATGTAGTATATATGAAATATAAACAATATATTACACAAGTACTCCCAGGACAGTTTATAGAGATATAAAGAGCTTATTCTCTTCAATAGCAGAGAAACAGCGTGTAGCTGTCGCCTGTGCCCAATATAACAAAGTAATTTGATCTACGTCATCGTAAGTTGATCATAGAGATAGAACGATTTTTATATGGCACAATGACGTATTTCTTTGAAGAATCCAATAAGCTCTCTATGTCTTTATATTTCTACGGGGCAGCCTTGTATGTACACAGGAGTAAAATCATAAACAATAAATCAATGGAGTCACATAACTTATTACTACGACTTATAATAACGAACACCTTATTAAAATATTTTAAATGACCGATGTTAGGAACATAGGTATATAATATATACAATTTTGTCATAAAGAAACATAGTTAACTTCATAAGTGGGACTTTAAGGAATACAAAATACTACTAACCGGGGGGGGGGGGGGGGGGGGGTAAAAGCCCAGGGGTGATTGTCGGGGGTGATAGTCCTAAACTCACTTCCACAGACTAATCTAGACAAGGAGGGGGTCATAAATTCGCATTTGAATGCAATATTTAACCTCCTTTTTTTTGCATCCGACTACTATATAATGTGAGTTTTTAAAAGAGCCCTTGGGCAGCTATAAATCAAAATATATGTGTGTTTATAAGCAAGTCTCCTTGACAACTGATAGATATTCTTACATAGCATAGCTTACATATATGTGTTTTTGGATAAGGGGGTTCCCTTCATGAATGTGGTAAATGAAGAAGAATATCCACCACTATCATCACGGTGTGATCCACCTTCTCAAGGTGAGTACCTTATACAATAATATAAGATATATTATATGCCCCAAAGATGATTTAAAAGAAGAAAAAAAAAGGTTCTCTGGAGGACAACACCCTTCAAAGAGGTTAACATCCACCTTGAAAATACTCTCATGCTTACACGCTAAGCACTCACAAAAGAACGTTTTAATTAAAATGCTATGCTTACTGCTCAATAACTATGTTTGAAATGCTTGTTCGATAACAAACCCATGTAATTGTCTTTTTTGGGCATAAAAGCTCTATGTGTCTCCTCATTAAGTAGTTTAAAAGTACTTTGTTGCTATTTACAATTATTTGCTCTAAGGTTTTTATGCATTTATGACAGCAGGGGCTTCATGCAAATATGTCTTTGGAAACTTTTTAAGTTTCATCTAAGAGCAAAATTAAATTATTATTATTACATAAATAAATCTGAAGATATTTGGCGATAACAAGTTATTATTGCGGTTTGGGATTTTAAGTATATAGCTCTACCATTTTCAATTATCAATATAGTCAAAGCAATTATATATGCATTTTATTCATCAGTTACACATGTAAATATAATATTCTATATATGGAACACAAAAAACAAAATATAATATGAGGAAAAGGAATATAAATATGAATAACAACTAAAATTTATATCTACAACTTCCTTTTTTGTATAAATGATATGAATTCTTATAAAATCGAACCCACTATCCAAGTTTTTATCTGGTCTCAGTTTTTCCTTAAGGATCCAGATTATTTTTATTTTTAGACTTATTTGAAAATCGTAATTTTCTTCAAAGTTACATCTAATATGTAATTAATTCATGAATAAAACAACAACAATAAAAGACCCAAAAAAGTATTATTAGAAACTTGAAATGACAACTCAGATATCAAATTGACCAATATAATGTTACATATATAGAAATGATGTCACTTGCGAAAAAATATACTTTAAATCATATGTTTTCGCCAATAATTTTATTATTCATTTTTTCCAGAAAATATCAATTTTCAGATACAATATTGTGGTCTTTTTACTCCAGTATTTCTTAAAAATAAAATGCTCTAAACGATTTTTATTAATAAGTTAACAGTAAAAAGTAAATCGTATTTAGGTGAAAAAAATAAAAGTTTTTATAAGTATAAAACTTATTTTGTGACCTCTTGAATATCCAAATAAAAAATTGTACCATTTGCATAATCAGAGGATTGGCCGAATAGTAAATAGAGTGTCAAGTATTTTATGATACAGACGCACCGGATTCATTTCAGAAAGAGAGGGGGAGGCAGAAATTACTGTACGTCTTTGATGAATCGGGAGTCATTTCCAGAGCTATTATTATCGATTGATAATCGAATTTCGGTAGATCGGTAGTACCCACCAAATAACATTTTTCATGAAAAATGACCATTTGAACAACCAACTAATAAAATCGATTTGAACTATACAAAAAATAACACAGGAACACGAGGAAAATAACATAACTTTTAAGAAAAAGCCTATAGAAGATGGCAAAAAATGGTGTAGAATGCATTTATAAAACTTTGCTAGAAATAAACTAAATGATTACTAAAATAACGTTAGGCTGCGAACAGTACTTTGGCCTTATGGGTATGTTATCCTCAGAACGCGACAGAGCGACGAGCGTCGTAATCCGCAGAGGCCTGAGTGCGATCCAGGAGGTATATAAATTTACAAATAAAGGGCACGAATATATAAGAAGAATTAATTTTTATATGTAGGAATCTCCAGGAGATCTTAACTTTACGGAGGACAGGTCAAGACTATTTTTCTAAAGGGAAGGAAAACCACGCGCACGCATGAGCTTGCCGGTCAAACTTGTTTATTTAGTCCTGAATATAAGTAACAATAATACAATAATAATAACAACTGGGGTGAGCTATGTGAGGGCTTCTAATCAGGCCGCAACAGCCTAATTGTATGCTCGTACCTGTGCACCAGCACGTCTACAGGTGTAGTCTTCTTTGTCACTTGACGGATGCTTCTTTCAGCTAGCTGTTATGTGCCCGTAAAACACCTAATTTATTTCCATTCATACTTTGTGGTAGTAAATTTCTCTTCGCTCATTCGTAGAACAAACTGCGTTTCAGGCCATCGATTTGGTGCAGTGGAGGAACAGTAAATTATTCAGTTGTAGCTCAGTCATTGTAGAGCGATAATTTTTAACCAGTGGATAGATACTGCGCTTTGTCGTTGCATAAGACATTGCACCATCAAATTCAGCACAGAAGTCTATCGACCTCACAAAAGAAGGATTGCATGTGCCTGTACCTGTGCGCCAGCATGTCTACAAGTGTAGTCTTTCATTGTCACTTGACGGATGCTCCTTTCAGCTGAGCTGTTATGTGCCCGTTAAACAACTGGGTCATTGACATCGGGGTGCGTCGTCGTCCATGCCCACATCACCTTTATACATGTTGGTCCCATTTTTGTCAAAATGGTGATGCTGCTGATCCAGGGGGGGCCGTTAAACTGCTTTGATGAGCATCTTTCCCATGCTCATGAGCATATGCTAAGTGAGTTGGTTGAATCTCCGAGTCAAATTGTAGATCGACAACCTTAAAGAACAATCTCTAGTAGCCCTATAAATTTTGTCAGTAGTGCAGTGCATCTCTGTCATCATGGTAGTGTGGAGGAGTGCGTTGGGGGGGGAATAGCCGGTCCATTAACCAAGACAACATTGGCCGTTTGCATTGTTGTGATTCCACACCTCGGATGATCGAAAGTTTTTGTGATATGTTGGGAGCATCTGATTTAACAGGGCCAAACCTTGGATTGGACTTAAAAATAATGTGGTTGATGACGCCACTGGCAGGTAGTGCTGAATATCGTTTTTTAATAGTTCTCCATTGTGAGGGAAAGACAGATATAGAATGCACATTAGTGAGAGTGAGACGTAATATTTTCTATCATAACATGAAGAGTGACGTCATAGCACTCCCTATTTCATGGAGAAAAATCAAAGAGGTATAAAGACATAGAGAGTTTATTGGGTTCTTCAGAGAAATACGTTATTATGCCCAATATAAACATGATAAACTTACAATGACGTAGTGTACATTACTTTGTTTATATTGCACACAGGCGACAGCTGAACGATGTCTCTCTACTATTGATGGGAGCTCTCTTTATCTTTATATCTGTATCAGAAAAATATATTAAATATAAGAAGTCTCACATTCTTTTTCGTTCTTGAGTGGAACAATAGTATTACTTACGGTTTGGCGTTTATTAAAAATCGCCGATAAGCGAAAAGTCTTTTGACAATATGGACCTATATATATACACCATATATTTCAATATACCTTTAAAGTTACGATGATGCACCAAAAAGTAATCACTCATTCATGTATCCAAATTCAAATTATTTAGTGAAGTAGCTTTTTTAAATAAATTACTTTGTGCACTTCAGTTCCTTTTACAGACTATATACAATTGAATAAAGCATATGTTAGATCACTCATAAAAGCAATGATCATAAACAAAACTCGTTTATCTCTAGTATAATTCAATTATCTTGCCATATATGTATTTGCATTCCATATACATATACCTTTACACAAAATGGTTTATGGGTTGAGTGAATAAATGCAATAACGGTTATAAAGGGTTAGGCTGAAAGACCTGCAGTTCCGTTTTGTTATCATAAACTCATTGCTTAGTAACAAAGAAATGCGGGAAATCAACAAATGCATTTTTAATTATAATCACTTGTTTGCCCCTTAGATACTATGCAATAAACAATGATAATTAGTTCAAATTATCATTTTCTTGTGAATTTTACAGATTCAAAATTTTATTATAATTAGCTTATATATATATATATATATATATATGTATATAAATAATAGTATTAATATACCTAATATTAATACCAATTGTTAAAATGAAATTATATCACATTAATCAGCTACGACTTGGTGCGGATAATCTTCTGAAAACAAGTTGTATATCTAACTCCATCTGATATTGAAATTGATAGAATGTCCTTTAAGGTCACATATTCACACATTATTTATACTTGACCTAAAATAAAAATAATTGATATAATTCAAAATTTATTTTAATAAAACTACTTTCATCAACTTTCAAGCCAAAGGACGTTTACATAGTAATAATTTCTCCTTCACCAGTCATGGTTCTCAGTTATTCCTTGTATCATCCAACTCATTATGCTTGTAGACACATAGGTTAATGGGTTAGGAAGTCAAGGACCATTGAAAGCCGTACATGGCGTCGTGCAATTTGTATGAGATAATAATAAAAATAATTCCAAATTGCTTGTTTGTATATGGTATGATCTATTTTTTAGTATCCCTAATTGATCATATATGCTTATACATATATTATAATTAGAATGGATTTTCTATTTATATTTCCGGCTGTGAGCGACGATTGAACTATCATTCAATAGAATATATAAACATAAAGTTGTCATAGGTAACCAAGTGTATGATTCAAAATATTTATTAATTTGCCGCATGTCCTCCTTGTCCTTCACTACCTATATCTTCAAGCCTTCTTAGGTAGAGGCAGTACAGGCAGATATTTCTTCCTCGAATAAGAAGGCCAAGGCCAGAGGCAGTCTTCATAATTTCTACTGATGGTAGGAATTGCTACAACCCTCCTCTCAGATGGACCAGATTCTGAGTTCATGGGGCTCAGATCTGGAGACTAATGTGGCCACAAGGCCTTGAACCTTAAAGCTTGTAAACAGGTCAGCGCAAAAGTCCTAAACCAATTTGCTAGGGTGGATCTGTTAGACCACCAAAGGAGTGCCTGACATTCCTTTTGTACAAATAGGACAACTTTCTATGAAAGAAGATGCAGATACACCGTATATGTAGCGTCCGTTTTTTATTCCAAAACCAATTCTTGCTTGTTTAGTCATAATGACATTGCGAAACTTTCCCTCTCATGTTATTTTTTCATGGATAATTTAAAATAAAGACTTATTTTCCCTGTTATAATGAGAAGGAAGAGTCTTGGGCACTCACACACACACACACTTACTTGTGCAACCTGACCTTGGAGGGTTCATTGAAGAAGTCTTTGAGGTGTTCTCTGCTCACGTAATCAAGGGTAAGAATAATGGATCCCCCCCCCCCCCACATACAATTCTAATAGGTTTCTCTTTATAGATAGTTTCTACTATCATAAAAAATGAAGGACATCATGAGTGTAAAGCTAGCGCTCTGGAATTTAAGTCACTTTAGGCGAGAGTTTGTATTCGTGTTCTTTCTTTACAACGGGATATCATAATGTTTTTGACAGTGTGTAATCCGTTATATTTCAGCACGAGTAGCTGGTCTAAAATAATAAATATAATTTAATTAAAATAAAACAAAACAATAATAAAAACACAAACTAATTAATAAGCGTATATATTTACATGAATATATAAAATATAAATTAAAAACCACATCGATTTTTTGGGGAAATCATGCCATGAGATCGGAGTAATCTATAGCGCCACTCCCTCGGGGAGAGCTATTGCTGCATCCCTGGCAGCTCTCCACGTCCTGGCCTGTCGCAACTGTGGACTTTTATTCCAGGCAGTTCTTGCAGCACATACCAGGGTATCTGCCTGCCAGAAGAGGGGGTTGGGGACGATTCCGGCTGCGTCGGATCTGGTCTCCTTTCCATTTTTTTGTCTCGAAGAGCATGAGGCCAAGTGGGTTTCTCCCTCCTTCTTCGCCGTCCCTACTCCAAAATGCCTTCCACGACTCCATGGCTGCCGACCGCACGGCCATGGTGTTGATGGATGTAAGCCCTGCCGACTTCAGGAGGCCCGACGGGTATGTGCTCTCTCCTGAGCCTGCCAGTGAAGTCCTGGCAACATCATTCAGAGCTACCTGGGCAGCTGCAAGGGTCCTGTGGGGTTACTGTCTCCAAACCGTACGGGTGTGACCGCTGAGACAGCACAGCCGACCTTCTCAAGAACAATGCCTTGGCAAGTTGGTGAGGTAAGGACCCCTTGGGATGTTCTTCGCCAACCTTACAACCATCTTGGCCTGACCCTGGCTGCCCTCGCCATGAAGTCAACATTTAGTTGAGTTTAAAGGGTGGAGTCAAACTTTGCCCCTAGCAACTCCAATTCACTGGAGGGGAGAGTAACAACATTATTATTTAAATATATATTTCTGTATGTTTATGACTTTCAGAGACTTTGGGTCGAATGTAAATAATAATTTAGTAATAAGTATTAATTGTAATCACTATTGAAAAGAACTAAAGTTTGAGTAACGTACAATGTAATGGTATGAATGAGTAAGAAATTGAATCAGCGTATAGTGAACAAATGCTATAAGATATCAGTTGGGTTATTGACAATGACTCGAACATGGACAAATCCTTATCACAAAATAATTCGGAGTATATTACAAAGACGCATTGTAGTGCCTTTGTATAAGTATAGAATATGGCTTCCAGCAATAAAAGAAGTGGGGGGATCCATCACGAATCACAGGCCAATTACACCGTGTAACATTGACATATTAGAAAAATAAATACTACTGCCATTTGTGGTATTCGTACTTTGCACGAAGAAAACTGGGCCTGACCATTAGAAATGATGAAAATTGTAAATTTCACAAATATCCTTATTCTGGATACAAAAGCAAATTAGAAATGATTAAAAGTATTTTCTCATGTTTTCTGGACATAGGCAAATACGAAATAACAGTTTTTAACTCAAGACAAACAAAGACCTTATTTTGTTACATATGTTATCCATTGGATTTAGGCTCCCCATATAGCATCTGATAACTATTTATCACAGTCATCCTGATATTACCCTTAAATAAGCAAATTAGATGACTGATTCAGTTTCGTAAAAATTGTATTTAAATAATTATGCTGTATACCGTGGCGTCGGAACCGAGGAACACAGACGTCTCACCAGAGGCAATTAATCAGATGCTCCAACACATACACCAAAAACCTCCGTTCTCCCGAGGTATTTTACACACCATCTTTGAAAACAGACTTGGTTCTGACCCCGGCTATGATTCCAGCCTGACGCACTTCTCTGCACCACTATGAGACAGAAACGTACTGCATTACTGAGAAAATGTAGAGGACAACTACAGAAGCTTTTTTATTTATTTGCCGATCTACAATCTGATCACCGGTCCAACTACCCACTCAGCAATAGCAATTTATTTATTACACTGTATTGCTGTAGCAGATATGGAATAAAAACTTTTATGACCTGAAACAATGTAAGGCATACAACGCATTTGTGCCCCCCCCCCCCCCACTTTTGAAATGAATCCGTGCGCCTTCTGTATATGTACAATCATCTCGCTAAATCCTCTTAGAACCGGGTCATATTTCATCATTTAAATAGAATATTTTCTTGTTTTTCTTGATTTCAATTATTAATATCTTGAACAGTCTTAACATGTAATTATTATAAAGTACCCAAATAAAATTAAAGGACTACCTTTGAAAAACATTTATCCCAATATTTGTCTGTACATTTAATTGAATTATATGAACAGTAAAAAAATCGCTTATTATACTTTAACTTTTTACTATACTCTAATTATGAATTTCTTACTGTGTCCAATGATCTAAGATAATTTTGCATTCTTAATTTTTTTTTTGTTATAGAATAAAATGGGTCTACGACAGGGGTACCCAATAGTGATAGCAATATACTGGACAATCCCACGGTAGTTCCAAGTGGATTGCAAAAGATTTTCGAAAAATAAACATACAAGGAAGCTTTTGTTTTTGTTTGTTTGAGGGTAGGATCCAAGAGTACGAATTGAAGCGAGTCTTGAGTCCAGGCAGAATCGAATTGCGATCTTAGCCCATTCCCTAGAACACACAACCACTTTAACCATGTTGATTACCCATTCTACCTCTGGAAGCCAAACAGGTAACCAATGTTAAAATTCCTAAGAATTGCTGGTATCTGCTTTAACTCTGAGGATGTTGGTTAAAGCATTTTTGAGCGATCATTCTCTAAGACAAAAGAAATCACACTCAGCCAACATGTGAATAAGACGTCTCATCACTCTGCTGGCAAAAACGACACTCTCGAGTGAGACATTTGTTCGACAATGACTGATGATATCTAAGAAAGTTATGACCAGTTATTATCTGTATTTGAATACATAGAGATTCACGACTAAGATTAATCAATCGTCTCGATGCTTAGGGTCCGCTTCGGAAGCCACAGTTACTTGTCTACGGGAGCTATCCTGTGTCCATCGGGAGGCCCATTCTCAATAGAGACCCCTCCTTATCAGTCTGACATAAAGAATCTGGAATAGGAATGTCCTTTAATAGATTTGATCTTGATCCAGCTTTTACAAGTCGGTCAGCTTTCTCATTTCTGGCCAACCTACGTGAGCTTTAATCCAATGAAGGTTGACATGGTTTACACGTCCAAGTGCATTCAAAACAGTGATGCATTGTTCACTGTACGAGACTTTACAACAACCGAGCCCAAAGATACAAGAGCTGCTTGGTGTCGACATAAAAGTCAATTTTTGGTTTGAGATTTTATTTTTTAATAATAAGAGGGCTGCCTTTAGGATAGCCCAAACTTCAGATTGAAACACAGTGGATTCGTCCCTGAGTTTCCAGCTGAGTTTATTATAAAAAATAAAGGATTGTACAAATGATAGCCCCATCCGATTTGTTAGCAATTTTGCTACCCTCGGTGTAGCATTGAATACCATTACTGGCGTTCAATACCTCACCTACGAAGAAGCTATCATAATTAATGGAAAATGTTTTCTTCCACTCATTTTTATACTCGTAGAAAAGTCTCTGTTAATACAAGATGAAATTCCTAACTTTTTTTATCACGCCACTCTTCAAGAATATGACCAGGTTGAGACCCAATGCTCTCCCATCCATGTGCGTGATGTTCAAATTAAAAAGTGCCTTTGGCCCTCCTTTTGATATATAAATCTAGAGGAGGCAAATCGAAGATTACCTCAAGTCCTTTCGTAGGTTACTACGATAGATAAAGGTTGTTCTTATCATACCAAGCCGTTGGATACGTTCCAGTTTCATCAGGTAATTTGGGCTCGACGAGACCAGACAATCGATCCATAAGGATCTTAGGACGAATTATGCTGGTATATACCCATCTCATTGCCCTACAAGGAAGCTTAAGAATAATTCTAAATGGTTTTTGCCCTATCTGGGGTTTTAAATAAGTTTCAACAATTATATGAGAGAAATCGACTATTTAACCGGTTTTGATCAGTGCCCGATAATTTTATAACTGCCCAATTCCTCCCAGTCTCTAAAATCATGGAAACCAGACTGCACGAGGGTATTTTTCTTCACTTTTTTCATATAATCATACAATGTAGCCCAGCTTGGCTTATGACCGTCTCTGACTGGGTTTGATGAAATTCTCACCCTATCCGTTCCTGTGATATAGTTATTTATTTTCATGACTGAATTACCAAATGTATATGGACATGAAACCACTCCTGGAACGATGCTATAAAAAAGTAAATCTCAATTTCAAAAAGGTTGGTCACCCCTAATAAGAGAATATTTATACCCAAATATCTTATACGAGATTTGAATAAAATTATTTGAATTGCAACACTCCTACCTAACCTAGCAAAAAAACTTTTGATTGTTTGCCACCTCTTATTTATTAAAGTTTATGTAAGACAAAACAAAGAGATAAAAATAAGCATCTCATAACTGCTCTAGTTCAAAAAGGATTCTAAAAAGAAAATATTTTTTTAACCTATTTTTATTTTTTAAATATAAAAGTACTTCAGTCGACCAAAATGTAAAAATAAGTGAAGACCAATTATACGGCTAAATAAATATGAAACACAAGAGATACAATAATAAACTAGAGGCATATATACCACCAGAGAGTGCAAACCTCCGCCGTCATGAGCCTTCCGAGGCGGATTTCACGACTGGGGAGGCGTAGAGAGACGGGGAGGGTTCCCCTAGACGAAATTCCGAGAGGAAGACGCTCCCGCACCCAATTTCCCAGCACAGCGACATCTATTGGCAGAGTAGGCTAACTTGAAAAATTAGTAGTCTTTAGCTCATTGGCGCCTTAATTCTGCACTCAGAGATGCAAATTAATCACTTCGTCCTTTGACACTTTCATAACTCCACAAAATTTCATCCAATCCGTTCAGTACTTTTTGAGTTATCTTGCTGACCAACCCACAAACCACAAACTAACAAACCAACAAACGCCAGTGAAAACAATACCTCCTTCGGCGGAGGTAATAGTTATACGATTTCATCTATTTATTTATTTTGGAGAGGAAGTTTAATATAAAATATATACACTCAGAGAGTGCAAACCTCCACGTCATGAGCCTTCCGAGGCGGATTTTTCACGACTGGGGAGGCGTAGAGAGACGGGGAGGGTCCCCTAGACGGAAATTCCGAGAGGAACACGCTCCCGGCACCAATTCACAGCACAGCGACATCTTTTGGCAAAGTAGGCTAACTTGGAAAATTATAGTATTTAGCTCATTTGGCGCTTAATTCTGCACTCAGAGATGCCAAATTTAATCACTTCTTCCTTTTGGCACTTCAACACTCCACAAATTTCATCCAAATCTGTTCAGTACTTTTTGAGTTATCTTGCTGACAAAACCAACAAACCAACAAACTAACAAACCAACAACCCAAACGCCAGTGAAAACAATACCTCCTTCGGCGGAGGTAATTAAAGGTATGCATTACATATATATGTATTCTACACGTTTTATGTCAAACAAACATAGGACTGTAATAAGCCATGAAGGCCAAATGTTCTAGTTCAAAGGAAGACCGCACAAAGGGTAAAAGATATAATAAAAAAAACAACATTAGATATATAAAGACGGCTTATATAATGGAGGCATATAAGTTGGTTAATATAATTAATTTCAATCAAAAAAGGTGCATCACAATAGATATCCGAGCTATCAAGATTCGAGCCAGGGTATTCTTAATGTATAAATACATATTGAATAATTTTTATGTTGAAAGAACTAATTCTCCATATCTATGTATCTGTGAACAACTTACAACCTAAGGTGTAATGGATATCTTACAATGTTCCTGACGTTAGTTTTTCTATTATATTTTTGTTATTATTTAAGGTCTTTATTTAAAATTGTTGAGCATGAACGTAGAAAATATAAATACCTTATTGAAAATTTGGTAGCATGGCTTTAAAATACGACAATAATTGGACCTCAAGATACCTCTCTTTTCGACAATTTGTGAACAGAGCGTCGGAAGAAATGAAATACTTCCATCGGTAGCGCTAAGTCATAGAAAATTATTAAGAATTATTAAAAAGATTTTAATTAGTGTCCTCTGTGTTATATTTAATATTTTTTTTGTATGGTTTTTTAAAGATATGTGATAAAAACATTATAGTTTAAAATTACTCGACAAAAAAGACCAAAACTCAACTCACAGAAATAATATGTTATATAAACAACTAAACACATCACAAGGGATTATAAAAGTAGAGATATTGAAGATATTATGGAGATATCTTTTTCAGGAGAATGAAGTTACATTTCGAAAAACCATGTAGGATAACCAGTCGATTGTATATATACATGGCTTACTCCGGGTATCTTAATTCAAGTGCGACTTACATATCTGCGGTATTTCCCTATTTTAAAAATTATCTACTTGCGTAAGAGGTACAATGTTTACTCAATACCCAATGCCACTGTCGTCATATCATGGTACTTCGCCACATAGTAGTATTTTTTCATTATAGTAATCAAACTTTTATAAGGAATAAAATATATGTTAAAAAATATATTGTACTTTACAAATTACTTTTAAGTTGCAGATACTTTATATCTTGGCAAGGGGCCCCAAATTTTACTCTAGTACAACTTAAATATTAAATTATTTATACTACACTTATCTGACTAACACTTATATGTCGTTATAAAAAGTATCAAGTATGTCAATTATTTAGCATTAATGTGTTACACAATTACTTATTTATTACCTCCGCCGAAGGAGGTATTGTTTTCACTGGTGTGGGGGTGGGTCGGGCAGATAACTCAAAAAGTACGGAACGGATTCGGATGAAACTTTGTGGAGTTGTTGGAAATGCCAAAAGCAACAAGTGATTAAATTTTGGCATCTCTGAGTGCAGAATTAAGATGTAAAACGAGCTAAATACTATAAATATTTCAATTTAGCCTACTCTGCCAATAGATGTCGCTGTGCTGTGAAATCGGGTGCCGGGAGCGTCTTCCTCTCGGAATTTCCGTCGAGGGGAACCCTCCACCGTTCCTCTACGCCGCTCCAGTCGTGAAAAATCCGCCGGAAGGCTCATAAGGACCCCGTGACGGCGGAGGTTTGCACTCTCTGAGTGTATATATGCCTCTAGTTTGTGTTTGTTTTACTTCTACATAATTCCCACCACACCAGAAACTTAATATGGTATCAGCCAGTTGAGGTCTACCTAAGAGCAATTACCTTTATTTCAAATAATTGATATTTCATAAAAGGTTATATATTTTTATCAGTTGGTCCTCCAAGGATAGCTTTATTTCTTGAGCGACCACCGCTGCATTATGCAGCCACCATCGTTAATCAAATTATATGTTGTTTCCTCATCTTCTTCACAAAGTCTGCATGTTTAGTCCAGTGGTTTCCCCATAATAATTGATGTTTTTAAAGTTAATATGAACACATTGCAACAATTACTAAATTAATACTGATAAAGTTGTTCTCATTCGATTTTACTTTGAGAGTGCTCTGATAGATTACATATATTTGTTTGGTGTTATATCTAATAATTTCGCCAAAAAGTGTGAGCTATACATTTATACTTTTATCTTCTAAATTGTATATTTTTTGATGAATGTACCTATTATCCGGAGCACCGAATTATCTGATAAATGCAGTATGAAGATTTATTCGCAGTAATAATTCGGTTATATACTTTTTCTCTGTTTATTGATTCAGAAATTATATATACAGACACACACACACACACACACACACACACACACACACACACACACACACACCACACAACACAAACATATATATAATATATATAATAAATATTATATATATAATATATATATATATAATATATATATATAAATATATATATATTAGGGCTGTTCTCTCCCTCTTCTCTTCTCTTTCTATCCAGGTACACTAACAGCAGTACCAACGGTATTTGTATATTCTCATATCAAAAGATCAATTTTTTGGGGAGAGTACGTGCAAAAGTGTATTTGCTTATTTCTCTTAAAGTATAGCGATTTTTAGAACACCAAACATATCAAATGAAAGCTTGGTAAAATAGCTTTAATATTTTGGTATACTAAATCATGTCAATTTAATAAGTAGAGAGTTATATGTACATTAAAAAAAAGCATATTTTGCGTACAAAATGACGCATATAATGGATTAAAATGCGTCAGAGACAAAGTAAAATTTTGAGAGGATACCTTGACGCAAATCTAAGAAACACATTATTAGTTATTTATTTTCATAATCGATTTCTTATAGGTCATACAGGCTCTGAATCATATGATGTAAACTCAGATTGTACTGAATTCTGAATTGATAGAATGCAACCAAGGTCATTTTTGGATTTATTATTAAAAGTGGTACTAAACTTTAAAATACTATTTTATTCTGAAGCGAACAAGTCATCTTCTACAGGCGAGTGAAGTTAATTGATACAAAAAGCTATGAATTATAGCTAACATTACACACTCAATTTTTTTTTTTTTGTTTTTACTGAAAACTTTGTTTTATTAAAAAACATCAAACATACGTCTGGTAGTAAATTAGATTTCCTTTAAGTTAATAATATTATTGAAGTCTGTAACGTCCACCATTTCAAGAAATTTGCGGAAAACTATATTTTTACTAAATTTTTAAAACTTGACCTCGTTGTGCGACCTCGTAATGTTGACCGATTTTGTTCAAACTTTGTTTGTCGTCTTCTTTTATCACCAAGAAACAGAAAATCCACAAGGTTGCTAACATTTCAAACATTTGAAAAATAAGAACAGCCCTAATAGAATATATATATATATATATATATATATAATATATATTATATATATATATATATATATATATATATATATATTATATATTATATATATATATATATATAATATATATATATAATATATCTATATATATATAATATATATATATATATATTAGGGTTGTTCTTATTTTTCAAATGTTGGAAATGTTAGCAACATTGTTGATTTTCTTTTTCTTGTTGATAAAAAAAAGACGACATACAAAGTTTGAACAAAATCGGTCAACATTACAGGGTTGCTCAACAAGTCAAAGTTATATTTTTTTTGTAAAAATATAGTTTCCACAAATTTCTTGAAAATGGTGGGCGTTACAGACTTCAACAATAATTATTAATTTAAGTCCAAAAATAATGTTATTTCCCCTCGTTTTCATAGAGACATGAGTTGCAGTTTTGGTTTTTACGGTCCACCATTCTAAAGTCCAGTAGCGGTACAACGATGTAATTTTGTCAATTCATGCATCATGGGGGACGAATAATAAATATAGTAAGGATAATGTTTAAGCCATGAGAACAAAAAACTGTCCTCTTATTTTGAAGCAAATATCATGTGTTCCATTCGTTGAATGTGAACATGGAAAGATCCAGTGAATATTATGGTACAAAAAGATGTAAACACTTCCTGGGAGATATAAATAGTTGTTATTTATGTATGTTGTAATACTTCCATTATATATTTATTGCCTCTACTTGTGCTTTTTTCATAGCGATTTAATAATGGCTGTATATATTCTTTTTTGAAAATTACTTTTAATTGTTGAAGATTTTAAATACAAAGCTAAAGGTATTGGGGTGAGGCAAGCCATTCCACAGTTGGACGTCAGAGGTACTTTCTATATATATATATATATTTTTTTCCCCGTTACTTCTGTTCTCAACGAATTTTTAAGTAATTATTTAAGACTAATATAATTTTTTATGTTAATATTTTATGTTGTATGTAAGTTGATGAAAAATATTTGATTTTATTTTTTTGGGTCTGTCTATTATATTGATTAAATATTTGAAAGTTCTCTCATCAATGGGTATATTGGGAATATAACAAAAACTATATTCCCTTCAAATATAATGTAACATACTTATTCAATCACCCAAGAGTAACTTCACTGAAACTAACTAGATTCAAAACAATTACACAGGACAACAAATTTTGGTCAATCTCCCTTGATTGAACAAAATGTACATAGATATAAAAAATGAGTTCCCCTGAATCCAAATCTAGCCTTACTTTTTCTGTAGCACATCTAGAATATTTTGATAATTGAGTTTTTTTTTGACTGGTCCACTTTATGATGGTACTATTTTTAAATACGATTCTTCGTAGGTATATTAAGTGTACAATAAAAGTAACGCAATACTATTCTTCATGATGAATTAAAGATTAAAATTGGCCATTCAAAATATTATCTTCCTTTCAAGGTCCTTGTATGAACTCAAAAAATAGTGAAAAGTAGCTAAATTTGGTCTCAATTTCAAAGTGATGTTATAACTTCTTGGATTCTTATAATTCTACAAAAGAGACCATATACTCATAGTCGTGACCCATGTAGATCATGTTAAAGTAAGGTTTTATTAGCTAAATCATTTAACGATTTATATATCAACAAATTAATAATAAAAAAATAAGCGTTTTCTTAATAACAAGTTTTGATAGGTTTGGTGAATATTACAATTGCTGCATCATAAAAGGATCGTTTCAAAAAAGCTCAAAAAACAATATAGAAGTGCCACAGAAAAATAAGACCAGATTTGGATTCAAGAGGTCTCATTTTAGTTATCTATGTACATTTCGTTCAATCAAGGAAGATTGACCAAAATTTGTTATCCTGTGGTTATATTTTCTTATTGAGTCTTCAGCATTTATCAGGAGATCAAATTGTTGCTTGATAGTGGCAGCAAATAAGCGCTATTAGTGATTTTGCATTAATGATTGTATTTGTAATCGTTTTTAACATATCTGATTGTTTTTTTCCTTTTTTGGGGAAACTAAACAATATAATGGCTTTCAAATGTTATTGGGAACTATCAACTAAACAATATCTTTGGTACTTTAAAACATTCCTCCAGATTCGTTCATTCCTATGAACAAACTCTATCAAACCACACTTCCGTTTTTAGAAATATTATTAAACGAATCGATAAAAATTGTATAAAGGAATAAATAAAATATTTTTTGTTTTGCAAAAACAAAGATATTATCTCCTAGAGTATTGCCGGTATATGTTGAATATAGGGTCTGAAAGAATATATGCGAGTAAATACATCTTTTAGGCTTACATCCCGACGACCCCGGATAAATCACAAAAGTCATAGGGGTCATATCATTCTTTTTTTGGAAGTTCTTTCAGTTGTATCAAGGATTGAAGCAAGATTAATGTATTTATCTTTTTAACATTATTGCAATATTT